>OX463845.1:12850488-13185488 GCA_949825065.1 Odontocerum albicorne
CCGAAATGTTATATTCCTTTTGTAATAAGTTCTTCTTGATTTTACATTATAAAGATGAATAAAATATGTTTATTTAATACGATACATTAAGATAAGGATACACTTTGATAAATCGTTTATTCATATTTCAAATTTTGAGAATTATTAGTGAAATAATAATACATTCATGGCGAATAAATAATTTATATTATTTTGCATAAATATGATACCGATCTATTCGCTTTCCATTTTACTAAATGTTTGTTTACGTTTGTCAGACGTTTGAAGAGAAAATAATTTAATTAGCAAAATTAAACCAATTCCTAATATTTCGCAACGATTATGATATTTTTGTTCGTTAAATACTACACTTTTTTGTTATTATTTTATTATATACAGTACAAGCTGGCAAATGAAGTGCCCTTTTATTTGACATTTAACACAGGTTTAGCCCAATTACATCAAATGAAATGCATAACACGAGAAAATATATTAAATTGATAAAAGTCTAGATAAAATGCATGTCCGCGCGGTAACGCTCCTGACTTTTTCGGTTCGAAGTCGCCGGTTCGAACCTCGCACTGTGCTACTCCCCTCGATTGATACAGGCATTTTTTCCGCCTAGTATTCGGGGATATAAGGACACCTATGACTTCGGTTATTTCCATTTTTTTTTCATTCAAAAAAAAAATAAAAGAAAAAAAGAGGTTGAAAATGGTTTCAACATATTGAGAGAATGAATGACAAAATATTTTAGAGAAAACTTAAGTACTGAGCTGATACTTTTTTAAATAAAATTTGGTGCCAATTTTAATCGAACTCGTACATCCAGTACGAAACGGAAGACAGGAGTCTTATCACCAGATATCGTGGGAGTTTTCAGCACATGTTTTAAATACTGTAACAATGATCAATTAGCTAAGCAAGAACATTTATATATATGTACCATCACATCATTTCCCTTTCGAGGTAGGAAGAGAGGACATATTTTACCTCTTCCATATCCTGTATGTATACAACTCCTTCGATTTCTCTACATTTCCTTCTTTCAAAATATCACTAATTTTATCCAAATACGTCTATGTTTTCCTTGGTATTTCTCTACCATGCCTTCCACTTAAATTTATATTAAATATTTATTTTGTTAGTCTTTCTTCACTCGTTCGTTCTACATGCTCAAACCATCTCAGAATCTTCTTTATTTTACTCAATACATCAGCCTTAAGTTCTCATTCATCCCTAATCTTTTCATCCCCTAAATGAGGATCTAGAAATAAATAACTTTGTTTTGTTACCAATTCTTTTGAATTCGGCAGTTATTGGTTTTGAAAAAGAGGCGTCACAAAGAGTCGAATTAGTACACAGCTTTTATTTTGGTACTTCTCTTAATTGGTCACCTTAGCCAAAGTCTTACGTAATCCCGGATAAAAGAGATTATATGGTTTCTCTTCTATTCCTGAGTCAAGTGATTGATCACACTATTATGAAACGTTTATATATAAGAATATCAAGCTCGGATATGGAGTCGAAATGAGAAAAATTAAAAAATAATAATTTAACAAAAGGAATTTATATAGAATCGTTAAAAGAGCAGATCATTCTCGAGGGCGCTGTAGCTCAGGATTCGAACCCACAATTATTGACTGACTAAGAATATTACAATAGATAAGTTGAGTGTAAGGAAATGAAGCTTGTGACTTGGGCTAATATAGGGTTGCGCAACAAGAACTGCATTTTTAAATTCGCCGCCATTTTTCAGGTGTCAAACGTATGCTATTTATAATGGACATACGTCATCTACATAACCTATAAATTAATCATACCGCAGTACATGATTGCAGAACGCTTAGAAAATATTAAAATTCATTATAAAAATTGTGAAAACATTATATTAATGACGTATGTCCATTATAAATATTGTACGTTTGACAGCTAAAAATGACGACAAATTAAAAATTGTTGTTCTTGTTGCACCACCCTATAGATTAGGTACATCCCCGTAAATGCATATGTAAAAACATGTTTGGTAAGAAAACCGCGAAAAATAACCAAGGGAAAACGAACTATCTCTGTATAAAAATATGTGATACTAAAGCATATGTTTTAAGGTGTAGTGTGTGTGTTTGTGTCTGTGCTGTGAATGTGTGTGTGTGTGTGTGTGTGTGTGTATGTGTGTGTGTGTGCGTATGTTTGTGATGTTGGGATAACGTGGAATATGGTAATCTCATGTGTATTGGGGTAACGTGGAATAATCTGACGTGTGTTGGGATAACGAGATGAAAAGAGTGCTGGTGTAAATGTGTAGCGTGGGTCAGTTTGATATATGTCACAGAAAAAAAATTGATGAAAGCCAACTGCTAGGAATGCATGAAGAAGAAAGGTACTTTATTCAGTACAAAACGAAAATGCTTGGCATATAATTTTTGTCACTGCATCTTAAAATCCTAGATGCAAAAGTAAACTTCCAACGAACTTTGAAGATCCATCAGAAGTGCACTATCTTTATTTACGTTTAATAGACAATTGAAAAAGTGACATTATTCAAACTGTACTTCCATCCTTATTTTCCTTCCTTATAGATGAATGAACGTTAAAATAATTTGAAAATAAACTTCTTAAATATTGAACAATAATTTAAAATTCTGATTGTTTAAAACTACGAGTTTTATATCAATATTCATATAATATGTATCAATATTTCATTTCCATTAAAAACGTCACTTTTATTATATTCACAAAGTGATATGCTAATAAAATGGCGTTTATAATTTCAGCACTTGAATTGTTCGCCAAAATTCAGTTTTCAATTCTGAATTTCCAGAACAATAAATATTCGGAACAATCAAGATTTTGTCAGACAATTAAATGTATGTTTTGTTTGAAAATGTATTTACTGCGGAAAAAATTGAATAATTTTAACCTTTGTTATTTTTGACTATCGAATGTGACCACACATACGAATCAGTCATGTTGAATGAACCAGAAATTGTTGTGGCAAAAAATAAATTTACAACTTTTACTCCCAAGTGCTTGAATACGAGAATATCTCTTTTTTTCTCAAACCAAACTAAACCATCGGTTTGTCCATTTTACTATATGGTGCGAAGACCTTAATACTAAATCCATGCAATAGACAAATAATTTATTCATTTAAGATGTGGTGTTGGAGACAGCTTTTGCGCATTTTATGGACTGACAGAAAAAAAAACAACTGATTGATTGTTGAAAAGCTCGAGATTGAATCTTGCCTCTCTGTGTTGTGTATAAGAAAAATATTACGATACTTTGGACACGTAGCGCAGGAGAAGGACGAAAGCCTTGTCTGGTAAATTCTGGCAGGAACTGAGAATGACAAAAGGAACATAGACCGATCAGCTATCCGATGAATTGAGCAGTTGAAAGAAGCAGAGGTATTCTCATTTCAGGAGACGCTATATCGGGCTAAAAATGAAGAGGGATGATTGATAAACCAGTGTGATCATGATTCTCAGAATTGAAGGGACGAGTCGTCCGTATCTGTAGGATAGTTGTGTCACGTTTAATAAAAGTTCGCGATTTGCCATGTGTATTTCTTGCTCATAAATATGTTTCTGATTTGAAAAAAAATGTTTATTTGTTCAAAGTTAGATAAGTACAAAAAAAACAAAGTTAGATTGATATGATCAAAATACTGTGAACTTAAATGTAATAAAACAATATGGAAACCTTAAAAACTTATCTAAACCATTCCGGGTATCCAGTTGTTCTTTCTCATCAAATCAGTCTTCAAACGCTTTGGCGAAGTTTTTCTAGGTCTTTGTTTTTTTCCCTTTCGTTTGTAAAAAAACCCAATTGTTTTTATTTATTTTTTTATAGTTACATATTTAAAAAAAAGGTTGAAGGAAGTTGAAATATTTAAAATCGAATAACTTGGTTACAAATATCTAAGTATTTAGTTATCAATAATAGGTTATGGACGGTATAAACAATAACAAAAAATGTTAGTTACTAATGTTTGAATGTAGAGTAATTGAATTATAAATTGAATAAGGTTGACACATTCAAGAATAGGTTGGCTACAAATGTTTTAATGTAGAGTGATTCAATAATAGGTTGACGGAGATAGAAACATTCAAGAATATGTTGGTTACAAATGTTTTGATATGGAACAATTCAATAATAGGTTAATGGAGGTAGAAACATTCAAGAATATGTTGGTAACAAATGTTTTAATGTAAAGTAATCAAATATTTGGTTGACGGAGGTAGAAACATTCAATAATAGGTTGGTTACAAATGTTTTAATGTAGAGTAATTCAATAATATGATGACTAAGGCAGACACATTCAAGAATAGGTTGGTTACAAATGAAAAGTCACTAGTCGTATTTACGGAATGTTATTTATATTCATTACAATAAACCAAAGCCGTTTTATCTACAAAAAAAAATTAAGTATAAAATATCTATCTCTTGACACGGTTTAAGTGTGTATACCATAGTGTGGAGATGAACTTACTTAAAGTATTTAATTATTGTTCATGGCAAAGGAACTAATCAACAATGCGGGTAGATCTCACTTTCAGTATTTTGTTAATTTAAAGTTGGTTATGAATTTCATTTACGCCTTATGTTTTTTTAAATATTTGTATTAAAAAGGTAATTTGACCCTTGAGTTTGAAACAAGATAAAGTAAAACAACAAAGTTTCCTGTGTGAAGAAATAATTAATTTTTTTTTTAAATAATTAGAAAATGTTTATAAAATCGAAAAACCTTTTGATCTGTTAATTAATTGAATTCGAAAAAATCAATTACAAAACTAAGAGAAGAAAACAGTGTGTTAAAAGGGGTAAAGGTATAAAAAATACGTTGAAATTATCAAAATATAAAAGAAAAAATAAACCCTGGTGAAAATTATTCAAGATGACCTTCATTGTATAATGGTAAAAGGCTCGATTCCTCCCTGAAGTTTCGACTAAGATTTCCGATGATTATAAATATAAATTTCTAAATCTAGCTTTTTTATAGTTGTATGACCCTCGATGAGAAAGGTTTATTTTTATAAGGTAGACGAAAATAGTTAAAACAAATTTAGTACAAATATTATATAAACCGACAATAATGTGATATATGGAGACATTTTATTTTTATGTAGAATTAGTTGCTTGACAAAATACGCTTCTAACTGTATCCACACATCGTATAGAAATAACAGGTGTTGTCATGAATAGTTACGGTTTAGAATTGTTAATATTATTAACTTCAAATAATGAAATTATTATCATACGGTTTAATTAAATATATTGGAATGGATCCAAATGAAAGAAGACTACATCGCGTTATTGAAGGCAATGAATGAAAGACAAACAGCGGAGGAAAATAATGAGTACATACTCAGTAAATCCAAAATAATGGGTTCGAGTTCCGATTTAGAGCCTTTTTGAGGAGAGTTGGCTCTTTAAACGGCACTATATACAATAAATAGTCCTTTTAATATTACCATTCAATAGAATAATGCTGGCCAGTAATCCAAAAATGATGCTGCGAATATTCTTCATCAGAGAAGTCACTTAAACATTCCCAATTTCTTCAATATGTTTTTGAAGTTAGGAATCAATTTGTGGTAGAGGCTGTTAAAACCTTAAATTAATTGAGACAGTAAGGTAAGACTTACATGACACAAGCTCAGACTCGTAACTAGATCTTACAACCTGTCAAGTTAATGAGAGATTTTGATCAAGAAATTAAATATGAGCACTATACAATTACATTGAACTACACCTAATGCCGAATGTGTTACTATCACATATCGAAAGATATAGAAAGATTTCTTTGTAGTTCGTCTTCCCTTAGTAAGTTTCCTGCGGTTTTCTTACTAAATATATTTTTCTATATAAACATATGCAGATTCGGAGAAGTTCTCAATCTAATGGTCATTGGCACCATATTCCTATCATTTCCCTCAACTTGTTTTTTTTGTAATATGTTTAATTTTTCAGTTATAATAAGTTCATGTTCCGTGTTAAAGCGCCCTTCATGAGAGTCTGCTCTCTAAACGGCACTTACTCGTATATAATATCTAAAACACTGTCCTTGTATTGTTTTTACTAGCTGAGAAGCCAATCCAAGGATGTGTGAAAACAATAACTAAATACTAGTTAATTATAACACCTAGTTACATTCTATTCCATCACGCCATGTCCCTTATGGGGTGGGCAGAGATGATTCACTGCCACACATCCATCCATCATTCACTGTAGACATCCATCGCTTCTACCATATCCATAGTTCATCTCATATAACTTCTTCTATAATTCATACTTTTCACCTTACTCTCTTTCAATAGTTGACTAACATTCTCCTTCCACGAAAATTTTGTCCGCTTTTCATAAAAAAATTAATGTTTCATCAGGTTCAAGAATATACAATTTGTTCAATTTATTGATAGTTATTCAATGATTGATCGTTTTTGTCTGTATTTTTTCATTTATTTTCAATTTGATTAAAAAATTATATTATAACATATATTGGCATCTTAAGACAATAAGTGTTGTGGGGATATTTAAACTTTTGGTTATGTTTGTAATATGTACATTTTGATAATTATACGCATCTGTATTTTCGTTTCACATTGATGTCAAGAGTGTTCTCCAGTTTGGTGCAGTACGGGTTGTCCTTTGGACGGCCTAGTATTGTAAAGATGACTTGTATAGTTTTGTAGTGGGGAAAATTTAGACTTTTAGTTGTGCTTGTGGTATAGATAATGGTTTGTAAACAAACATATGTATTTGCCCTTCACATTGATGTTAAGAGTGACCGAGGTTTGGTGCGTGCGGGCTATCCGCCTTTGGACGGTCTCATATTGTATTGCTGTCTTATATTATTATTATTATTATTACACATGACAAGAAATATACACAATTTGAGAAAAAACAACAGGTAATTTGATTTGGACATATAATTTTAATGGATCTGGGTTTGTTGCCTTTCATTTGTCGTATCCCCAGTAAACTAGGCTTTTGCCTGTATCTCACTGAGGATATTTAGCATGAAAAAATAAATCGATACTTCTTTCCGATTTTTGATAACACAAAAAACCCCGTTGCACGCTCTCATCAACCTGACAAACAGTGACACTCAACTACAACTGGAAACACCCTGCGAAACTCAACTCCTCACACATTATCGCTCCAGAAAGACCAAAAATATTCATCCCACAATATACTGCACACAATCATAAGAATAAAAATCAAAACAAATTCAAAACAAAAAAAAGAAAAACACACAGAAACACAAATACAATAACAACCAAAATTAAAACAATAATAAGAGACCCACACTCACGAGCTCACATAAATCCTTTCCACTCGTCATTCATCCTGAAAGCCCAAGTACTCAAAATCCTGTCGCAATAACAACCACGCTCCGATCGACTGTCTAAATGGTTTTCCTACCTTTACTTTTATTGAAGTCGGCACGCCATTGTATGTAATGGGAGCCAAATAAGCATATTGCCTTTGGGCAAAAGAGGTTTTAACTCTAGGGATGGTGAACATTTCATTAGTTGCCATGCGTGTCATGTGTGTCTGCTGAGTTTGCATCTTCCCCTCCTCTCGATGGTAGTGCCAGAGAATGGATTTGAGATGTAAATTGGCTATGTTCAGGACCTGATACTCTCTGAAAAGCTCCGCCGTGGGATACCGAGCAGGAAGTTTATTGATTATTTTCACAATCAATTTTTGGGAAACCTGTAATATGTGTTTCTGGGTTAAGGTGCATCCCCCCCAAACTGATATACCGTAAGAAAGTGCTGACTGACATAAGGCGAAGTATATACTTTTAAGAATATTTTCACTGAGCACATTTCGAATCATACGGAATATGTATCCTAGTTTTCTGATTTTTGCGCTCAAAGTGTTAATATGGACCTCCCAACGAAGGAACTGGTCAACATAAACTCCAAGGTACTTTATACTATCAACCCTTTCCAAGGAAACACAACTACAGTCAGACATGGGTGAACAAGTGTGTAGTGTTATGTATTTATTTGTAGGTGCTTGAGTTCTTGTAGATATGCTAAATGTGATGTATTTAGTTTTTTGGGAATTTAGAGTCAATAAATTTGAGTCCATCCATTCTTTAACTACACGCAATTCTTCGTTAGCCTTTAAGAATACATCATCCCATGTTCGGCCCTCGAATAGAAGAACCGTGTCGTCCGCAAAAGTAATAATCTTACCCCTGAGAGAAAGATTACACAACTGATTGACATATATCAGGAACAATATAGGTCCCAGAACACTACCTTGAGGTACTCCGAATCTTACAAAAAGAGGCTCACCAAATACACTATCACCCAATTTGACTCTCTGAGTTCTATCAGACAAGTAAGAAGAGAACCAACTAGAAGAGCGGCCACATATGCCCACCTCCATCAATCTGGTAAGTAATATTCGGTGAGACACTGTATCAAAAGCCTTTGCAAGGTCCAAAAAAACTGCCAAACATGCCTTCTTATTATCCAAAGTGTTGGTAACGCTGTTTACTAGACTAAGCAAAGCAGTTTCAGTTCCCACATTCCTTTGGAAACCAAACTGATTAGGAGAGATAATGTTGTGCATATTGAAAAATTTCATCAGTCGGTCCTTCACTATTTTCTCAATAATTTTTGAAAGAATGCTCAGCAGAGATATGGGTCTATAATTTTTTAAGTCATCCATCGAGCCTCCCTTGTGTATTGGGACAATATGCGAACGTTTTAATGCAGTTGGGAAAGTTACACCTCTAAAACTCAAATTGATCACATGTTTCAGTGGTAGTGCTATAAATCTTTGAGTATGTTTTACCAGTGCAGATGTAATCTGATCAGGCCCCGGGGCGCTACTTGCCTTAAGTGTGTTAATAGTCGCTAGAACTTCTTTCTCCGACGTTGGCATTAGATAAAATGTTTATTCGGGTACTCTCAAAGAATGAAGAATAGCGTCATTCAATGACTGTTCGGTCGTTTTGTTCCTATTAAGTATGTTACGTGAGAGATTATTGCCTACATTGGCGAAATATTCGTTAATGCCACTACAAAGCTTTTGTGGTTCCTGTGTCAATGATACTTTTGTGCCATCAATGTTTAGTACACTTATATAATATATGCTTGTTCCTTTACATTTATTTATATATTTTGCATTTTATAATAAATGACAATGTTTTTTTTTATTAGTATTATTGTTATAAGAAATATGTTACATTTTATTCATAAATCAGTAAATAAAAAAATCACTGGAGAGAAATATTCAAACCACAGCAACAACTGTTACAAACAAACAACCATATCCCATCAAATTTGATAATTATTATTTCATCCATAACTTTGCATACGTGGCAAAAGTGGCACTTGAGAAGAGTGCGTCCAACTCGACCCCCTGAGGCCTCCCTCACCCTTTCCGCATGTCCTCGCCCTGTCACTGGCACTGAGAACGTGACCAGCTAATTAGAAGTGATTTCCAATACTGCATTGCACACGACCAAATCAGTATAGACACAGGTGGATTTCTGCATATAAGAGACCAAGCTGTAGATGCTTTTCATTATGCTTCACTAATCTAACTCACGTGTAAAGTTATTTTGTATAAAACTAAACTTTTCTAAGCTTAAATCATTTAAAATTTAATTTACTCTGGTAAGAACAATTTCGGACTACAATTTGGTAATATGGTCACCCCACTACGATGTCTGTTTGGAAAAAAAATTAACGCATACAGTGGAAATTTTTACGATTTATAAACTTTAAACTGCAGACTCCTTTAAAATATCGCGGTGTTCAGACCTGGTAAAGAATGCCACTAACAGCTCGCTCCAAAAATGCTATTGACAGTGAAAAATGGAGGTGTATCATTGTTTTTGCAGTGTGAGTAATTCATCCGCAAAATTAAATAAAAAGAGAGGAGAAATTAGTGATTATAATAACAAAAAGCCATACTTCTAAGCTGTGTGTAGGAATACTGAACATAAGGAAGATTAGATCCTAATATATTTATATTTAAAACAAGAAGTTGGTGGTTTACATGATGTTACAATCTCTTATCACATTACACAAGTTTCCTAATTAAGTATTCATGTCTGAAACAGCCCACGGATTTCGTTCTCGTATGTTAGAAGTAGATGATTTAATTCTAAAATCAAACACTAACTTAAAAATAATAAACTAATCGAGGCGGTTATTTACGTTGAATTAGTTTTCGTTTTCGATAATAGCGTCAGTTTTGGTGGAATCGAATTACTTTCGTCCAGTGTTAAAAATGTCGATCAATTCTCTAAATTTTATTAAAATAGTTGGACTGAAAGTTATTGAAATGTCACTCATAACACCGACAAGTTATTAGTTGTAGCACATCTTAAACAAAAGAGACTGGTAATGATAAGTTACCAAAATATAACCAAAAGGCATATTTTACAGTAAAAGATGTAACGCCAAGAAAATATCCCACGGTGATCAGCACTTACGTTACAAGGATCTCTGTAAAAGAGACACTTTAGGAAGATTTCAAAGTGTGGAAAGATAACGCTAAGGATAGATATCTAATGCGCTAAGAAACTTCATTGAGGCCGGGGGGTGTGTGATGGAAGTTAGCTTAATGACCTCAAATTTAGTGAGAGAGAATGAAGCGTGGAGTATCCCCAGATCCGTAATCTATGTGGTGTTGCTGGTGTAGCCTGTATCTGTGGATCACGAATAGGTCTCCACAGTTATCAGAAACGATGCCGCCAATCCTAGGCTTTCGTTCAATAATGATTAAACATATGTGTGTTTTTGGTGACAGCATGTCACTGAGGCCAATACTTATTAACATACCAGTGGTTTTTTTAGGCATTGACTGCTTACAATATTTGAAATTTAATACGCATATGGAATACTGCAATACCTTTATATTTCTGATTAAAAAACGGAATAAACAAATATTTAAAAGCTCATCTTCCAAACGTTTCATTTTTAAAAGGCATTATAAAAAAAATCATATTTTATTTTGACCACATTAAGTTTCCATCTTTTAACGATATGTCAATTTTGTAATTTTTTTACTTTACAAAACAAATGGTGTATTTTTTAACACGGAGTGCTTCTCGAACCAAAAAGTTATTTTTTTTACATTTTTTATTTTTAATGACCAAATAATGTTAATATTTACACTTGGATAATTTTAATACCAAAATGAAATGTTTACTAAAATAATGTGTTGATATTATTTGCATTTAGATTTTTTTACTTTTTGCTTTCAATTCAAAATGTATTGATATTTTTGTGCTTTTAGGGTTATATTAGACATTTTTTCATTAAAAATAATTTTATTTGAACCTCTTAGAACCAACAAGTGCAATTTTAACGTTTTTGTACTTCAAAGTTTAAAACGTATCCATTTTTAATATTACTTGATTTTATGGTTAGAAAGTGTCTTATTTGACGCTCTTAAAACTAGATTGTGTAATATTAATACTTACTTGCTTAAATAACTAAAACTGATGTGATTTAAGTGCCATTTCTGTTACTAAGATATGATTTAATTTATAAATTCTACAAAACGACATTATTTCAAAACATATTTTTTAGCTCTTTCTCCGAAATCTTCGTCAAAATCTAAAGAAAAAAAAGAAAATCACAAATCTAGTCTCATAGGTTTCTCCAAATCCGTTGTCAAACCAAGCAATAATATGTTTCTTAAAATAGCTGGAGAGTAGTTAAAACTGTGAAATAAAATCATCGTATTTGACACCTCTTCTTTCATCTTTCTATGTACTCGTATAAATATAATATAAATTTAATTATTTTTCTCTAATTACATCATATTAATAATAATAAGACATAAAACATATGTCCATTTAGGAATTTAATAACTCTTCATTAAAAGTTCATTATGTGTTTTCAAATTAATCTCCCCCCCCCCCAATTACTTAGACAGTATGAAGTACGCAGACGCGCTTTCACGATGACCTGAAAGGTTTATGCAAGATGCATGTGGATGACACTTCACATATATTAAAACCTGTTTCAATATCAACACCGATTTTATTATATAATATAAACTCAACCCACACAAAATATTATATAAGCACTCTATTAGTGACACTGGTTACTCGTACACTTTTTAATTATTTTCCAAAATTATTCATAATGGAATCATTTTTTTTTTTTACTAGGCAATCCACCAACACTAGAATGATTTGTGCTACCACATCAAAGTTACTTTAATGATATAAGTCAATATATGAAAAGAAATTTCCGAAATTGACAATATTAGACTATTTCAAGTTTCAACTGATCTTCAATATATTATAAGTGAAAAAGTTATCTAAAGAAAGAAGAAATGCAATCTCATTAGACGTGGCAAAAGTATGGTGTTTAGTAAATCAAATCTTTAACATAACGGACACCTAAAAACTAAATGGTTTATAGTTTCATCTTCCAGACCACACTCACAGCCGGGTTCCTCTACAATACCAATTTTGTAAAGGTGACGTAACCACCAAGCAGTGGCTCATCTGCTAACGACACATGGCTGGCATTTCCATCTTGTTCATTCTCATTATATTAAACCATGGTTTCAAAGTGATAGATTGTTGAATTTTTTGATAATATATCTAGAGCCCTTATTTATACCAATTATATACCAATCTGATGCCCATCGGTGCCAAGTATCGTCTTTATTTTTATTTCAAAGATCAGTTACTGGCTGTGAAAAATCAGATAAGGAATAACCGGTGGGACATGCTTCATTTGCCAAAAAAATCAACACTTTCGTGGCATGTGACCATTAATTTTGATTCTGTGATATTTATTTAGTTCTTACTTCATGGAATGGAGGCGTACATAATAAACCTGTATATATCACCAAGGTTTCAGGTATGTCCGGTATATATTTCATTTTTATGTGAAAACTTTGATTGCTATTTTCATTTGCACTTTGTTTACTTTTTAAAAGTAAAATGTTTGTTTTTTTAAACTTTGTGGTCGTTAGAAATAAATAAATAAACATATTTTAGAAATTTCCTGAACGGATAGTGATACAAATGTGACGGATAGTGATACAATTCCCTGAACGGATAGTTATACAAATGTGCACGGATAGTTATACAATTCCCTGAACGGATAGTGATACAAATGTGGACGGATACTGATACAATTCCCTGAACGGATAGTTATACAAATGTGGACGGATAGTTATACAATTCCCTGAACGGATAGTGATACAAATGTGGACGGATAGTGATACAATTCCCTGAACGGATAGTGATACAAATGTGGACGGATAGTGATACAAATGTGGGCGTACTTAGGCGTGTGAATAAACACCAAAAACTGCTTAAAACTGGGGAGCTGCAACTTGCTAACAGTTATAGAGTTCGTCTGGTAATAGTCTGATCACTCGATAAATGTTTGCGAGTGTTAGTTTCATTACACATGTGGTAGTTTTTTCTATACTTACACAGACGAACTATGAGTTTCTTGCCTACTCCAGTGGTGCTTAATCCGAAGACTTGATTAATGAGGCCGAAGAAAATATTTTCGCGATCTTTAATATCCCCATATCAACAATTCTAATATATTCAGTAGAACTATACAAATGTAAATCGAAAAGCAAATTATGAATATTTCACGTTTCAGTATGAAATGGGCATTAAAATATTAAATAATAATTTTAAATTAAAATATCCTCCGAAATATAATTTCTCCGCCTTAATTTTAATCAAACCATTTATATAAAATATACCTAGAGATCCCTCTTCATTCCGTTAGTTAATGAAACAAACCATCTCTTCTTATAGGGGTAGTTGAGTTAACTACTATATTAATTACAATATTAAACCCCTATTCCATTGTAAATCTCACTAATTGCCGTGTAATTCATTATGTTTTGTAAATAAATACTACAGTGAAATTGTCGTCTCTTTTCAAAGTTAATTAATTGCTTTAGAATATTTGTATTCAAATCCTGAGACAATAAGGATGCACATAATAAGTTTAGAATTTGATAAGGACATCTGATGCTAACATAATACGATTATAATATTTATAAGATATTCCAGATTTTTTTTTACATCGTCAAAGCCATATTTTATCTCTAGACCTTTTTAATATATATATATATATATATATATATATATATATATATATATATATATATATATATATATATATATATATATATATATATATATATATATATATATATATATATATATATATATATATATATATGGATATATTCTATCAAGACTGATCCTAAGTCTGGGACTTTGCATTCTCTATAGTTTATTTTAAGGGTGTTAAAGGATCAACCCATCGGTTCCAAGACCTGAGGGAAATTCTATGGACGGCCTGGCCTATCCAGGAGTAATATCACTCTAACAATTTATTATATTCAGTTGTATAAGGTCTTTCAGATTAGTGTGCCGCGTGATTTATCTTGTAGTGCCAAAGATTTCATCTTCAATTTGTTTGTTATCTAATTTGCCATAAAAAGTAGCTAATTTAATTACAAACAAATCCTGAAAATAAAAACTGTAACATTGGCGTCATAAGCCAAGTCAAACGAAATAACACTCCAAAAAACCTTGTTAAACTGATACAACGAACCACTCAAGCCTTAATTTTATTTTATAGAATAATCATTAAGTTTGTCCGTAGTTTTCTTCTTATTTCGTATGGTATGCTCAATATATCTGAATTGTTAAATCAGATATTTTGAAGAGCGTACCCGGGAAGCAATACTTTTCTCGGACTCAGTAATCAATCCTTAAGATTTAGAACTACTGGAATAGGCACTGAACTCGTGATTTGTCATTGCACATGTTAGTAATATTACAACACGCAAAGAAGCAACAAAATTCGCAAACGTACCAATTACTATTTACAAGACTGAGACAATTCTTTTTGGTACTCTCGGGAATCGAACCTGAAAATCCCGTCTAGAAATCAAGCATCTTACCAACTTAAACATTGGGTCGTCAAAAAAAAACGATAAAACGACAAGCTTTTGTTTCTACCACCTTTTAATTTTGATATTATTTAAGTGCAATTCCCCTTTCGTGATCACATTTTAGGTTCATTCTTAATAGGTATTCAATAATAAATGAGTTACTAAAGATTTTCATTATTGTTATTTCTTAATATTCATTTGAAAATATCTGAATTTTTTTAACCAGGATAGATGGATAGATAAAAAAATCGTTATCACTGTGTCTAGATATAATATGGTGAGGAAATTCACATGAAAAGTATCCTTTTATATATCAAATAACAATCATCATATGAACAATATGTTCATACAGGAAATGCAACATAGCATTCTTAGTAGTACAAAACTCATCATGAACTTTGTAACAAGATAAAGGAAGTGAACATAGAATCTATTCAACTCAAACTCAAAAGATCTACAGTTAGAAACAACAAAGACTCAAACGAACTGCGACTGTCGTAAAGGCAAAACATTACCGTGAATTTTAGACTAAAACTGTTCAAAATAATGGTGCAGGTATGTTGTGTACAACAACCAGGAAGTTTGAGATAGATTTTGGATTAAATTTATACTCATTAAAAACGAATAAATAATGAAAAATCTACATATACAGTAAAAAATAACATTATACCTAAAAATCAAAAACATTTATTTTTATGAAGAGTATTGACCAATACTTGTAAAGTGATATATTAGTGAGTAATGATAGATTATAGCAAAATTAAGAAAATCTGATATTAAGGGAGTATTTTCTCAGATAGTGTAAAAGTTACAAGGGATATCGATCGACGTGTAGCAAAATAATATAATTTAATAGTGCACTGAAATATAATATACGAGTATACTCGAATGTGTACTCGAACCGGACAGCATTAAAATCTGCTAAGATGAAGTACACGACAGTATTTTACCACACCAACTTGGATATATGGAAGTGAAACGTGGACGTGAAAAAGAACACTCAGATATGGTTTGATTATGTAGAACGAATGAATGAAGAAATAATAACAAAATAAATATACAGAACAAATGTGTGCTAAACTTTCTTATCTTATTACACATCCTTTGCTCCTTCAACATCCATACACATTGTCATACGATTGTTCTGACTATTCACGTTCCCTTATTTCAAAACATCATTAAAATATTTTTATTTTTTATCAACACAGGATGATTTTTTACACCTAACAGATTACACAAAGCTTTTTATAATCTCCCCTTCTGTGGGATGGTCGATTAGTTAACTACTTCAGGGCAAGGGTTAATATTGGATAAATTAAAATCACATTGGGGGGAGATCAATAGATTCCCCAATACTACTAATTAACACGTCCTATAATGAACTGACCCTTAATATTTCGCCGAAAATGTTCAGTGCCTCTACAATCATGGACTTGCGCTAAACTTAAGCAAATTACCTTTTGGCATTTCCATTTCATTGTTTCACCTTATCACGCCCCCTTTATAGTATATTCTTCAGTTACCGACTGCCGATAAATTCTTTTATTAATTAGGTTTGCTTCAAACAGCGGCTAAAAAAACATTACAATTTTCTTCCAAAACTTAATGTGTTTCTCCATAGGTTATTTTTTCTTACCTTTATTATCGACATATATAAATTATAAATATTTTATATCTTGTTTTTTTTTTGTTTTCTTATGCTCTAAGAAGGTTGAAGCTGGTTTTTCTTTTTTTAAATAACGTTGTAACTTTTCACCCAGCGATTGGCACCAATCGGCGTAAGTCATGTCGGATTGGTTGAAAAAAAATGCTGTATGGTAATAAACTTATCATTAGCACACTTGACAATAAAGTGTTTAGATAAAATAAATATATTTATATTTTCAGAAGAAAACTGAGATAATTGAAAACTGAGATTTTCGTTTTCAATCCTACTAAATGGACATTATTATCGCGACTCGAGTTTCGTGTATCTTAATTTTACAATATTTATAATGTACGAGTATGTTTAGTTTTTCTAATGAAGTGATAATGAAGATGCTTGAAACTCAATTCGCGATAATAACATCGTATAAGTATTATAGAATTTAAAATAAAATTATATCATAATTAACACTTTAGAGTTTTACAACGTGAGCCTCGAAATGTTTAATCAAAATTAGGACATTGAGGTAATATATGATACACATATTGGTGAACTACAAGTTACTTGCCTAATCAAGTAGTTTTTAGCCTGAATCGACGATTAACGGGGCCAAATATAATGTTATCTCCCAGCCACAGTCTTCAACATGTATAGGTATGCATAACCAATTTGGATATATTGAAGTGTATCATACGAATGAACCTTTACAAGATCTGGACAAAATAACGAAAAAATGAACTGGTATTCTGACTTCTATACTGAGAACAGTGCAAGTAACACACTTTGGTTTAGAAACGGTTATTATGAAGTAGAAACGTCGTCAAAAAAATAAAAATATCGATAGAAGAAAGGCCGATATGTTTGAGATACGGTGCTGGAGACGTAGGCTGCTAATATCTTGGACGGAAATGGAAACAAACAAGTCTATATTACTGAAACTTAATATAAACATTCGTCTCTCCACAATCTGTCAACAATGAGTATTACTTTTCTTCAGACATGACGATACAAATCTCAAAAAGGCTGTCTTGCTGGGCCAAGTCAGTAGATCAAGAGGTGAGCATCCTTGCGTTGGACAGACCTGATTTAGGACATTACGAACTCTGCTTTATGTAAGACTTCACATATTGTCAAATACATAAATGGCTGAAGAAATACTGTGCCGGTCTCATTATGAAGATCACGACCGGACACGAGCATGTCGACTAAAGAGAGAGAGACAGAGTACCTTCGGGTACAATGATTATAATTATTTAATGTGTTTGTGTATCTGCAGATCACAATCACAATCAGCTCCAACTTAATCCCAGACCTTCCGGATATAAGTTGATAAGCCATCGGAGATAAGTTAAGGAAATATATTAGAATCAAATATAAGTACGCTTTATGACTCGTGTAATAAGAGTATAGGGTGGCCCATCAGTTTCGCTTCAATTTTAAACATTCCTAGTTTTTCAGTTTGATTATTATTATTATTTTGAGACAATTTAAAAACCATTTCTATGAAAAATTTGACAACAGAGAAACAAATGAAAGTGGTGGATATTTTGCAAATCAAGAATCAATTATTCGAATACAGCGCGTATATATCGACGTCATTTTACTGAAACCGATTACCCAGCAAGACCGACAATAAGGAAATTACTTGTACTTTTTTTAACAGCAGGAATCAGAAGTGACTTGAATCGAGTTGAAAGACGGCGTACTAATGAGAATATTCAAAGGGTACAAGAGATGATTGATGATGATCAAGCTTCAACTAGGCGACGTTCAGTCCAGCTCGGAATGACTCGAACTATATTGCAACTAATCTTAAGAAGCGATTTGAATCACTTTCTGCTTAAAATTCAGTTGACGCAAGAATTATAGCTACAACATTCAAAACAATGCATTGCAGCGTACTTAGAGGCCACCCTATACATAATTGCTAAATATTAAACTGCTGAGCCCCAAGTATCGAGGCATGTTTTAATTATAAGCAGATTCTCCTGAGAGTTCGTCGACTGTATCGCTTTGACATCTAAATGGGCGCAGCACAAAATGGCGACTAATGGATCAAATATAAACCCACCCTCTGGGAATTTAAGTAGGGCGACCAAAAGATATTTTTTTCCAATTCAGAAGAAGTCATTATCATTCACCCCATCTTTTTCCACAGCTGAGCGTAGGCCACATCTTTCCTCCTCCATTTGTCCTGATTTGGACGTTGTGCATCATTGACGATGATGGCAGGTAATCCCTCCTAACCGAGTTGAATTGTCAGCCATCTTATTTATAGAAGATGCATTAATGTGTTTTTGGTTGTTTGTGCGTTTGTTGTTTCGTTTCGAGGATAAAAATATCAAATGTTTACAAGTAGTTATTCGTTTTCATTAAAAAAACAAGTTACGTTTAATAAGATTTATGGAATTATGAAGAATGAATATTGTACAATGTATAAATTAGCATATTGATAGCCAATCTCACGTTATCGAGAACTATACGTCTTTCTTAGGGTGTAAGTGTTCAAGTGTAGTTTGATCATCCAAAAAAATTGACTAACAATCCCCATGTCTTAGTCTGACAGAACATTTTTCTTCCACTCAGGACCTTGGAGTTCAATTATCGATGATCCCAAACAAAAAATATGAAAAAGTTCCTAATCGCGTTTTCATTAACACACATTTGAAAGACTTTCTGTTTTTTTTTTCAATAGCTCAATTTTGGGTCATTCCAGCTAGTCGACAATGTTGAGTTATGATTTCGTGTTAGTAGCATAGTGAGTGATTTCTCTATATCCACATAATATTGTTTTTTTTTTTGCATTATTATGTACTTGTATGGTTCTCAATTAAAACAATGAAAATTTTAAATGTTGTATTTTCTTCTTTGTCATGACCTTAATGTTGAGGAACGTGACCCATAAATTGTTGAGCAATTCGTGTGGCTTTCATAGAAAAAAATGTGCGGTGGTTTTCCATTGCCTTTCGCACCGCAGGTGATATTATAGAAAGTATGTACATGTATATATGTATATTGTGAGCCCTGCTGCCAGCACATATTATTTTGGGGTGTAGTACTATGTTGCAGATAAAATGTGCACTTGTCGAAATTAAGTGGGAGCAGAACGGTTTTTGAAATGAAATGGTATGCTAATGTAGATTAGGATTAATACGGAGGAAAGAGAAAACACAAACGCAAATGTAATCAGTCTCTGTGCTCTTCAATCAAGTTAAACCGGGGCCACGAAGTTTCAGGGTATGATCACTGTCTTTAAACTGAGAGTTATTGCAGCCAAAGGTGAAGAGTGCAATGCATCAGTAGACTTGGGGCTGATTACTTTCTAGGTGACCCTTGATTGTCCAGTACTGTCCACAATTATCGCTTAAAATTTTGCTACGTATTATATAATATTTCTAAATTGTTATTTATAAAAAATAAACATACAGTTAGCTCTCATTATAATTTTTTTTGGAAATGCCATGTTTGTCGTAGAAGAACATTAATTTAATTAAAAATATTTATTTGATTGAAAATTACAATAAATTTCTATAGTTAAACTGTATCCAACGAAAGTATACTACGATACAACTTACAAAATTTCTTAGAGGGTTTTAAAAGGCAGGACGAAGATTGTTTACCTCGTCCCGTTTTCTAATTAAAAAAATGTGTTCCCCGTACAAAGGGTGACACGAATGTTATGCCTGTTTTACGTTAAGGAAACTTTGAACGCTTCGTCGACCGGAAATTTGGTCTAATTTGTAAGGAATCAACAGGTTCAACTCTTCAGCTGATAAACTTCGTCAGGAATTTTCAGCAGTGTTCCTTCCGTGCTTCAATTAGCTTTCATTTCTCTTCAGGAGAGACTAATTAAGGGATGTTTTATGATATTTTGTTAATTTATAGTCATCTCTGTATACAGAAAAGCGAGAGAACGTTTAATACAAAATATGTGAAATAACAAATGAAAATTCTTTGTAAATTTTTGCATCGTAATATAATATGATAATTTGCATGTAACATTTATATTTTAACTCGAAATAACTCGAAAATTTATTTAAAATAAAATGAAGACACTAATCTTAATATTTTTTTGTAACTCTATTGTGCTTAATTAATGTGAGAATCTCTTAAAGCAGACAATTCGCTTATGGAATTATATTTATAAGACTCAATTATATGGAACCCAACAAGAACTCAGTACTCCTTAAAAAATTATATCCTCTATTCAATGAAAATTAGATTTTTCAAACGGCTCTATAACACATTTTTAATGGGAAAGCTTGGCCATTACTCCCCGAGTGCATCTACGTATCTGTATGTACATGTACAAATTACTGAAATAGTGAATCCCTTTTAGATTTATTTTCTGGTTTCAAACAAAATTATAGTTGCCAAAAGGATGCTAATCGGCGGCCAATGGTGGTCGTCATTAGCTATCATACATACTTGTACATACATACCATCACGCCATTACCCCATCAAGGTGGGCAGAAAATATAGAGCGCCAAACTTTTCTATAGCAACACACATATTTCGCCTCTTTTACATCCATCTTCTCATACAACTCCTACAGTTTCTCTGACTTTGTTTCCTTCTTTCAAAATATAATTTACTTAATCTAACCGTACTTTACTTGGTGTTCCTTTACCTAGCCTCCACTCACATTTAGACTATGTATTTATTTTATAAGAATTTCTTCATTCATTCGTTCTTTATGACCAAACCATCTCAAATTGTTCTCCTTCATCTTACTCAACACATCAGTCTTAAGTTCACATTCATCTTTAAGCACTTAATTTAGTATTCTATCAAAAATTGTCGCCCCTAAGAAATGCGTTCACTGAGATGAATGTATTAATATCAGTGAACGCATTCTACATGCGCCGTAGAGATATTTTCGATCTTGACGAGGCTTGTTCCGTTGGATCTGGAAGTACAGTGTCACTTCGCAATTCTTGGTAAGGGTCAGACCTCGAGGACAGGCGACATCCTTCTTCATACCATACCAGAAATGGTCACTCGTGCAATTTTTGAAGCCTACACAGAAGCACAGTAGGCAATTTTGGAACAACGATGGTCGTCTTTCCCGTGGGAGGACACATATTTAAGAATTTTCCTTGTATCACGAAGGCCTCGACTCCTCGTGTATGTAGTCAAGATACTGGACTCATAAATTTCTCTCTGCCCATAGTAAGTTTAATACCAGTTTTTTTAGCTTCAATATTAACCCTTCATCCTGTTGTAATTTTTGTGGGCACGCAGATCAATCAGCAAATCTCATTTGGTGGTACTGCGAGGATACTCAAGCAAATAATTTCCGAAGGGTTCTCATTTGCCCTAACATTGGTACATATTCAGACCGATTGACCTACTTCGATCTAGTGGGGTCAAATAAAAGTTTTGCTACATTTAAAGTTTTCTGCAAAAGTATTTGCAACTTTCTGGGCTGTTTGAATTTTTATACGAACGTTGGATGAATTTATCAAGTCAAGACCGGATGGTTTTTATCGCACAGGCAATAAAAAACTTGTAGAACGTAGGCAAGAAGCTGTAAATAATGAAGGAAAGTACATTATTGACTAATTTGTTGTGTCCTCTTGTTCTCTTCATTTGGAAAAAAACGAACACAAATAATGTTAAAACCCAATAATAACTTATATTTCAGATAATTGTTTGAGTAACTCATACGAAGAAATTATTTGGTATATCAATACCAAGTTATTCCAAATAATATAGATGTATCTCTAGCTTGAGTTCCTTTCCACATTGGTATCACTGATAGTGAATGTGTTGATCCCTTTGCAAATAATATAGGTGTATCTCTAGCTTGAATTCCTTTCCACATTGGTATCACTGATAGTGAATGTGTTGATCCCTTTGCAAATAATATAGGTGTATCTCTAGCTTGAATTCCTTTCCACATTGGTATCACTGATAGTGAATGTGTTGATCCCTTTGCAAATAATATAGGTGTATCTCTAGCTTGAATTCCTTTCCACATTGGTATCACTGATAGTGAATGTGTTGATCCCTTTGCAAATAATATAGGTGTATCTCTAGCTTGAATTCCTTACCACATTGGTATCACTGATAGTGAATGTGTTGATCCCTTTGCAAATAAATCATGTTCAACTGGTTGTCCGTTATCTGATTTTTCACAGCCAATTACTAATCTTTTGAATAAAATTAAATATGATACTTGGACGATGGGTATTTGATTGCGATATAACTTGTGTAAATAAAGGCTTTAGATATAAACCGATCCAACAATATATCCCTTTGAAACCTTGGTTTAATATATGAGAATGAACAAGATGGAAGTGTAATTTGCAGACGGACCACTGCGTGGTGGCTAGTTACCTTACAACGAGTATTGTGGAGGATCCCAGCTTCGAGTGTGCCCTGGATGATAAATTTATAGATGATATATTTTTTGGTAGTCCATTATGGGATAGATTTGATTTACTAAACACCATATCTTTGCTGCTTCCAATGAATCTTGCGTTTCTTCTGTCTTCGAGGAACTTTTTCTCTTCTAGATCGGTGGTCAAATTTTTGAAGTTTAGTCAATTAAAACTTCCAATTGTCTAACATTGTCATTTGTTTTAATACATTTCTTTATATTGACTCATATAATTGTTTAATGTCTTTGATTTGATGGCACAAATCATCCTAGTGTAGGTGGACTGCCTATTAAAAAAATAATAATCCGTCAATAACGACTGAAGTTAATATTTTTTCGGTCATAAGTGAGGTCCCTGGTATAATTGTAATTTCTGTACTTTTCATGAAAAATAATTCAAATATTTGTAAGAAAAATCTTTCCTTCAATGTACTATACATATGGACGATCCTGTATAAATGAGTAAAAAATCCAAGTTGTCTCATAATGTGAGTTTTTTTTATCAACATTATACATTTTTTTCCTTTAATTCTTATTTATATTATGCATAACAAAAACTTAAATAATATCAGGATAAGCTAAGACACAAAAAATCTTTCCTTCGATGTCTCGTTCTTTGACATTTTCCCATCTGCAAGATCGCGATAGTGGTTGAGTTGCACGAAGATAAATGTAAATAAATTCGTCTTTTTTATTTTTATCACGTTCCCTTTGTTTCTCTTAAAGATGTTTTAAATCCTTGTTTATACAAAACTTTGAAAATTCTCAGTTAAACGTGGGTCGAGAGATGCTATGAACTGGTCGTGTTTCTTTTTTGCGAATAATTGAAATTCATAACGTAATCCGTTAGAGTTAATCAGGTTAAAAGTGTCTGTATTTCATGACAAATTTGAAATATAAATCCTAACTCAACTCATAATCTTAAAACTTGCTTTTATCTGTGAATTTTTTTGTGGGTGGGAATGTCGATAACGAGTTTGCAACTACTAAAAAACACTGATCTTAGGTCCATTGGAGGTGATATTTAAAACTTTACGGTTGAATATGGATTGGTATACCCTTTTCTTATACTTCAAACAAGTTATTTTACTTTGTTTCCCTGTCGAGGGAGGCAGAGAAGACAGTCTCAAACTTTCCTATCGTGACACATATTTCGCTTTTTCTACATCCATACACCTTCTAATATAACTCCTGCGATTTGTCCGATTTTTTTACTTTTCCTTTTTTCGAAACTTAGTTTACTAAGTTCTATCATACTTTTTTTTGGCATCCCTCTACCTTGCTTCCCTCTGACATGCACAATAAATTTGTTTTGCTAGTCTTTTTTCATTCATTCCTTCTACATACCCAAACATTTTCAGAGTGCATTTCTTTATCATACTTAATATATCAGCTTGTTATTATCATACGTAATATACCAATAAAATAACTCCGAATAGTTCATACTCATCCCTAATCACTCCATTCCATATTCAGTCATACTTTATCACCTCTTTATAAAATAAAACGAAAAAAGAATTACGTTACGTCTCAACGTACTCATACACATATATGCAATGAGGCAAATTAGGTGGTATAACAATTTCTGGGCTTCTCTTGTATTAACCTATCGATGAGGCACCACTTCAGGATAAGGATAAAGTACCTGATAGGATGAACCATAGGTGTTTACAGCCCCCATCTGCACATTATACAAAAAACACGAGAAAAATATATGCAATGAGGCAAATTAGGTGGTATAACAATTTCTGGGCTTCTCTTGTATTAACCTATCGATGAGGCACCACTTCAGGATAAGGATAAAGTACCTGATAGGATGAACCATAGATGTTTACAGCCCCCGTCTGCACATTATACAAAAAAGCACGAGAAAAATATAAAAACTTGTATATTAAAATAATGGTTCATTTATAAATTGTTGACATACCATTGCGTAAGATGGCTGACGCAAAACCTTTCGACATATGTTCAAAGGCCCTTACCTGAAACAATAAAGATATACGTGTTAATAAATGTGTTTCAATTTAAATACAATCATACATGATTATAAAAATATAAATTACATGATGATTATACATGATTATAAAAAAAAATATATAAAAATATATAAATCATACATGATTATAAAAAAACAAATCGGGAATTATTTTGACATATTTTTAGTCTTTTTTTTTTGTTTGTGCTTCCTTATGATGAAGTGAAAGCCTTGAAACCGGTAGAGTTATACCATTATAAAAAGTGGAATAAACAATGTTTGATAAGAACAAATTACAATGCCATTTAGTGTAATTTGTTATTGCAGTAGTCATATTATTATCTATATTTTTGGGTAACGTTTGTTTTCTCGGGTACTGTTTCGAGTTAGAGTGTAAGAGATATGGCTGGCGTGTGCAGTTTTTAGGAAACACTTGAATATAACTTTTTTTTGGAAGTTTCATCAAAATTGATGATTATATATGAGAACACTAACCCACAGCTAAAGCCTAAGGCATTATTATCACATATTAAGGTTTTTTTGTAGTTCGTCTTCTTTTAATAAGTTTTCTGAGGTTTTTTTACCAAATATGTTTTTTAAACATATGCATAGAGGGGAAAGTTCTACTATGCTCATATTCTTTAAAATCTGTCAAGAATAATTCATTCGTTTTTTTTTAAATCTGTCAAGAATAATTCATTTGAATCTCAACTTAGAGCGCCTTTGAGAGGAGTCTGCTCTCTAAACGACGCTATATAGATTGCCATTTTGTTATTATAAATATTTTATTGATTTAAAACTTATGGTTTTTAATATTATCAATTTTCGTTTAATTTAGTTCATTTAATTACATTTTTATCGTAAATTTGTTTCTCATGCTGTGCTGTTTTATATTTTTTTCTAAGATTTTAATATTTTATTGAAATAATAGTACTGAAGTACTAAATGTTATTTAATAATAAATTACTTCTTAGATTTGAAAACAGATATCTTTGGAGGGAAACATACCTTTCCGGGATGGAAAATTTATACATACTCGTATACTAAGGGTGGAGAATCTGCAGCATATAGAATGAATTTAAATTTGGCAAAACAAATCCTTTCATTGGTATCGATATATTTTTGTTCGTCTTTTATTATTTTAATTTGAATCTTAAATGAATAGTAAAATAATACAAAGTATTACTCTTTCCAACTGACGGTCATAAATAAAACGATTGTCATAAGGCTATTTTTTGACAGCTGCAGAAGGACAATTTTGAATGGAAATAGAACCAGCAACCCTCGGTGGTAAATATATGCCTTGCCTTACTAATGTAGGAAACTACATTTTATTTCTTAATTCGGAGAGTTTTCCCAATGATATTTAAATCGTCACAAACTATTTATATTACTTAATTTGTTTGCAAAACATCCCTCTGAAATGATAAATAATTCAATAATGCTCCCAAGCGCCTCCTTACTTTCAAGAAATTTCGGTTTGCTTCTCACAGATTTCTTAGATGTATGTTTTGTGGCTGCAAACATATTAATAAAGCATGCTCAGATAGATACTATGTAATTAAAACCAGTGTTTCCAAACTAAAGGTCCACGAGTTCCTGTTCATTCACAACTATACCAAAGATGACCTTAATTAATATAACATTTCAGATATCCATTCCAGATTAATTTTGGCCTTACCGTGTTAAAATTATATCAGCGCATGATTAAGTTATACAGCCCATTAAATTCCTAAATGTAAACCCTTTTTTTAAAAGGGTTCCAGTTTGACTTTAACTTTAAATCTCTATAACATTTTTCTGAATGGCTGGAAGAAATTTTCATTTATCAATAAACCCGCCAGGCTGTACTTTGAACAAGTGTAATAAGAAAACCAGTCTGGCAAAACCCCTTCTCTAGCCCGTTAGTTTATTTTCTGTAACACATGGTAACTTCGTATATTCTTCGTCAAGTACGCATTTCTATTCTACTTTATTTATTATATCCTTATCTTTCCGCTATAAAGGTTTTACTTCCTTACTCCAAGTATATAATACAATGAAGAACTTGCTCTATCTTCTTCATACTCAAGTATAATACAAATCAGCTATCATGCTTATATTCCACTATCTTATATTTTATATTCTATGTCACGAAAATACAATGAAGAACTTGCTCTATCTTCTTCATACTCAAGTATAATACAAATCAGCTATCATGCTTATATTCCACTATCTAATATTTTATATTCTATGTCACGAAAATACAATGAAGAACTTGCTCTATCTTCTTCATACTCAAGTATAATACAAATCAGCTATCATGCTTATATTCCACTATCTTATATTTTATATTCTATGTCACGAAAATACAATGAAGAACTTGCTCTATCTTCTTCATACTCAAGTATAATACAAATCAGCTATCATGCTTATATTCCACTATCTTATATTTTATATTCTATGTCACGAAAATTATTTTTGAAATTTAACTTAAAAAATAATGCGTACTCCTTTTTTAATGCTGATATGCCATCAGTCAAAAAAGTGGTGACACAAGTAAATGACCCTTCACGACACAATAAAATTGAAAACTTGTTGTAATTTGTAATGATTAATGGATTTCTTGTGTTTTTAACCTTTTATTCCGTTTTGCCCTGACAGGTCCATTAGAGGCTTTTAATACGACACAAAAAATAACATCTGCTTAAAATCAATTTGTCCACTTATAAAAACTTTTTTCGAAGCGTCTGTTATTTTAGGACTATTTCACGAATCACTCAAATCTTTCATGATTTTAATTGAATTTGAAGATAAATATCTTATAGCGACATTTAAAACAAGAGCTGTTTTTGATTTCTTCAGTCTTATGTTATTTTAATTAACCTTATATTAATAAATTAATCATAAAGTTTGATTAGATTCTTGCGCAATCATAATATTTGGAGAATCTGTTTTTAGTATTGTTAATTTAGAAGTTGGCTGAAATATTGCCTCCATCTTATCTTTACACTATATTGTTCAACTAAGGTTACTCCGAGCTCATCCCTTATGCATTTTATGTCAATGATATCTCTTGTAATCTCTTTCTATTTCTAGCTAGCCAATGAACATCCTTTACCTCCGCCTTAGTATTTACCAGATATGATCTGATGGTTCTAATCGCTTCTTCGTCACTATTATTTTTGCTGCCTTTTTGGCAGTTCTGTAGGTCTTTCAATTTTCTAAATTTCCATCATTTTATCAGCATTTCAATGTTTTTTTTTTTAAATCAATCAAGTTTATTGCAAAGAGTAAAAATAATATATGAATAAAGGTAGAAAAATAATGAGAGAAGAGCTTTTGGGAGATCTACTTGGGCATGTGAATGAATGACTGATGTGAGTTTAAGGCGTGTGATGAGGAATTTTAGGACTTGATCTTATTTATTTATTTACATGACAAATAATTGCATAAATATATAATTTATGAAAAACAACCAGTAATAAAATGTTATTTAAGGTGAATAGACATGAGTTTGTTGCTTTTCCTTTATCGTATCCACTGTAAACTAAACTTTTGCATGTATCTTACTGAGGACATCAAAACATCGGAAAATAAGTTGACACTTTTTCCGATTGTTGATAATACAATACCCCTGTCACAAACTTTCATCAACTTGATAAGCAGTGAGACTCAATTAAATGTAAATATCACGCAGGTCAAACTCCGCATACTTCATCATTCCAGACAGACTAAAAGTCTATCCCACAAAGTCCCGCACACAATCAACAGAAACCATACCACACGCAAACTTTAGCCACAAGTCATCCCTCGTGTAAGCCCAATGACTCAAACCCTTGTCACAATAACTACCACGTTCGGATCCACAGCCCGAATTTTTCACATCCTTTTAACTTTATTGAGTTCTTTTTCTTCTCCCTGGCTCCATCCCAACTCATTGTCTGCGAAGACTGTTGGGGTCAGCTCTCCTCGTCCTCAGGTTGTATGCTCTTCTGTCCCGGACTACGTCCCCCAGGCCGTGCCTCTGCATCAGGTTATATTTTTGCACCACCCATGAATTCTTTGGCCTTCCTCTGGTTGTTATTCGAGGAAGATCCATGGAGATTGCCTGGTTCACAATGTGATCGGGTGCTCTGCGTCCAACGTGACCATACCATCTCAATCGCCTCTCCTCCATCGTGCTGTTGATGTCTGTAACACCCAGGCTTCCACGAATACGTGAGCTTATTTTGTCTCTTAGGGACACACCTGGTGACCATCTTAGCATGCGCATTTCAGCAGTTTCTAGTTGCCTAGAGTAAGAGTTATACATTGTCCAGCATTCGGAGCCATAGAAGAGTGCGGGTCTGACAATCGTTTGGTGTACTTTTCTTTTTAACTTTACTGACATTTTCGGATCACATGGAACTCCCGTCATTGATCTAAACTTCATCCATCCCACACTAATTCTATGTGTTACATCTGCTGCACATACTCCATCGCTATGGATGAGTGACCCAAGATACTTAAAGGAGTCACAATTTGGTAATGTTTCTCCATCCATTTGCATTACGGGAGTGACAGCATTAATGTTCTCAAATGGTAGGTACAGATTGAGTTTGATATTTCATTGAGTTCGTTAACTTTATTGAGTTCGATATTTCATTGTATATTATGGAAGCCAAATAGGTATTTTACCTTTGGGCAAAAGATGTTCTAGCTCCAGGGATGGTGAAAATTTCTGCTGATTTTGCATTTTCTTTCTTCTTGATGATTATGCCAGATAATGGATTTGAAGTGTAAGTTAACTAAGTTAAGGACCTGATATTCTCAGAAAATTTTATTGTTGTTGTTGAGATAATATGCTTGGAATTTAAATATGTACATATGATATAATGCCGTGGATGCAAAGTATGAATATTTCAGCGTGTTTTATTATTTAATGCAAATGTATGAAATTTGTGATTCAGGAATGGTACTAATTTATCACAGACTTGCTAATTAAGGTGGATCTCTATATATCCACAAAATGTACATATACCATATAGTACATATAACATTAGTGATAAAATCTAAGTAGTGACGTTGTTCGTGTTCTTTATTAACACCCGAGTGTGGTAGCAAAATCTACAAGAACTGATCCCAAGAATTAAACTATGGTTAAATGTTGCAAATGATGAGTATGTTAACCTTTTCTGATAAAACAAAAATGTTTGACTTCATAACATTTTTGGAAATTGTCTGCTCATATTTATCTAGTCCGGAATTAACCCAGCTGATATGTTACACGTTTTTTTGTAACACCCTGCCCTCGTAGCGCGCAAACTATTTTGTTCTATTGTGAAGTGCTTGCAACAATTAATTTATACAAGCCCCGCATAACAAAATGGGGAAATAAATATGATCATTGTATGGACTCTTTCTGGACTTGAACTACTTACAGGAGTAAAGCGAAGAAGTTGTTTGCACCTGGATGCATTTATTGAATTGTATGTGTTTGCTTTGTTATTTTATTTGATTAGTCTTGTGCTAGCTTATTTTTTATATTGTATAACACTGTTTACATGTCAATGTTGAAATATTTCTTGATTTTTTTTTCTGTATTCTATTGTATCGAAAAGGTCATTTGACTGTTAGCCCTTTGTTACCTGAACATAGAAATAACTTGTTTATTGCATTTTTTTCTTAAATATCTCTTATAGTAGGATGTTAGAGAGGGATTAAATTTTTTTATATATTTTTTTTTATTCATAGTCATCCAAAAAAGGGTGGTACAAATTTGTACCGTCACTGAACAAAGGCATAAAAAATGACAAATATGTTTTGAACAATCGTATTATTATATCAATCAATTTTATAAAAAACAAATGTTAATGAACGTCTACTTTCAATAAACACACTTACCTGCCATTTTCATTAATATTTTTATATCCAATAATTAACAATAAAACACGCGTCCAATCAGTGTGACAGTCAACATTCACCTGCGATACCTGGTGACATTTTTAATAAATACACGTTCCAATACTGTTTGCATTGTAAAATATAAGTACACATATGTGATGTGATGACAGGGATTGATCAAACAAATTTTGATGTATAATGCTAGAATGAACGTTTAACTCTGGTGGTACAAATTTGTACCGTCAGATGGCAAAGGGTTAAAATAAAAGAACAACATCAAACAACCATGCCGTAACAGTATAACTCGTTTATCGAAAGACGCATACACAAACATGCCGTAACAGTATAGCTCGTTATCGAAAAACGTATACACAAACATGCCGTAACAGTATAACTTGTTTATTGAAAGACGCATACACAAACATGGCGTAACAGTATAACTTGTTAATTGAAAGACGCATACACAAACATACCGTAACAGTATAACTTGTTTATTGAAAGATGCATACACAAATATGCCGCATCAGTATAACTTGTTTATTGAAAGACGTATTCACAAACACAACACTTTGTTTAAAAAAAGTGTGAAATAACAACTTAAAAAAATAAAACAAAAGAGTTACTCTATATCAAAGGCATAATATTCAACAAAGAGTCTCATATTAAAAACTCATTTTCTTCTATATTATAAGAAAAATCAAAATTTTGCGTATATAAATATCACATTTGCCGTTTACTCTTTGTCTTTCGTGTAAAAGTTTTTACGACATGCGATGAACACGGGAGGCAAAAAATGTAATTTTAACCACGTCCAAAAAAAGTTCGAAAGAAAAACATTTTCTTCGTTCTTCCCACCAACATAACATACACATATACGACCGCGTATCAAAAGATCACATCACACCATTAAATTAAAACTGTCACATGGTGAAATAAGATCATTTGGAGATAAAGATAAAAACAACCTCAATATTATGGGTTAAAATAAAAAAAATGGGGGATAGATAAAATATATTTATTTTTCGGACTTAAGTCGAGTAAGCTTCCAAATAAAAGAAAAACTAGTATTTTGTCGTAAATGGAAATAAAACACTATCTTACGAAATGTTTCCTCTATTTTATGACAATTTCCTTGTCTAAGTTAATAAAGTAGCTGTTTTCCAACGCGAGGGTTACGTGTTCAATTTCCTTCCATTGGTACCCAGATTTGTTTAAATGAGATACAGTGTGTTTTTCACTTAAGGCTTGTTTAACACATCTCAGGTCGGCTAGAAGAAATTGTCATATGGCAATATATCAGCCAAATTATACTTTATGCAATATAATTAATGCATTTTTTTATCCCATTTGTACGGATTTCTCCTGTTACACAAAGAGGGGAAACATTGCAATGTTTTTACACTAAAAAACAATGATATAGTATGAACAAACCTACATGAAATAAATGCAGAATATAGTACGTTCCTTTAAAAGTGATTGAGGTAATGGGACAAATAAGTTTTCATGTATATTCCCTTAAAAACAATTGAGTAAATGCAGCAATCAGTTTCTCTTTTGTGTTCCCTTAAAAATGATTGAATTAATGCGGCAATATCAATTTCTCACGTTTACTCCGTTAAAAACTATTGAGTTAATGTGACAACCAATTTCTCATATGTGTACCCTTAAATATAATTGAGTTAATGCAACAATCCATTTGTATTTTGTGTTTCTTTAAAAATGATTGAGTTAATGCATCAATAAATTTGTCATGCATGTTCCCTTAAGAACGACTGAGCGAATGCGACAATCCATTAGTATTTTGTGATCTCTGAAAATCTACAACCACACAAAGCTAAGTGACGTATGTGGATGATTATTAAAAGTGTTTCCTTTTTTCAAAATAATATTTCTTAATGTGTTGGCGTCTACCTTGATGATTAAAATGGGGGCATGGAATTAGTAAAGAATGATAAAACTAAGATTCAATTTGAGGAGATACTTGCACTAAAAAAATATGTGGATTGTCAATATATGAAAGAAGACGACATGAAGACATAAATTAATGAAAATGCTCATTTTTCAGGAAGATTAAGAAATAAGCGTTAAAAAACATGGAGATGCATGCATTAAGAAAAAAATTAAAGAGCGCTAAGATTAGGAAAAGAGTGCTATGAAAACTTACGCTGTGGACAGATTAAATTATGCAAAAATTACTAAGCGTGTATACGAAAACAGAAGGCCAAGGTGTGCGTAAAAGAGATAGACCGAGGAACACTGGGTGGACTGAGAGTACCAGATTTTGAAAGACGGTAAAGTGAAAAGTATGAATAATATAAGATTGCGCATGATGAGGATATGGAGTAGTAAGTTGTGTCGATAGAAAGAAAGGTATATGTATCAGTTTCTTTTGTATATCCCACATGGGGCACGGCGTGATGATATGTTTGTATGTAAACTGATATGTGTTGATATCTGGTAATTGAACCAATCACCATGCAAAATTACTGGTCGACATATTTCAGTCAATGGTTGGAAGTAAGAAAACTGTCGATTTTTCTCTTAAAAGTATCATCAATGTTACGTACAGAAATATACTTTTTTTTAAATAATTCGGACATGTTACAGTTTTTCATTTAAGGAGAGATATATCATCTCAAAAGTACAGGTTAATTATTCGTAAAAGGATATTTGACATATTTTCCTTAATCCAATGTTAAGTAAAGAAAGATTCATTATTTTAAGGATCAGAGCATTTTATCTAAGTATTTTTGTAAGCCAAGACATTTACAATGAAGAGTAACACGTCATAATTATATATAAGCTGTTTCAATTTTCATTTATAAATCCAACGTATTCACCAATCCAATAATCTATCCCTTTGAAACCATAATTTAATATAATGAAAATGAACAAGATTGAAGTGTCAGTCATGTGTCGTTTGCGTACGGGCCACTGCGTGGTGGTTAGTCACCTTTACAGCTTGGGTATTGTGGAGGATTCTGGCTGCGATTGTGGTCTGAATAATGAAATTATATTGTAGATCATGTATTTTTCGGTTGTTCTTTAGAGCTAGATTTGATATACTTAACGCTTTATCTTTGCCGCGTCCAATGAATGTTTCGTGTCGTCTATTTTCGAGAAACTTTTCCACTTATTGATCGATTGTTATATTTTTTAAGTTAAATCAGTTAAACGTTTGAATAGTCTAAAATTGTTATTATTAGAAAATAGTTTTATTATAGTGACTCATATAATTGCGAACTGACTTTGATTTGGTGGCAATAATCATCCTAGTGTAGTTAGATAGTCTATAAAAAAAACAATAACAACAAATAGATGACTTGGATAGCGTTATTTTATATTGAAAATCACCGTTAGAGCAGCATATTTTAGAATTTCGTAAAGATAGCTCATAGACACTACTTAATAAATTCAGGTGGAATGATGTTTGAAAGTAAGCCAAATCCGGGATAGTAAATAACAAACTTACTTTTAGCACTAGTACAATAGAAATGTATACATGTTATTATAATTTGGATTCCAAAATCAATACAATAAAAGTTTCAATGTCTTTTGAAGATGCTAAAAATAATCAGTATTTGTTGTCAATATGTTTTGTATGTTAATAATAGATATATTATTCAAGTGTAAGTTTTCGGATGTAAATTAATTAGGTAAATATTAGTTCATACTTAATGTTTACACTATATATATAAACAACGTACACAGCATCACGATGTTTCTTTGTTGGTGAAAAAAAAGAGGATAAAGCGTCAGACTTTCCTATAGCGACAAACATCTACCTCTTCTACATCCATTCACCACCTGAAAGTCTCTTCTACATCCATACACCTTCTCAAACAAATCCCATATTCTATCATACATTGTCACCTCTTTTATTGTTCACAATGCATTCATTTCTTCAGTATTTATTTTTTAAATAAATAAACAAAAGAAGTGTTTGTTTTTATTTTTAACTTGTAAATAATTCTGGGTTCAGATCCCTAAGTGAGAGCGCCCTTGATGAGAGTCTCTTTTCTAAAGGTCGTTTTATAACTTGTCCTTTAATTATTATTGTTGTAATCTACGGTTCACCTTCACATTAAAACGATGAAAATCGTATTGGGAAAAAAATAAACCAACAAACGAGAGTACGCTATGTACGTGCATGATCTTTGAACTTCACCATTTCAGAAAAAAAATAATAATTAATATAATTTTTCAGCTTAATTATCAAGGCTTCAAAAATGTTAAATAATTCTTCTTCATTCGATTAAAAAAACAATACACAGATGAATGCAATAAATAAAAACACGCCCTTCCAAGTATTATGAATCGAAATAAAAAAATTAAAAGAACTTTGGATGATCAAAATAAGGTTAAAGAAATTGACCACTTGCGTCAGAGATTCCAACCAGTTGCCAGTATTTTGAGATAATTAAATAAATGTATTTGGAATAATTTGTAACATGTAACATTTCAAGAAATAGTTTTGGATAAACTTTATTCATTTAGAAACCATGAAAATAACAAAATAATACAAAAATCGTAATGTTTTATGATATAATGACGATCTCAGTGTAAAAGTGGGTGGCCTCCGTGGTCTAGTTGGTAAGACGCTGGATTTGAACCCGGATGTTTAGAGATCAAAGTCTGATAAAATATTATAGTTTGTCTGGTATGGAGGGGTGTTACATCTTCACATGCGGTATTATTGACAACACGAGCGTTGACGAACTGCGTGTTTCGGGTCTACTCCATTGGTTCTAAGCCCAAAGGGTGGATTACCGTGGATAGAAAATGCGATCCTATATAAAATGTTTTAAGGGCATCATACGACTAATCAATGAAAAAACTTGTCTAGTGGCTAATAATAATTACAAAATGACAATTTACGTAGCGCCATTTAGAGCGCTAACTTTCCTCAAGTGCGGAAGATGGCTGACTTCCAATCTGAGAATTGCGAGTTCTATTTCGACGGGTATATATATGGCTTTTTTTAAAACGGGTGCCAGTCTGTCATTCATTGTTAAACACCTTTCTGGTTAGTTGGAAGAAATTGTCACATGAAAATATACGCCAGATTATACTGCAACGAAAGTGTAACACAATACGTTTTTCATTACCTGCGTGTAAGAAAATTTGAATGATACATATACTCGTATACCATCACGCCATTTCCCTGGCACAGTATGCAGAGAGGACAGAGTGCCAAACTTTTTTATATTGACACAATTCCTTCGCCTCTTCTACATCCATATACATTCTCATACAACTACCCTGATTTTTTTCAACATATTTGATTTTTTACGTTTTTTTCATTTCAAATATATTTATCTCGATCCAACCTTTCTTTAGTTGATTTTTCTCTACCACGCATTTGCACAAAATATATTTGTTAATATTATATCTTCATTTATTCGTTATACATGTCCAAATCATCTCAGAATGCTCTCTTCATCTTACTCAACAAATCAGCCTAATTTTTAACGTCCTTCCCACATCACTTTTGTCTGTCATAAATTGTCATCCCATATTTTCTTTTTAATCCACGCTATTTTACAGCATTGATTTGGCTCCTTTAAGTATATTTTCACGTCCAAGTTTCAGTCCCATATATCAATTTTGCCACTTAAATACTGTTGTGGTCTATCATCTTAGTGGATTATGATTTTTTTTCTTATTTAAATTTACAGGCAAAACCGAACGTATCTTGTTAACGAAAACATTAAGGCTTTTATGGTTCAAGTTTAATTAACAAACTATATAAAGGCTTGAAAATAAATACTTTTAATGGTTAACCCATTTGCATACGGTCCCTTCGAAGCAAAAGAGCACATCCCAAGTGATTTGGATAAAACCAAGAGAACCAACAAATGTTCCTTACTCTGTTCAATATTAATGGAAAATGTTAAAAATATACACTGAATATAAAATTGTATAGTCAATGAAAGTGATTGGCGAAAATTTCTATATCCAATTCGTGCAATGAACAAATTCGACCAAACCTATTTCTTCTTTCGTAACGTTTCCTTCAACACATCTGGATTTGTGATTCTATATATTGAATACCGTATCTATTAAGGTATTTATCATTGCTGTTACCAGATATCAGTATAAATAATATTCCTTTGAAAAGAGGGTAACAATATTCCTTTGAAAAATAGTAGAACTTTGAGATCGATTTCGTCTTTATGGAAGAAATTTATTGTTCTGAATCGATCAAATAAAGTGGGATATTATGGCATGGATTTTGTCGTTGCTGATAATGTAACATACAATGGTCTATCTCTAAGCGTTAGCGATATGGGTGGCGTATGCATTTTTAGGAAGCACTTGAAGGTAACTGTTTTTGACATGTCTTATAAAATTGAATAATTATACGTTAAAATTATACGTGTACACTACACTATACCTTAAACCGAATGTGTCCATACGACTACAAAGGTCTCTTTGTAGTTCGTCTTTCCTTGGTAAGTTTTTACTATCTTCTCATGCAGCCTGCTACGACTTCTTTCCTTTTTGCATTTCTTTCTTTCAAAATATCATACATTTGATTCAACCATAATTACTTTGGTCTTCCTCTACTTTACATTTCATTCGTATTAATAATATGTTTGATTTATTAATACCAAAGTTCCGATGGCAAAAATATCAGAATTCCAAGACGCAACTTTTTTTAGTCATTAGAAAGGTTATTAATTTTTTATAAAAACAGCATATAAGTTACAAAAAAAACATAAATTCAGATACAAACCAGTTTTAAAGTGAATACGTCAAGAATCTTTGGCACTTAAAATGTGAATGTTAACCCTTAGATTAATCTTAATCACGCAATTCTTTAGACTGTCAAAAATCATAGTAATTTTTATGTGAATGTTGATGGGTTAAAAATTGAAGAAGATGAAAAGTAAATGGAACATTTAAAAGTTACCTAATTTACGAATTTTTGAAATAATTATAAGATATTTAAGTTAGTAAAATTATGAACTTTTAGAGGAAATATATATTCACCGTTTAAAGTCTATCTTTTCGTATTTAACCCAATGAAATCTTTAATCTCATTAAATAATCTGTGGTGTCCATAACATGATCCCTTTGAAGCCGAATTTTAAGTAGTATCAAAATGCTTTCGTTTAAGTGCTTTTAAAATCTAATTTGAGGTGGACCTTATTAAGGAATAAGCAAATTTGTGTTACTGACATTTTCAAGTATTTGAGATTCAATATACTTTTAACGCAAATTAAATTTGTGTTACTAACTTTTTCTGACTATTTAAATAATAAAAAAATATTTTAAGGCATTTAAGATTCGTTGTCATCATTAAAATCATCATTATTATCAGTGTTCATTACACAAAACACTGCACTTTATTCTGAAAAAATGAAACGGAAAATATCTCCCCACATTCTCTGAAAGATTTATGACACAAGTTTTAAAAATAAACATTCGATTTTAAACATATACGATCCGTTATCAACATTGTTCGGCGACAATTACAGTCAACAACATCAAGTCCAAATAGTTTAAAGAGTAAAAGAGTGTATGACAAGGGTGTATCCTTTCTCTCGATTTGTTTAACCTATTTGGAGAATGTTTTATGAGGAGACTACTTGTAAACTAAGATGGCGGAATTGCTATTGGTGGAAGAAAGCTCTCAAATCTGAGACATACCGATGGCACAACGTTAATTATAATAACACATCAAAATAAAAAATGGGCACGCTTCTCAACGGGCGCAACATGACAACAAGCTGGAAACCAATAGGTCAAAAACTAAAAATAAACTGAAAATCAATAAGTCAATAACCAAAAACAATGTTAATGATTAAAGACCGCAGTAACAAATTGCCACCAAATAATGTGAATCATGATCAAGAAATGGTTACTGACTTTATTAAGTTAGGTTCCAGTATTACCAATAATGGAAGATGCGAGGCTATGGTGAAAGTTAGAACTGGAATGGCAAAAATGCAATGTTAGCCGAAATACTGGAAAAGATATGGAAGAGCGGAACTATCACTATAATGACGAAAATGCGCCAAGTAAAGTCTCTCGTAGAATTTGAAATGTGGTGCAGAAAGATATTATGAATTCCATGGACAACAAGGCGAACTAACGCCTACATTCTCGAAGAACTGATAATTACAGACAGATTATTAACAATATGCCTTCGGTGAGTCCTCCGATTCTTGGGCCATATTGCTCGTGGCCAAGATAGTTTGGAAAGGTTTGTGGTTACTGGAAGCGTGGAAGGATGATGCACAAGAGGAAGAATCCTAATCCCATCTTGGACTGACGAAGTGAGAAATGCAACTGTACTACCCTTAGCAACTGCCCTTCGAGTCGCAGAGTGCAAGGATGGATGGAGTCGTCACAGTCTATCATGGCAGTCACTGTGCTAAACTATGAACTACACGACAGGATGATGATAGATATTTAATAGGAAACAATAATAAATTTAATCTTCTTTTTGGTTTTGATATGATAATAGGTGCATATATACTATGGTGTATTTTATTTAGACTAATGAATAACTTGGAATTTTAGAAATTATGAAAGTTTTGGTCAATTATCTTGTAGCACGCGAAAAAAGCTTTGACGCTCATAAATATTGTATTCTGCGTAGCTTGTGCAAAAAACAGAAGGAAAATTGATCATCACGGTTACACCATGTCTATGTTCGAGTATACAGAGAAATATATCACTTATAATAGGCCCAACTACCTTCAGCGCCTTACCCAAAATGTCATTAATTTGAAGTTTTTTAAACAGAAAAATTAAGCATAGTGAAAAAACGCTATTTAGTAAGAAACGCGTCAATGACAAAACGAATTATACAGCGCAAGACAGGACTTTCTCCGCAAATCTTCTCTCTGAACTCAAAAAAAAAAATATTATTTATGAATAAAAATGTGTACAATATTATAGACCGTGGTTAAAATAAATAAAGATGTACTTGCAAACTAAAAAATGAACTAACAACATTATTTTAACATTTGCATGCGATTTTGGAGGGTGCCTAACATGACCTTGTATAAAAGCAGAATAAAAACGTTACTGAAAGGTTAAGGCTTTCAATTATCAGATACTAACAAATGCCTGAAAGAGATTGATGATGTTTTATTCACCACTGCCATTGCTGACAGTGAAACACTAACTGTCTAGTCTCAGCATTTATTTAATTTCGTCCAAAGAAGATTAATTTTTGTCACTAAATACCATCAACCCTTGGGGTATTTGTGATTAATTGTAGTTTTAACCTTGACATATAAATAATAATAAAAGTTAAGTTATATATTAATTATGGTTAAAACTGAATTAGTATTTGCCAAATTCGAAAGAAATAAAACATAAATTCAAGAGACAGGCCTGTAATATGGGTAAACAAACCCTTATACTATTGTTTAGCCCATAAAGGGAATCCCAGACACCAGTCTTATAAACTGGGTCCATAAACTATAAGATTGGACATATAATACTATACATTCAGTCATAAGAGATTCCTAAAACTTAATATTTTATCGTTGTCCTAATTTATTATTGGAGACGCTTCTAGCCCCTGCAGATAAGTAAAGCGCGAGAAAAGTACTTTCAGTTTCTTTATCCAAAATATATGTTATCTGACCACATGTTCTATTTGCTCCTACAGTCTCAATTCAAAAGAGATGAAGATATATCTTCCAAGAAAATGATTATATTAAGTGTCCATAAGGCTCAAAATCCTTAGAAACATTTTCATGTGAGAGAAACGAAATCATTATACTATAACACTCCATACTTTGAAATTATCTCCGTTAAATACTGCATTGTAACAAGTCACCTAAATAAATTGTTAATAAAGTATAAATTGTTAATAAAGTATAAATTTTTATCATCCATTTTTTTAAATAACACCAGTTTGATTTACAAAAGCATTGTGAAACTGCTCACCCCTTCTATCTAGGTATACTACTCGTATATATATATTTTTTTTAGTCTCGGATTATTCATATTTCCTATATCAATGCTCTTTTCTTCATCTTAAATACGACATTTTTTTTAATCTCAGATTATTCATATTTTCTATATCAATGCTCTTTTCTTCATCTTAAATACCACATTTTTTTTAATCTCGGATCATTCATATTTCCTATCTCAATGCTCTTTTCTTCATCTTAAATACCACATTTTTTTTAGTCTCGGATTATTCATATTTCCTATATCAATGCTCTTTTCTTCATCTTAAATACGACATTTTTTTTAATCTCAGATTATTCATATTTTCTATATCAATGCTCTTTACTTCATCTTAAATACCACATTTTTTTTAATCTCGGATCATTCATATTTCCTATATCAATGCTCTTTTCTTCATCTTAAATAAGACATTTTTTTTAATCTCAGATTATTCATATTTTCTATATCAATGCTCTTTACTTCATCTTAAATAACACATTTTTTTTAATCTCGGATCATTCATATTTCCTATCTCAATGCTCTTTTCTTCATCTTAAATACCACATTTTTTTTAATCTCGGATCATTCATATTTCCTATCTCAATGCTCTTTTCATCATCTTAAATACCACATTTTTTTAATCTCGGATCATTCATATTTTCTATATCAATGCTCTTTACTTCATCTTAAATACCACATTTTTTTTAATCTCGGATCATTCATATTTCCTATATCAATGCTCTTTTCTTCATCTTAAATACGACATTTTTTTTAATCTCAGATTATTCATATTTTCTATATCAATGCTCTTTACTTCATCTTAAATACCACATTTTTTTTAATCTCGGATCATTCATATTTCCTTTATCAATGCTCTTTTCTTCATCTTAAATACGACATTTTTTTTAATCTCAGATTATTCATATTTTCTATATCAATGCTCTTTACTTCATCTTAAATAACACATTTTTTTTAATCTCGGATCATTCATATTTCCTATCTCAATGCTCTTTTCTTCATCTTAAATACCACATTTTTTTTAATCTCGGATCATTCATATTTCCTATCTCAATGCTCTTTTCTTCATCTTAAATACCACATTTTTTTTAATCTCGGATCATTCATATTTCCTATCTCAATGCTCTTTTTTTCATCTTAAATACCACATTTTTTTTAATCTCGGATCATTCATATTTCCTATCTCAATGCTCTTTTCTTCATCTTAAATACCACATTTTTTTTAATCTCGGATCATTCATATTTCCTATCTCAATGCTGTTTTCTTCATCTTAAATACCACATTTTTTTTAGTCTCGGATTATTCATATTTCCTATATCAATGCTCTTTTCTTCATCTTAAATACCACATTTTTTTTAGTCTCGGATTATTCATATTTCCTATATCAATGCTCTTTTCTTCATCTTAAATACGACATTTTTTTTAATCTCAGATTATTCATATTTTCTATATCAATGCTCTTTACTTCATCTTAAATACCACATTTTTTTTAATCTCGGATCATTCATATTTCCTATATCAATGCTCTTTTCTTCATCTTAAATACGACATTTTTTTTAATCTCAGATTATTCATATTTTCTATATCAATGCTCTTTACTTCATCTTAAATAACACATTTTTTTAATCTCGGATCATTCATATTTCCTATCTCAATGCTCTTTTCTTCATCTTAAATACCACATTTTTTTTAATCTCGGATCATTCATATTTCCTATCTCAATGCTCTTTTCATCATCTTAAATACCACATTTTTTTAATCTCGGATCATTCATATTTTCTATATCAATGCTCTTTACTTCATCTTAAATACCACATTTTTTTTAATCTCGGATCATTCATATTTCCTATATCAATGCTCTTTTCTTCATCTTAAATACGACATTTTTTTTAATCTCAGATTATTCATATTTTCTATATCAATGCTCTTTACTTCATCTTAAATAACACATTTTTTTTAATCTCGGATTATTCATATTTCCTATCTCAATGCTCTTTTCTTCATCTTAAATACCACATTTTTTTTAATCTCGGATCATTCATATTTCCTATCTCAATGCTCTTTTCTTCATCTTAAATACCACATTTTTTTTAATCTCGGATCATTCATATTTCCTATCTCAATGCTCTTTTCTTCATCTTAAATACCACATTTTTTTTAATCTCGGATCATTCATATTTCCTATCTCAATGCTCTTTTCTTCATCTTAAATACCACATTTTTTTTAATCTCGGATCATTCATATTTCCTATCTCAATGCTGTTTTCTTCATCTTAAATACCACATTTTTTTTAGTCTCGGATTATTCATATTTCCTATATCAATGCTCTTTTTTTCATCTTAAATACCACATTTTTTTTAGTCTCGGATTATTCATATTTCCTATATCAATGCTCTTTTCTTCATCTTAAATACGACATTTTTTTTAATCTCAGATTATTCATATTTTCTATATCAATGCTCTTTACTTCATCTTAAATACCACATTTTTTTTAATCTCGGATCATTCATATTTCCTATCTCAATGCTCTTTTCTTCATCTTAAATACGACATTTTTTTTAATCTCAGATTATTCATATTTTCTATATCAATGCTCTTTACTTCATCTTAAATAACACATTTTTTTTAATCTCGGATCATTCATATTTCCTATCTCAATGCTCTTTTCTTCATCTTAAATACCACATTTTTTTTAATCTCGGATCATTCATATTTCCTATCTCAATGCTCTTTTCTTCATCTTAAATACCACATTTTTTTTAATCTCGATTCATTCATATTTCCTATCTCAATGCTCTTTTCTTCATCTTAAATACCACATTTTTTTTAGTCTCGGATTATTCATATTTCCTATATCAATGCTCTTTTCTTCATCTTAAATACCAAAATTTTTCCAGCATGATTTTTTTTAAATTCCTTATTCTATTATACAATGTTTTCCCACGTTTTCTAGGCAACGTTCTTATTTCAACTGCGTTTATTTTATTTTCGTAATTTTTTGCCCGAAAATATATCACGTAGCAAAATATTTGAGCGGAGAAGTGAATCTTTTGAGATTCTGTAAAAATGAATAAGTCATAAATATCGTATTAATATTTAACACATTTCTTTAGAATTTAAAAAATATTTTCAACGCTTTATTTATGGCACTGTATATTTACCCTCAATTCGGTGCGGTTGGGATTTTAAAAATCATAGTCACCATTCAAGATTTATTTAAAATCATTGATAAAGTCTTTCATAAATGTTCAATCTCTAAATGTCTGCAAAATATTATATTTTATAAAAATATCAAACTGGTTTGGAAAAATAAAAGCGTTGAATACCAGCAGTCATGCTATGAAAAGGCTTTTTTGATACCTTTTTTTGTATTTTCAGCTATCCTCAGATAATTGAGAATTAGTAATCGTGGCCGGGTGGTGAGAATGAAAGCTGTTGCTTACTGGGTATAATTAAACGGAGAAGAGATGCTCAAGAAGATAAGTTCAGAATTTTCATGGTTCGACCCGTCATAAACTGACAGCAATAATTTCGACAAAGTCATTGGAAAAAAAATTCATTTTCCTATAAATAATCCCTAATTCAGGATTACCGACAATTTATTTGTATGGTGAATCTAGTCCATAAAAATTGTTTCTCTGTGAAAAAGTTCTCTATGGACACCATTAGTAAGATAATGTTCTTGGCCAAAAGTTGCTGGTTCAATTCCCATTGGAGCTCTAATTTTTAAAAGGATTTATTTCTGATTTTTCTTTAAGGCCAATTCAGTATCTTACTGCTTGGAAGATATAACGACATAGCAATAAGCCCATCCGATTATAATATGTGTATACAACAAACATATAATTCATATATTTAAAAAAATCATCTTATAACCAATGGTGGTACGCCTATTTCCATACATTATAATTTTCCGTTTGAAATTATTAAAGTATGATTATTTAAATCCTGATAAACTAAACTTCAAAAATGTGGTTGAATCATTCTTTCTCCGCATGATCCGCTTTAACATATTAAAACTGATAATGTGGACATATTGAATTACTGTCCTTTTTCATACATATTGTTAAAAGTGACACACCGAGATTGCCGCATGGCTTTAAACCTACCTGGTTGTACTCTTTACAACGCAATTGTAATACAATGCAATATAAAGTAACTTATGGTACACTATGGTACTGGAGATAGATGATACAAATCGTGGAATCGTATTGTGACAAGTTTTTCAATCATTTCGACACTTCAGCTGTGTCAAAGACGACAGATTGGAAAGATTTTGGTTACAGGAGACGTAGAAGGTCGATGCACAAGATATTTTACTTGAATTCGTTGTACAGGTCTAAGAATGGTCGCCTTTAACCCCTGCTCTTCTTTGTACAGGTCTAGGAATGGTCGCCTTTAACCCCTGCTCTTCGAAGTCTTAAATGGATGGAGAATAATCAATAAGGAATATTTAGTGCCGCGATTCTTTGTAATGGGCAGTGTGAACGGGGAAAAGAACGGGTGTTAGTGTTTTTTTCAGTTATATAGTAGAGAACCGCCTACACATGAACATTATGAAATTTTACGAAGAACTCACGGTTGAAAAACTCTTATTGATTATATTTTCAACATTTTTCAATTATGCAAAAAACTGAATATATAAGCGAAGAAAAAATACAATAATATTATCATTCTTTAAATATTCAAAAAAATCGATGTGCAAAAACATTCCTTTCTTTTTTCAAGCAAATATTAACGTCAAAATCAACTCGTATTTTTCTACGGTTAAACACCAAAGTTTATATTGTACAACAAATATTTATCTTAATTTATGAAAATGAAACTTTAAGATAATTAAAAATAAGTTAGGCTTTATTAAAATCCATTATATATTAAGCACAATTATGAGCGAGTAATAATGGTAGCAAATTAACCTCACGTACTGGTTTACGTCAGAAGTAAGGTGGAGGGTCGCATTACTCCAGTTACCATCCCTTCATTCCTCTTATGTTCAAGGGTCGTAAATATGTATTACATGGATGGTCGAGTCTTGTGCGTTTCACAAGGGTAAATCTATCTAACAAAGGTTATTAACTACTTGAACAGTATCAAAAACATGTTAATTACAAAACGGAGATAGTTACTACTTAAAACTGCATAGGAATATATATTATACAATATATCAACCAGTACAGAATACACGACTATTAATTATCTATTCTATTGGTTCATCTGCGCTATTGGCCTGTCTTGAAAACACCTGATCACCTTGAATTATTACTAATTTTCGTACCAAACATTTCGATTAAATTCTTTTCAAATGTCCATACATGCACTTCGCGCGCATTGAAAAGTTTTGTTAGTGAAAACTTTTATATACTTGTATATCGCATGCTGTAAAGACTCAAACCAATTTTGAATGTTTGAATAAACGCTTTAAAAAATATTTAAGAACAATCACAAAAAAGTCAGGTTCAAGAAGAGAAATCCTTAAGTTCATATTTGTTGCATAAACACTGGTACAAATAAAACCTTAGGGAAGGATGGTTCCGAATATTTTGTTTTCCAATTAAATGATTTCCGTCACTTGTACAAATAGGATTTCTGTACAAAGAGGTACTTCAAATAAATTGAGCACTGAATTAGTTGAGGTTTTAAATAAGGTTAAAACATTTATGAGAACCCTGAAAATCCGACAGTGAAATAGAAACCATGAGAGAGAATTTAATATCGAAGGAATATTTGAATTTATTATGTTAAGTGCACAAGCGAATTTAAAAATGCACCGTCCAAAAGTGTGTGTCTGTCACATACACAAGGCATTTATAGGAGTATTCTACAACAGCTTTCAAATAGAGAAAATGTATAATATAATTTTCTTACATATAAACTTTGTGTCGGTATCACCACCAACATGGTTGGTTCTAGGGGATTTTATTTTTATTTCAAAAAATATTTACAAAAAATAACCAAGATTATCGCACAAAACATATTCACCAAGGATTAAAACTTCAATTACCAGTGTTCATCTCATGCACAGTCCCATCGTGTTAGCATAAACAGGACTGGCCAACCCACGGCCCGCGGTCATATATGACTAATTCGTTTTTTTATTACCATACAAATATATTTACGCATTAATAACTTAGAATTCTAAGTCGTTATATTACCATACAAATACATTTTGTTGTTAGTTCAATACATGTTTTCTCTTCGTATCAAGTTGCAGTATCGTTTATTTTTAGATTAACACTGATTGAACACTTTCTGTGGACCTCTGCATCCCAATCAATCACTTACAAAATAATTAATAAGTACTAATTTCGCTGTAAAGTCAGATATCGAAAAAAATATTGGAACAAAATTTGCAATTATTGTTAATTATGTGCGGCTCTTGAATACATTTTAGGTCGTCAATGCGACCCGTAGGCCAATTTGGGTTGGCCAAACCTGTGTTAGCAGGTCAGTGAAAATATTTCTTTTTATATAAAATATATGAAAAATAAATAAATCACTCATTCTTCTGCCAATTCATAACTCTGAAAGTATTGCACTAAATATGTCCACATTCGTGTCAGCTACCGCATTGTACTCTTGACACATTTTCTTACTACTGGGGTAAAGAAGACAACATGTAGCTACATTAAACAAACCAAATCTTCTAAGATAGTGAGAGTCCAAAAGACCATTCCAGACTTTATAAAGAAATATAAGTAAAAAAAAAAAAACAATGTATCACTGTACGACCCAAGAACACTTAGCATCTCCTCCCTATGGCACAGACACCTCAAAAATTGCCGCTGGACTACCTTAACTAATCTAACGTACAACCTATAGTTAGGATTTCATATTACAAATACATACTCCAGGTTGCTTCTCACCAATGACTTATACTTTATCATTAATGATGACAAATTCGTAAATAGTCTTGTGATTCTCATAAGGAATTCCAGCAATCTAAAGGACATATTCATTATATCGTTCACATGATATTCAAATGCAAGGCAAAAGTGATTATAGACACCAAGATCACGCATAACCTCAACGCTTAACCATTTAGTGTATATTCACCAGGAAAAACGTTGATGTTATTTCTTGTGAATGTTATTTTGTAACACTTTTCCGTGTTAAGGCACGTATAATCTTTATGACTCGAAAAAGAATACCAAATGGCATATGACGACCTCCGTGGCCTAGTTGGTAAGACGCTTGTCTCCCAGCCCGGAGGTTGCGGGTTCAAATCCCGCTGGAACCCAGATTTTTTAAAAAGGATTCGAGTCTGGCTTTCACTTTAGGTCTCTTTAACGTCTATCTGGTTGGTTGGAAGAGATTGCCACATGGCAATAAGCTCAACAGGTTGTACTGTATGCAACAAAGTGTAGTACAATACAATAATACAGTGAAACTGAATAATAAATCCTAGATCCTTGGATAAGTGAACGACTTGGTAATTTTCGATAAAAAATTATCATGAGGAGGCTTAAAAGTAAAAGAAGTACTATAAATAAAGAAACCTTCTGACCTCCGTGACTTAGTTGGTAAGACTCATGTCTTCAAATCCGAAATTTGAGGTCTCAATTTCCGTTGGATTCCAGACTTTTTTAGAAAAAGATTTAAGTCTGGGTTTCACTTTAGGCTTCTTGAACATATAGTATTTCCGGTTGAATGGAAGAAGTTGCCACATGTTAATAAGCCTGCCAGGAATCCACGGAAGGTCTTCAATTAAATAATACAGTCTATGTTATAAGTAATTAATTTAAGTATTGTACTTTAGAGGTATAATTACGGAGACTTATAACCTAAGTTCATCAATCTCATAAAATTTTATATGATAATAAAACTTATTTAATAACAATAAACAAAGAAGTCGGTTAAGATGTGAAATCGAAACAAGCTCTGAAGCTGAATTCACCAAAAATCAAACATAGGGCACCAGATTTAGCATACACGTTTGGAAAATATTTAGTCCCAGGTTCGATCTCTGATGGATTCCAGAATTAAGCTGATTTTCATTTGACACCTTACAACATCTGGACTTATTTGTGTTTATTGATTGCTATACATTGAATATAAAATTCAGCATGCAATTTTCAAACCTGAGTGGGCATTATTAGCGCTCAAAAGTACTTAAGTGATGGAGTTATTTCACAAAATCTACTCATAGTTGAAGAAAATAGTCATGGAAAATAAAAAAGAACACTTTTTTCTAAATTATGTTTCTGTTATGTGTGAAATGATATTTTAATAGCATTTTTTTATTACGTTTGTAATATTATGTCACTGTGATATATCTCAGTCGTTTTGGTTTGTTAAGGTTTTATATGCCAACAAAGCCATCTTGTCATGTTCGTATGTCGTAAAACTTAATTCCAAAACAGTTGTTAAATAGAAAACTAACTTTAATTCCGCTGTAAAATGTACTCGAGTATGTGCTTGTGTATTTTATCGCAGGAAAACAAAGTATATTAATAGTTTATTCCAGAATAATATGGAAATATATGTTTGTATATTTATACTACTAAACAGCCTCTTCTTTCCAATAGGAACATGCATTACCATTAAGTCGTGTAGCTCATGATTGCATATTAAAAAAACCCAATTATAATATATCCTTCAACAAAAAAAGAAGTATTACGACACATAATCAATGGGGCACTATAACTAATATACTCAAACCGGACAAAACTAAAACCTGAAATGGAACAAATTATAGAGAACTAAAACTGAAATGGAACAAATTATAGAGAACGAACAAAACTAAAACCTGAACTGGAACAAATTATAGAGAACTAAAACTGAAATGGAACACATTATAGAGAACGAACAAAAATAAAACCTGAAATGGAACAAATTACTAAGGAAAGTATAGTTGGATCAAGTGAAGAATATTTTGAAAGAAAAAAATGTTAAAAGTCAAACAAATCATAGGAGCTTTATGGCGGTAAAAAGATATGTATCACGATAGCAAAATCTGATGCTCTATCCTCTCTTGCTACCCCAATAAAGAAAAGCTTGATGGTATATGTATATGTTCGAATATTTGTATATAACGTCATATCAATGATTTAATGCAATGGCCATAATCAATACCTCGTGATGGACTATGACAAAGTGAACAAACTTTGAAAAGGGACTACGCAAGATCGACTAGTTTGGAGGATTCAGCCTATCTGTGTAAGTACCTATGTACCTATAGGTTGTCCCAATAAGAGCGCCGGACTTAGTTAAAATGGTCTGCTGGTTTGAATTTTTAGGACAGTTGGATCTTGTAAGCACGCAGATTAAGATTTTTGCGAAAATTTGCTGCAAAGGGCTTTATGAAACGTCTAATTCTTGTGAACGAATTGATGTTCCTGGTGTTTCAGTAACACTTTCTCTCACTGCAGCTATGTTTTCAAGTGAAGGCCCGCTACGAGGAAGAATGGGTAATTTGACTTATTGTCCAGAATCGAGCCAGTTTTCTCAATTTTTTTAATTAATCTTGGAATTGATGACTCATTTAGATCATTATTTCGACTGAAAATTCCACGAAGTTTACGAACTGTTTTAGCAAAACTTTCCCCATTTTTATAATGAGTTTTAACAATAACAACGCGTTGTTCTTTCGTGTAACAGTCCATATTTACTAATCGCAAGATTGACATATGTCACATATAATTTTTTTAGAGCAACCTTATAAAAAATTGGCTTGACATTTGAATCCGCTCTTATTGAGACACCCTATGTATGCGCACATATTTATTTGTAATATTTTGAATTTTCGAATAATATTGCGTAGGAATCCTGAGCTAGAGCACCCTTGAGGAGAGTTTGCTCTCTTATTATTACTATCACCAAAACAACATTGTCAAAGAAAGATACGAGTCTCTCATTATAGTAAAAACTTCTTGTAAAATCTGAATATTTGTAATAATATGAAAGTCAAAGTTTTGTAGACCAATATTTGAAAGTTCAAGTTAAAATATTAAATATAATCGAACAATCATTCAGTTGCTTGTTTTCTGGTTTACTACACATAATTATTTTGTTATCTTAGGACCCTGGGGGAGTATTGCTAAGTTATTATGTATATACTATATATTCTAATATCTAAAATAATATTACCGAATATAATCTATTACACCTTAGGCCATTATTCAATTTGAGGTCAGAATAAAAAAAACTTATAAAAGTTTAACAGTTAATTCAAAAACACATATTTAAAACAGTTGACAACTTTATATAAAAAATATAAGGTAATATTTATCATGTATATTTTTATTTACTTATTTGTTAAGTTTATAATAAATGCAGGTTTGACCAAATTACATCAAATAACAAGAAACAAATAAATGAAATATAATATAATGACAACAGGAACAGTGATACTCATGGTTCCCAGTGAAATGGGGGTTCAGCTATGCATTTAATGTTTATTAAAGAATTCAATGCTAAATTTGTCCACCGATATATGGAAAATATCGATATCGTCAAATTCATTCAAATAAGGTCATTCCGTGTGCGAATTGTGATGCTCTTAACAGCTCAGTTTGTAAACGTGGCACCAAAACAATCGTAATTCACGGACATTAATCAATGTTTTTCAATCACGAAATTATTTGTTATTTTTCCTGTAAGCAATTTATATATTCAACATTTTTATTGCAAATACAATCTGGTGGGATGGCGGCAATCTCTTCCAACCAGTCAAACAAACGTAAATGAAGCTAGTTACATGGTCGCAAAAACATTCAAACGATTATCCATCTTCTCGAAATCCATGAACACATACGTGAGCAAACGCCCACAAAGACGGACAATCACCCGAACATTCATTTTCATATAAAGTGAAATATCATCAATCAAATGAAAAGGAAGGTATGGTGGAGAGGAAAGAAAAAAAATAAGGAAGGAAACACGTCATATTACTGACCAGAAATTAATATTTTTTCTGTTGCTTCTTAAAGCATGCCGAGGACGAAGCGAGTCTCACATAAGCTGTGAAAGCTGTGAAAATTATTTGTACGAGTAGAACTACAACAGTTTATTTTTTTTACATTATATTGAACGGTGGATAACTGGACCTTATAGCCAAGCATCCCTTCGCTATTCCAACGTCGATCTCAAGCTGTTCCTCCACGTCAATAATATGAGTTTCTGTGAGAGAATAATCAAATCTTAGACGCACACTCCCTCCAGCAGATGACACAGACATGTGGATCCTGCTGAGCCGCCTGGTAATGCTGACACATGTTCGCATCTGATTCTCAAATGAAAGCACTGTTGATGGTTTGTCCTCGTAGTATCGGTTCGACTTTGGAACATCTTACTCTTTCAACAAATAAAGGATGAATAATCAACAATGAAGAACCGAAATTATTACCCACCACTCCTTTAAAAAGTCCATAGTCAAAAAATGTCAGATGTTCGTTCGTAGAATTTATGGTATACAATATTAAAGATTAATTTGAAAATTACGTTGAAGAATGCTGAGACAAAAAAGTTGAGGAATAAACCAACTCTGTTGAGGGGGTTTGTTGGGATTTTTCTATTTTGAATGCAATGTGAGCTATTTATTTTTGTCAGATATATTTGAAAATTTTCCCTTGGTTTAAAATGTTTTTGAAGATTTTGTAGCGTTGAGTTGGCTTTTATGAAAGTTGATGTTCAAAAGGCGTTCTAGCGTTCAAAAGGCGTTCTAGCGTTCATCTTCAGAGTAATGTCAAAAAATATTACCATATACAGTAAACATGCAAGAAATCCAAAAGTATGATTGAATCTAGTTAATGGTATTTTGAAAAGAAGAAATGTAAAAATTTAGATAAATCGCAGGAAATGTATAAAAAGGCGATGGAAAAGTCAGGCCATTTCTCCTCCCTGCCTCCCCTGACTGGAAAACGGGGTTATGTTATGTATGTGTCTTTTTCGTGGGACTGGAATTTATTCAATAATATGTCATTAAATATGTGTGGTCTACTGACCCAAAAAATGTAATTTTATCTTCAAAATAATATAGAAAATTCATAATATCGAATCGAATATGTTTACATTTTTACTTCGTCGTTCGTTAAGCTTTTAATATATCCATACATATTTAATAATCTCTGGTGAAAAAATTCAAAGAAGGGTTTTATGACTGCGAGCGGATCTTATGTATTGAATTACGCAAATATTGGGTCTCACAGAAAAAAATAATCGGTAAATTTCTTCAGGACTGTAATCTTAAATTTCGTCTTTATTTTAATATTTTTGGATGAATGTTTGCTTAAATAAACAAAAGGTGGATGGCCCCTATAATATAAAAAGCGGCATTTGGAACATAAAAACTATTTTGCCATGACTTCTTTGCAGTATGTATCATATACAGGGTGTCCCGTATTGAGTGAATCATATTTAGGGTGGTGATATATTGGATAAAGACCTACCAGAATATCAAAACTTGACCTCAGTAAAAACCTTACTGTTTTTAAGTTATTCGGACTTTTATAAAATTTAGTAAAATCCCTACCTTGCATCAGATTTTTTGCTGCGTTGTGTACAAATCACCATTTTCGTAATTTTTTTTTATCGTGAATTTTTTTTTTAACTTAAAAACGGTAAGGTTTTTACTGAGGTCAAGTTTTGATATTCTGGTAGGTCTTGACCCAATCTATCACCACCTTAAATATGATTCACTCAATACGGGATACCCAAAATCTATATACCTAGTGTATATATGATATACACTAGGTATATAGATTTTGACATACAAGATCTTCAATTTCTGATACTTTGCAACTATTTTTTTATCCTTTCAAGAACAGTCTCATTTCATCCAGCTCTCAGATTTATCTTTGCTGATGACCTCTGCAGCCTGGTTGGTAAGATTTTTGACTATCACTCAAGAGTTCTGGATTAGACTCCCGACGATCCTAGTCTGGTAAACGAGTTCGTCTGATAAACTCGCACACGTCAAATACTCTACATTTACGAGTGATATTGGTGATTAGGAACGAATATGAACTTAAGGCTGATGTGGGAAATAAGATGAAGAAGAGTACACTGAGATGGTTTAAAAACGCAGAATAAATTAATGAAGAAAGATGAACATATACAGTGGAAATGTGAGTGGAAGACGAGATAGAAAAATATAAAGAAAAGTATGATTGGATCAAGTGAAAGACATTTTAAAAGAAGAAAGTATGAGAAAGTTGGGGAAAAGGCAAATTATCATATATGTGACGAAATAAAAAGTCTTGTGCTAGGTGTGATGGTTTATAAGAATCGCAAAATACGCTGGAAGCATAGGAAATGGAGACGTTCGTTCTTCCAGCGGTCTACAATATTATCAACATCCGACGCCTACACCACATCTTAAAAGAACACATTATTGCACGTTTCTTAGGCTTTAATAATCAAGTCCAGTTATTTTTAAATTGAAAAGGCACCCGACCGAATTTTTATTATTCATATACACTAGACTTTTTCTACCCTTTTTTTAACCTTTTATTAATGCGATCCTCGCTTTAAGTAAATAAATTCATGACCTTTTTGAACTCGATAGACTTCTTTACTAGTCAATTACGACTTACCGTGGTTCGATATTTATAATCATTCCGATTCCATCTGTACGGAAAGAAAATATTTCTTACGTTAACTAGGCTATATCTCGATATTTCCATCCTTTGAAAACACTTTTTTCTAAAATTTGATTCCTCAAACCTTAAAAATCTTTTATTATTTTTTTTATGAAATCATCATTTTCAATATTGCCTATTTTGGTACATTCCTGAAAGTTTACTTGAAAGTAAAAGCAAAAACCGCCGCGATAAATGAAATTCGCTTTTTCACGAGAAAAGAAAATATTTTTTCAAAAGTTTCAATATTTTAGGAATTCATTTCACCGCTTTTTTTTTCTATTTCGTGAACAATATAACTAGTTAATTTATAACGAAAATTCTTTTAGACAGTTGAGAAAATATTTGGATAAATTGAATAAAATTAATTTTAATTTGAAGAAAAAAATGGTAGTAACCGAGATTAAATCGATATAGAAAAAAAAGGAGTTATAGATAAAAATAGTTTTTAGAAAAAAACTGTAAGTACGCGAAATAAAGATTTTTGCTTTTTTTTATTGTTTTAATGCTTTTTTGTCAATAATATAAAACCCGAATTCATAATCCGGCCTAAATACTAACTTCTAGTATCGAAATTTCTTGATTTGTATTCAGAGTCGAACCTCATATGCTCAAAAGTTCAAGCGAAGTAATGAAACCACGTGACTCCCTTATTTGAGAAAGCTACATTTTTTTTCGTAATTTTACTTTTCGAGATTCTACATATTGCTCGAGGAGAAGTGACTCAGATTGTTAAAAATACGTGATCCAGAGCCTTCTCCTGACTACACCAGCCCATCAGACTGTCAAATACTTTAATTCTCGTCAAACGAGAAGCCTTTAAACAATCTAGTGATGCGAGATATAAATATCTTTATAATCCGTCAATCTTTAAGTGATAAAGTTCTTCGAATAAGAAGAAACACAACATTCATTAAACGCGGCAAAAATAATGGCATTATTTAGAACAATACAATATTTTATTGTTTCAAAACCGCTTATAACTATTTTAGCAAATTCGTTTACGGAAAGGATTTTCCAATAAATACCCTTTCACCCCCATTGCTATATTTTGAATTGTATTACAGTTGCGCAAGGATGGCCGGAATATGAATCATTTTATTATGCAAATATCTCGTTTTGTTTTGATATATGAGCGGATTAACACTACCCTCACGGTCAATCAGTGGTTTTCAACTGTTATCTGACAGATACTTATCACGATGATAAGCAAAAAAACATCATTTATTGTTTGAAAAAGTATCTCATTCGATTCTGAATTGGTACTCATTAATTTGGTTGTTATTTTTTCAAGAAAAGTATTAGAAATTAATTACACATGTTAATTTATAAACACTTCATTAGATAACAATTTTTCGGACTTAATGCGTCGAAAAAATCTCTTTTTATCAATCAAAAAATAAATAAAAGAAGTTATACTCGTAAAGTCCCAAAAATTATTTTTAATACTATATATGGAAAATCAAACTGTAAAAGATTCTTCAAAAATACTAAAATATTATCAACCTATGGAAAAAGGAAAAATTTTATTAAGACTTCTGATTTATTTATTATATATTCAATTTATATAAATTACTTTAACTTCTTATATATATTTGGAGTTTTATTCGTCCCTAGGTAGAGATAGTCGAACTTGAAAATTCTCCGTAAAATATATTTAAAACTGGATGAAATGGTATATTTTTGAAGATAGTTTTAAATAAATAATAAAACCCCCAATCCAAATATACCAATAACTTTTATTTGATGTTTTTTGAACTTATCAACATTTAAAACTAAATGTTTCAAATAATTATGAACTAAACGTTTCAAATAAGAAAATAATTATGTTTACTACTAATAAATAAACTTAAAACGAGCAGGCAGTGAGGGATGTACAGGGTGGAGCTCTGTGTTACCTGCTCGTTTCGCGTCATATCCCGACTATCTTTCAGGTTCGAAGAACAACGATTAGCTGAGAGAAATGTCAGCTCACCAGATAATGACAGCAATGGAATCGTTCCTAGGTAGAAAATCTCCACATTGTGAGTGATCCCAACGTGCTTCTTCGAGAATTTGACGAGCCATAAAGATTTTGGTGATAACTGAATGGTTTTAAGTGAAGCCAAGGTTGCAGTGCACACGCCTTACGTAGGTAGGGTTTCATTGCTACCCCGTTGTGGTCATGTGTAATTGTTCAGACTGTCGTTCGCATCGTGGAAGGGTGTCCTATATGCTCACTCTCGCGAGGATTGGAGGGGATTTACCGCGATGTCCTGAGACTTTACCATGGATGAGAAACCTGAACTTCCTACTGTAAGAGAGAAACCATACGAAAGAAAAGAAGAACCCCACGAGGGAAATGGCGTAATGGTATATCTGTATGTTTTAAGTTCTTAAGAAAATAATTGAAAGTTTTAGAAATACTGCATAGTAACTCCTTAATCTTAAGTAAATTTATACTTCTTCACAAACGATGGCCCCTCCCACGAAGTAAACTTTTCACTTTTCTCAAAGATAAGTCTTAATTTTCCAACAGGTATTAATGGACTATTTTGTACGTGGAAAACGAGATTACGAAAGGTACAAAAGATAAACTGGGGCTAAGAATTAGTTTTAATTATTTTTGGGTAATTATTTAGGAAGATAAAAAGAAAATTTATTCCTCCAAGTTCGTTTTTTGAAAATACAGAAACATTTTTTTTGTCAAAAATTTTCGGATTTAATTTAATTTTTAGAAACCTACAAGCAAAATTTTCTCTCCTACTTTTTATGATGTGACATTACTGTGCGTCACGTACAATTAGTAATTCCTATCTGGTCATAAGAGTCTGTTGTAATTTAATATCAGAGTTCGATTCCACCAATACCCACTCTGTTATGGGGGACAAAATAAATGCCCATCCAGCGCGACCTACACTAGACGATCGAAATCTTTATTTTTTTATGATTGCGACGTTATGTAGTGACCTACCCAAAAAGACTCCTCCTCCGATAGTGACATACGAGTGTGAAAAGAAGAGTAACGCATCGGACTAAAAGTCCGATTTCACGGGAGAATAAGTCGCGGTGTAATAAATATACTTGTAAAGCGTCTTAAGAACTGGAGTTCAAACAGCGTCGCAACTTGCCAGTACTTTCACAGAAAATAACAATGCATGTAATTATAGTTAAGTGTATCATGTTAGCTATGTGCAAGTCTGGCATGTATTTCAACACAATTTTCATTAAACTTCTAGAAAAACTTGAACTTTCTTTCAGAGCACGGGCATCCCCTTCGATCTGGTGAGAAATTTCATTGATTTTATTTCCAAACAATAATAAGGGAAATCCAAACAATAATCCTATAAAAATCTGGGTTCCAACGGAAATTAAACCCGTAACATTATCAACAAGGCCACGGAAGTTATTGTTACGCACATTTTAGTTAAAAAATGTAAATTTTAATAAAAAATATACAAATCATATTTTTTACTAACGTAATGTTACGTATACTAATTACTACGCCGTGGCGTATATTTTCATAAAATAGAGTTGTAATTTTTTTGTAGGTAAGTAATACAAAATTATCATACTCCTGAAATAACAGCGTTTTATGAAATTGGGTTTAAAGGAAGTTAGTAAACAAAAGAAAAAAATTAAAAAGTCAAAAACAAAATTTTACCCATTTCAGAAACATGTAATCTCGACTCTCCTTTGAAACATGTGACAGAGGTATTTTATGAAGACTTCCTAGAATTGTACACGGTGTTTACTCATTGTTTCTGTGCAAACTGTGAAATGTGTATTTAATTCATAAGAGCACAATGATCCACATTTCAACGATGTTATAAATATTAATAATTTCTACCGACTTTTTATCGTACTGCGGACTTAACGTTGGTCGTTGTATTACTACCAATAGATAATATTGAAGCAATGGGTATGTCCGTAGAATTATAGAAATCAACAATTTTCATTTTATTATAACCCTACAAGATTAATCAGAAACATGGGGATGACATAAAACGCCTCCATCTAGATTGGTCCATAACCTGTCGCTTCATGTTCTTCGAAATCGTAAGTGAACAACTCCGATGTAATCAATGACTTTTGTAAGTTTTGTATTTTTTTTATATTAATTCTTCATATTGTTTTTATTTCAAAATCTTTGGGAATTGAGCCAACAACCCCGATGCCTGAATGAAACCCTAACGTGGGCTCATCCTGGAGTCTTATTTGCGAATATCTGTCTCTTACAGACTAACGTTTATCTTAAAAAAATAGAGGCAGTATTTTTCTTGCCCTGCAACTCTACAAGGGTAAAACTCTTTACGTTAAGCGGTCAAATATCATAGCAAGCTTCTGAGAAGATCCGTCTTTTGTGCAGAAAAATAAAAAAGGTGTATAAACCCTATCCCAACGATACAGTACCGGTACAAAGACTGTAGAATAAATAGGTGGATAGTTGATGCTCAATTCTCGGATATTCCGGCGTGATTTCTACGAATATCGGTGACAGTTGGGTGAAGAGATTCATTGTTGACTGTTAGAACTTTGTAGAAATAAAATACAGTATGACGTTTTAGACGAGAATATATTTTCATCACATTGCATCCCATGTGTTATAGCCCATCGCATGTCGCAAGCATATCGATTCGACCGCTTACGCCGTCACCCTTCGCTAGCTAAATGATTGTCAATAATTATGTCGTCGTCAATAATTATGGACCGTCCAATAATTATGTGAGGTACATGGCTGTGCGGTAAACTCTGGACACTGGACTACCGTGTGGAAGGTCGCCTGTTCGAACCCCGTGCTGTGCTCCTTCCTTCGAATGGATCAGGTGTTTTCTCCACCTAGCATTCGGGGGTATAAGGATGACTTCGGTTACATCCATTTTTTCAAAAAGAAAAAGGAAACATATCGGTGTACTCCGATCGTCTTACTTCAGTGTACCATCGAATCCAGTAAAGCGGTACTGCCGGTGAGTTAGCTGATGTTTTAAAACTCTCTCACTTAAAAAAACCCTACGGCACAGCTTCGCTTTCCAACTGAATTTACATTAGAATGGCGAGAGGATCTCGACTACAAAGCCCATCGACGATTATGAGCGATAATGCGAGGATCACACAATGAAACGTTTGATACAATACATTACAAGCAATGATTGAACAATAAGGTTTACAGTGATATAAAGATAATTACTAATATATGTGACGAATGAGTCCGATACGCTAACGTCTAATAATTCATTCAATATCCTATTAATTCTGTCAAGAAAACAAAGATCTAAGACTTCATTCCGTGTTCTCCGACATAGAGTCAATACCACAAATACTCGTTTCTTTATCCAGATAGATGGTGTTAGATGGGCATCCAATTCATCATGTCTCTAGTGAGTGAAAAAACAACGAACCTCTTGTCAATCTACAATACAAAATTCTTAATACGTGGGCCAACCATTTCCAGCGCCTCACCCGTATCGCAGTGTTTATAGACTATTGATATACTCGTATAAACCATTTCTTTTTTCAGAGTGTTATACCACTTGACACCCATCATCCAACAGATGAATTTTTTGTAGGAAACTCAACCTCGACCTTGCTAACAGCCACTGACATCTAATTACCTCGAATATTTCATTAATGTTGTATATTATCAACATACTAATTTAATTTTCAATTTAACAAGTTAAAATTGTTTAAAAAATATTTCCAACTATTGGAAATATATTTCAAACAATGTTATCATTTTTAATTCCTCGACACGCCATCGAAGGGGCTTGATTTAACCCTAGTATAACAGCTCCTGACAACAAAAGAGGCTTTTAGCGAAGCTAAAGGATTTCAATTGAGTTCACTCTTCCATATGACAAAAGGGGAGAGGATTTTATACAAAAATAGAGCAACTTGATTTTATTGAATATTTTTACTCGGGTTGGGGCAATATCGACGACTGAAGCCTTATATTTCAGATAAAAATTCTGTCAAGTCTAGACTAATAGCAATTAAATATACATAATATGATATAAAAACTCAGTGATAAACCATCATTGTCTATTTTTTTTGTTTTACTTATTTAGTTTAAAATATGATTTGAACATTATTTACTTTAGTCTATCGTTTTATGTCCAAGAATTTATATTTTGTTTCACTTCAGTAATATGTTACGTGAACCTACCCGTAACATAAAAGTCCGAATGTCTCGATTTCCGTAATGTTTTTTAGAATTACTTAATTCTTTTTTTAACTCTTGTATTCGTAGTTACAGTTATAGAGTTTTTTGGTCATTTAAATTTTTTTTGGAATCCTGAAGGTATTGCGACTTCTCGTGTAATAATAAAAATGTTTGTTACCTATAAAAATATATTCTAACCAACCAGAATGATGTTCAAAATGCCTGAAGTAAAAACCAGACTAGAACCCTTTATGAAATAAATTAGATTCCAATGGGAATCTAACCCGTAACCCCCGAACTAAAAGACAGCCGTCTTACCAACGTGGACGTACTTCATTATTATGGACCTCTATTCATTCAAAGGACACATTCATGAAGCGCCGTTTAGCGAGAAAACTTTCCGCAAGGGCGCTCTTAGTCGGGACTCAAACCCACTATTATTAACAAATCAAGTCTGCCAGCTATAACAGCACCTGAGCGTATTAAATATTACACTTTTTTTGAAAACATGTACTAGATATCGATCATCCACCCGATGAAGGGATCATGTGAAGAAAGCAGATTGATGTTCATTTTAAGAGGCTCTGCAGAAAGTAAGAAATCGCTAACGTTGGACAGAGATGAATAATAGTAATATTAAATGTGATAATGAATTTAATATTGTTTGATTGATTATTTCGATATATTTACTAATGTATTGTTTTGTATTGTGAGGTCCCCCGGGTTTCATACCTTTCAAGTAATTTTATCCAACTATTTTTCATGAATTATTGTTCTTCTGAATTTAACTTTATTTTTTAATGTGATATTAGAGTACAGTGCAACTTGGTGGGTTTATATTTATGAGGCAATATCTTCCAACCGACAGTTTTAAATAGGCTTTAAGTAAAACCCAGACTGAAAACACATTTTTACCACCACCTTCTTATCCTTACAATCTACATTTATTTGTAATCGGTCAATAAAAATATGTTCAAATCACCCGAGTTACAGCGCCTTTGAGGAGAGTCTGCTCTCTAAACGTCACTTTATAAATGATCCTTTTGTTATTATTACTATTAGAGACAATCCCGATAAGGTATAAAAAAGGTCTCGACACTAAAACAAATAAAAATAAATTAACTTATATCAATATGTTAGCGTGCTAGTGCCAAACAAAATATTTGCCCTGGGATCACAAAACGAGGTAGATCGTGCGAGACGTGCTGATCGGTCCGATCGGAAAATATTTTCATTTTGGGACTTTCATTAGACTGCATACCTACGAGTATTTAATCATCTGTTGTAATTTTTCCCTTGTCGATTTCGGTTAAAATATCAATTCTGTTCAATAAATTTATGTTGCGTAAATAAATGTATAGATGGCGTAGAATTTAATCGAATTTTAACAAGTGATACGTTATCCCAAAAGTATTTCCATATTTCTCGGATAGATATCGTTAGGAAAAATGATAAATGCCTACTTCGATGAATATTTATTATTATAAAAGTTAATAGTTTAACACATTTTTTCCACCATCGTTTACCAAAATTGCTTGAGTGGTGTTTTTAAACTTCATTTTAAAATGAAACAAAATAACTTGTTTTTTCGATGCTTCATGTTATTCTAGTATCACAAAAGAAAAAATGAGACACACAAACCAAAAAATTTATGTACACCGAATACTGACGATGCAGTAAGCAATTGTGTGTGTCGAATGTGGTTTAAAAAATCCGTAATGATTATGTGACACTCGAAAATGGTGTCCGCTCTAGAAGGCTGATTACGACTAATGATAACCAAATCAAGGTTTTGATCAACTGAATCAGCGCTTTACGATACTGAAAATATTAAAAACCATCATCCACGAGCATTTGATATAACTTAGTGTTTGAATTTAACCTTAAAATATGAAATAGCTTTCCGAATAATATTGGAATAGAAATCAGTTTAAAAAATCAGTTATTTCCCGATTCGTTATATACCAGCTCGTTATATTCGTTATATCGAGAAATCATTGTCCCAAAGAATTGTGTTCTCAACAAGGAAGCCAGAAATATCAACTATTCTCGGGTGCAGGACTAAGGGGGCGCAAAGTCTGGGACCAAAAAGAACAATTTATTGCAAGCCTTTTTTTTTATTCACACATTTTTTTATCGTTTTTTTACTTTTATTTTATCGTTTTTAACACTACAAATATGGAAAAAATAGTTAAAAACTACTTGAATTTCGGAAATAATGAAACTTGTACTAATACTGAATTTTTAAAATAGTATAATACTCGTATATACCATAGCTTTTGAGTTTTTAGTACACTTTCTTATTGAAGACATTCATAGTTAGTTTTGTTGTATGTATAAAATGTTTATGACATATCCAAAAAAACATAAAAAGTACATCATGATTTATGATGTACGCAAAAAGTCATATGCTTTACCGTTAGGCTTCCACTCGGAAGACAGGTTCTAAGGTTCTACTCTATTCCCATACGACACTTAACTTTCAATTTGTACAAGGGGGTACAGATTTTATGTTTTGTCCCAAAGTGCGAAAAACTCTCACTACGCCACTGGGCGTTATAAATTAAAATTACTTTATTATAATTATGTATACAATTTGTTTGTAAAAGGAAATGAAAAATAAAGAAGATTTTAAGAAAACAAAATTCTTATGTAAATGTTTTCATTTGAAGGTTTTACTCTTTTTGTTGGCTCATTCATTGCGTAAGGAGATTTTTCTCGACAAAACATAGATTAACATTTGTTTGTAAAACTTTATTTTTCATTATAAAGTTTAAATTGACACGGGTAATTGAAATTTTGGTTCTTTTTAGTTTTTTTACTGTTTCGATAAAAAAAATATATATGAGATTTGAAACTCTCGGTAATTTTTTTAAGATTATACTTTACATATTACGAGTATATACATTTAACGATGAAAAAACGAACGAGAGTTTTTCTTACTTTTTCATTTGATATGAACCTTTATTTTCAAGCTGTGCTTGAAGCAGACCATACGCATTATTCTTCAAGATTCAGAACACTATCGGTTAGCTATGTTTAAGTGGAAAAAAACTCGTAAAACAAAAAAAATATACGTTCAAAAACACTGTTGATGTAAGTCAGTTATCTAAGCGACTGAAGTAAATCGCCGATTCTTATGAATATATTTGTAAACATTTGAATAAATACATAAAAAATACATGTGATATGAGGTGTACACTTGTTTAAGATTTGTGCCACAGGGACTCTCTTTATAAAAACGAATTAAATAAAAAGTTCTAGCCGCGAGTCTGCCTTACAACTTAAGATCCATGAATACCTTATTTCGTCTCTCTACCAATCTCTTTTTGGCCCATCATCAAGTAATTAACAATATAGTTTGACTTTCTCTACAACTAAAAATGACGTTAGTGTGCCATTCAAATACCCAAAGCATCCCGTCCATTGTTCTGAGCTGTTCACCTCGTGTCAACAACCTGTCCATGCCCTGCTGATCAACGAATTCTGGTCAAAACCATTACTATCAGATTCACTTCTTTCTCTGTAAGGACTTAATCTCATCTGAGGGGACAGGATGGAGAAGTCTACATATATTTAAGGGATAAAATAAAAAATTCCCTTATGTTATTTGTCAATCCCTCCTTACTCAGGAGGAACAAAATATATATTTATATCCCTTCATTTCAATTTCATGAGTTTTTTTATATTATTTTCTTACGGTTAATAATTTATTTCCTAGTCCAAAACATCAATTTTTCACTAGGCTACAACTTTGGGCTCTTCAAGTAGACCGAAGCAATTGTTTTTCAAGTGACATATTATTTTCCCAGAGCTCTGTCCATTAATCAAATGTTTTTGTTCTTTACATTTAAAGAAACGCTTTTGTCTGGAGGAATCGCTCTCCTCATGAAACTATTCCGAGGTTTCAACCTGAATATTCCTGGCTGGTGACCAAGGTGGTCTTGGGTTCTGAACTTGTTTTGTTCTTTCTTGGTAAGTTACATTTTTACGGATATCGGGTGGGGTGGTATAGTTTAATTAGTAGAATTTCCATAGATGTTGCTTTAAGCATCCTGTTATTATCCTCCCAGTTCTATTAATTGCGACTTCGACCTGTCTATCAGGTAAGGATCCACTCCACACCGGAGCTGAATATTCCGTTGCTGACCAACAATATTGACATTTTCTTACGATGTGGTCAGCAATACGCTTAAACTATAATATAATTGTATTACACGATCGGCTACATATTGATAACTTTTTGAAACGTCGCATTTGTCACAATGTTTAGTGATCACAATAAAAGAGTTTAATTGTAAAGATACATATGTTGTTGCGCCGTTTAACAGCCCAAAGCTATATGTCAAGGGAATTCCAAATAACTCAATGTTTATATTTTTCTTCCAAGAACTATCACCAAAGTACAATTTCCTGATTACGCAAAGCCTTCGACCCGATAAACATGATCCAATATACCAAACAATTTATTGTTTTGACAGCTTCAATTTTATGAGTTGATTGCACCACGAACACAACACAGACATGTCTTCAGTCCGGCACTCCGCATCTTTCCACGTAAATATCGAATTAAATTATAGTATGATATAAATAACCGTGTAATGATAAATATATCAGGAATTTATTAGTAATTGTCATAGTGCTTTAAATTTACAAAAAATATTAAAAAACAAAATATTCTCTTATTTTTAATCAACATCCCAGCAGTATTTATATTTATGTTTATAATTGATGACATTCGTGGTTATGTTGTAAGAAGCATTTTTTAGAGATTTCGAGTTCAATTCCTAATAAAACCAAAAAACTAGATTTATCCCTAGAAGGTCCCAGTCTCGTTTAATAGATGATTTTAGGAGCTCGACGTATTGCAAAAGTTTGTTGCATGTCCAGGTGTGGTAGAATTTCAAACACGTACGGTGGTGAACTGTGAGTTACGCATCTACTTCAATAGTTCTTAATCCGAAAGGTCGATTATTGGGACTGTACACAAAATGATCTCCCAGTCGCAATATCTCCGTATTATGCACCAATTTGGAGATGTTGAGGAGTAACAGACGAATAAATAAAATATTGATGTAAATGTATATTTTGAGTTTTTACATTGTATAACACTTTGGTTGTATACAGTTCAACCTGAAGGGTGTATTCCCGTGTGGCAATTTCTTTCAATCAACAAGAAAAATTCAGAGGCCACAAGAGAAAACCAGACTGGAGCTCTTTATAAAAAAATATGTATGATATCTATAGCTGGCATAATATTAACTAGACCACAGAGGGTAGAGGCTTTTTTTGTTTAACAATGTATTTTAGGTATATGCACGCATATGTGTATATGTAAAAAAAAACATAAATGTTTTTTTCATTTATTTGAAATATAGAATAAGCATATGTAACATATATCCAGTATATATAAAAATATTAAGCTAGATAAATGAGCATTTCACTGTTGAAATAGTCAAAAAAAATTACCAGAAAGCCTATATAAAGCGGCCTAGTGTTTCATCAATTTCCATTAAGGTCCAAAAGTTTCCTGCATGAACAAATTAGAGCGTGTATGGAGAGAAACCGTGCAGGCCACATACATCATATGGTCAGTTGATGTTACAGTCGAAAGATACCATTAATCTCAGTTATATGTCATCTAAAGCGGATAAAAGAAGTGTTGTAACGTTTTATTCTGAAATGTCAAAAATTGAATATGCTCGGCAAAAATTAAACGACGTTCTATTCTACTGAAGTTTTCCTTTCTTTAAAAACAATCCTTAAAACCACGCTATATTATTTATTTTCAATTTCAAAATATAATGAAATAACACATTTTATTGGCTCTAGTTGACACACTACTGAGGTAAGATATGTCAAATGTTAATTGTAGCATTGCCTGACCATGCGTTAGACGTGGCCATAATAGTATTGTATTACACTTTCGTTGTACACAGTCAAACCTGGCGGGCTTATTGCCATGTGGTAAAAATCTTCAAGTGGCGTTAAGTGAGAAGAAGATTGGAATCATTTAAAAAAAAATTTAGTTTCCCACGGGAATCGAATCCGTAACCTGCGGGCTCAGAGACAAGTGACTTACGATGGTGGTCTAGTTGGTAAGACGCTTGTCTCTGGTATCTGTCCATACACGGTCTAACTTGACAGACTGGAAACTTTTAGACCATAATTGTATACCAATTCATTCGAATATCTAAATATGTATATCTTCAAAAAATCTTAATTGGTGATTTGGACATATTGAAGATTGTGGCCGGGATAAAATATTTTATTTAGCTTTATTAATCGAGTTTTTAGGTTTAAAATCCCTTCAGTAGGCATATAACTTGCGTTTCGCCATCGTAGGTGTTAGCAATACTACCCCGAACAGATGACAATAGTTACATTGTTACCAGATTAAAAACTGTTTTTTTTTTCGTGTTCCATCTGGAATCAAACTTGAAACCTCTCAGTAAAAGTTAAGAATCTAACCGAATAGTCCACTTTTCGTGTTCCATCTGGAATCAAACTTGAAACCTCTCAGTAAAAGTTAAGAATCTAACCGAATAGTACACTTTTGTTGTATACAGTACAGCCTGGTGGACTTATTACCGATGGCCGTATTTTTCAACCAAAAATTTATTAAAAAACACTTTAGGAAAAAATATGTACTACATATAATCGAACACAACCACGAGTTGGAAGGCAGGCATTTTACCAACTTGGCCACATAAGTCGACTATGTTTCTCTTTTTAATTTCTCTAAAAAAATATTTAACAAAATAAATGTTACTCTTATTTTCAAACATCACTTTTTAGTTTAATTCACAACGTATTGTCATTTTATCATTTTATGTTTCGCTGACATGTTATCATTTTATGTTTAGTTTTCATTAAAAATTTAATGAAAATTTGCATTGATGAAATTCAAAAATTAAAATGAAATTCCATTTCAAGTAGAATGCTTTGAGAACATAATTAAACTTTCATAACTGAAACACTGCGAGATTTTTTTCATTTCGTGTTGCCTGTTATTTGCCCAGTTCTAACGATCCGTAAGGAGATGAGTTATATCGCAAATTCATTTTATAAATCACAAATTTGAAATATTTTACCCATATTTTCACTTCTTAAATAAAGTTGACGGAGCATATTTATTACAAAATGTTTAAAACTTTAGCTCGTAAAACATCCACGTATGTGTTAAAACCGAACAGTATGGTGAGATAATAGTTCACAACAGTTACAAACTTTGATAATGAGAGTGAAAGGTGGACATGAAAAAGAACTGAAAGGATCCAAATAAACGCTTTAAAAATGCATGCACTGAGAATAATATATGAAATGACAATGTATGACAGAATATAGAATGAAGTAATTAGGAATGAATGAGATCATAGTTCCATGTCTATCATAAGGTTAACCTGCTGTGATCTTTTGTTGGGCAGATTTTTGTATTGTATTATATTTTCGTAGAATAAAGTAAAAAATACCGAGTTCATTGCCATGTGACAATCTCTTCCAATGAACTAGAAAGGTATTTAAGTAAAAACTAGATTAGAACCATTTATTTAAAAATTGGACACCAATGGGAATTTAACCTAAACAGGCGTCTTATCACTTTGGTATTTGGCATGTTATATGTAGAGGTATGTTGATAAAAAGTACTTTAAATAAATATTATACGTGACTTATAAATAAAAAAAAACATAAATATAGATATGTAAATATAAAACCAGTCTGAAAAGGAATAACATCAGAAATAGAACCTGGGGCGCTCGCTTGTTTAACGTAGATTCTTACGTCAAACCACGGCTATCAACCATGCAGGCAGTAGATTAAAGTGGTCGATATGGCAAAGAAACAAGTTATAACAAAAATTATACTTAGTGAATCGTATTTTAAAGTACACAAGTAAAAAAATGGACTTGAAATATTTGATATACTTCCTTGAAATACTTGATGTTCCGCCATTCTGGATATATTAACATGTATCCAGAATGGCGGAACCATGACCCATAAGAATGGCCAGGGACAGTATCCCCCAAGCAAGCAGACCTCCAGGACGACCTCCCAAAAGATGGAAAGACAGCTGGCAGTCGACGTCACAAGAGGGAAACGATGATGCAGGACCATAACAGGCTTAAAAGAAGAGGAAGAAAGAAGAAGAAGAAATACTTGACCAAAAAAAGCGATGAATGTAAGATAAATGGGATAGCATTGCATAGAATGTACGTAAAAACAATGTTTGACAGAAAAGGGAACGAGGACATTAGGAAAGAGTGTGGATTGAATGAAGATGCAGAACGTAAGATGAAGAAAGGTGCTATGAGAAAATTTGGCTACATTGAAATAATGAATGATAAAATATTTAAAATAACAATATATATGTATATGAGTAGTTTAGAAGGCGCCAGAAGTTTAAGAGGATCTAGAATAGGTGACACTAACAAATTATACAAATTCTGGAAAAGGGAAGAGTAAAAAGCCTTTAAGTACTTAGAAAGATGCATTAAATATAAATACACCCGAAAACAGTTTCAAAGTTACCAGTTCGAAAACAGTGACTTAACAGTTTCAGAACCTTGACATGTATTCAATAATTTATGAATTTGAAACAGATAACTGTCAAAGTTTGAAGGAGAGGCAGATTCGTTTATTCGAATGAATTAGTTCCTATTAAATTAAACCAAAGAGTAAAGTTAAATCTAGACAGGGGTTGACCGAATGACTTAGTATATTAAAATAGTCATCTATTACTATTTTGCTATTCTACCTGAGATAACAATATCAAAGAAGGATTAAATTATCTGAATTATTTCCCAGCATTTAAATCATTTATTCAAAAGGTACTTTATTAATATTCCTAGAATTATCGTACACATTTATTAAGTTTATAATTATTTTAACTGCTTGTTGATTGTCATTTATTTTTACTGTGCAATTTACGTGTGCAAGGATTAAACGTGTGACAAAACAGTCAGCGTGCTGTGAATATGTGTCAGAATTGCCAGGCGACTCAGCAGGTTCCACATGACATGACATCTACGGGAGAGAGTGCGCATATAGGGTCGAGCTGTATCTCATGGAATATCACATGATCGATGTGGAAGTGCAGCTCAAGATTAACGTAGGAAGGACGAGGGGGTCCTTGACTACGAGGCACAGCAACGACGCAAGGGAGGTGGGTATAGAACATCAAATGCCCAAGTAGCCAAGCTCACCGTCCTATTTTGAGGGGGTCTATGTTAATTGGAAGGATGTTATATGAACCCAGACCTTTTCATAGATTTTCTCTCAAATGAATTTCCTTTTCTATTGCCTTAACATTTATTTATCATTTCTAGATAAACATACATGTTGCTATCAATAAACCAATTATTTTTTTAAATTATTTAAATTAATAGTAAACGAGAAAATATTCACGATTCCGTTTATTTTTTACAATAGTAGACTATCAGAATTGATTCCGCGTAACGAGTCTAATGCGTTGACAATTTGAGCCACAGTTACGCGGATTACAATTCAAATTTTATTTCTACACGATTCCATAGATAGACCCCGTCTTTAAAATAATGATAATACAATAATTTATACAGCGCCGATAAGAGAGCGGGATCACCTCAAAGGCGCTCTAACTCGGAATTCAAACAAATTTTTATTGACAGATTAAAAATATTACAAAATAATTACATTTAAGTTCAGAGTTAGAAAGGAAAGTAGTGGCTGCTGTCATTAGATTAGGTACTTTCTCACACCTACATATGTTTAGAAAATCATATTTGATGAGAAAATCGCAGAAAACTTACCAATGGAAAATGAACTACGAAGAAACCATTCTAGATATTCCGATATATAATAGTAACACATTCGGCTTTATGTGTAGTAGAGAATATATGTGCAGTGTTCATATACAATCGTCATTTTTTACAAAACCTCCCAAATACGGTTGTCATCAAATGCTACAAAAAGCTGCATACGCCACCTCTATCTCTTTCACTAAGAGGTAGACCATTCCACGCCACAGAAGCACCAGCAATCTCTATCATTTTCGAGTAGTATTTTTCGATACTCTGGAGTAGTCGAATATTCGCAAATAAGACTCCAGGGTGAGTCATTCTTAAGGTTTTTCTCAAGCCTTCGAACCGTTGGTTTAAACCAACAACGTCCTTAAAAGAAACTATTACAACAACCGTATATATTCTCGAAACTGATCGATTATGGCTTCAAAGGAAATAAAATATTAGGCTGGGGACCGACCTGGAAGGGGTTTATTGCGTCCCTGTATTCCTGATGGAACGTATAGTGTGATAGCGAATAACATAAATATGATAATTACTACATTTATCAAAGGTTTTCAATGTTAGTTTATGTAACTCTGTAGTATGATATTAAATAATAAAATTCTTTATATTCTACTAATTATATTATTCCCCACAATACACGGGATCATTCAGCCTGAAGAGGGTTTCGTTATCGGTGGTCAAGATACGTGTCTGGACAATTGATATAATAAGAAGAAAAATAAAGTTTATTACCAAATATTCTAATTACTATGATTTTTACGCACCACAAATTATGTTCCATTGTATAAGGTGTTAACATAAGTTGTGTACGTTTTTTTCCAAATGAAGAGAACAAGAGGACACAACAACAAAAATTACAACAAATTAGTCAATAATGTATTCTCCTTCATTATTTTATAACAAATTAGTCAATAATGTATTCTGCTTCATTATTTACAACTTCTTGCCAACGATCTACAAGTTTTTCAATGCCTGTGTGATAAAAACCATCCTGTCTTGACTCGAGGAATGCTCCATGTCTTTCAGGTCGAATTTACCGTCTTTGAAACGCAAAAACCATCGACGAGCTGTCCTTACATTCATAGCATCTTCACCGTACACTTCGCAAATATCGCGAGCAGCTTTGGCAGCTTTATTCCTTCGATTGAACGCGAACAGAAGGAGGTGTCGATAATGTTCACTTTCGTCTACTTGACATTCCATTTTGAAGGCTTGTAATCAAATAAAATAATACATGTAACGTAAAAGCAAACACAATATCTTGTAGAGCAGAAAATTTTCTTTCGAATGACGTATAGCCTTTACCATTTTATTTTACTTTTGGTGCTCATTTTTAAATTTGGAAAAAACGGACAACTTATGTTAACACCTAATATATTTAAAAAAGTTGTTATAAATATCATAAAAAGAGTTTTAACCAAAAAATAAGAGTTAAAATTGTTCGCAAACAACTTGACGTAAGAGCTGAGTAAAATGTGTTATCTCTTCATTAAAAATTGTTCTCATAAAAAGTAACTACCCCGCGAAACGTATTTTAGGATATGACTATTATTTTTAATATGTCTATAAAGATTATAATGTGAAACCTATATTATAATCCTGACATAATGAGCCGTTATATTATCTATAAAACTATGTTTGTATAGTACAAATATCACAGTTTATCTTAAGCACGCAATATTAAATCTGCTTAATATAGGATGTCCCAAATAATTTATACACTTTTACACCGTACCATTTACTTGAATTTGCTGCATGAATTTGTCATACTACGCATTTGTGAGGAGTTTAGGAATGAGAAGAAGTAATACGCTTGACTTCCACCCGGGGGGTTAGAGTTAGGTTTCCGATATTACATTTTAAAAAAGGATGCAAGTCCGGTAAAGAGTTCATCTGGTGTAATACTCTCGTACTAGATGTATTCAAGGGATATAACCACTTCTACTACGGTAGAACACGTGCGATAGCAAACTTTGAATTTCATGCCTCTACGCCGGTGAATTTAAACCTTAAGGCTCTATTACTAGGACAGAAGGTAATATTAACTCCCGTAGACGAATTGCCAATTCACATTGGTTGTTATTGCGATAGGACTTTGAGTACTTGAACTTGCAAGAGGAATGACTTGTAGAGAAGGTTTGTGTGAGCTCTTGAGTGTGGTGTTTTTTGTTGTTTTATATTTAAATTTTTATATATTTTTGTTTTTATTTTTATGATTGTGTGCGGTATATTGTGGGATGAATGCTTTGGTCTGTCTGGAGTGATGAAGTGTGAGGAGTTTGATTTCGCGTGATGTATACATATGTAATTGAGTGTCACTGTTTGTCAGGTTGATGAGAATGTGCAACGGGGTTTTATATAATAAAAAATCGTAAAGAAGTATCGATTTATTTTTTCATGCTATATGTCCCCAGTGAGATACAGGCAAAAACCTAGTTTACTGGGGACACCACAAATGAAAGGCAACAAACCCAGATCCATTAAAATTGTGTCCAAATTAAATTACCTGTTGTTTTTTCGCAAATGGCGTATGTTATATTTCTTGTCATGTGTAAAATAAATAAATAAAAAAACGTATTTTGAAGGTACCCGTAACAAAAAAAAATAAAACACATGAAATTGACAGATGAAAGAATTTTCCAAGACAGATTTCAGCTCAACTGAAATATCATTTTCGAAAATGTCCCGGAGGGATTGGTCTGGAAGAGTACCTCAGCAGCGCTGTGACCCCGACCCTAATGAATAAGGGGTAGAAAAGGCGAAGAGATGAAGAAGTTCATATCTATGTGTGGTATAACTCTGAAATAAATTATTTTACATTTCAATGTCTTTTATTTGTATTTTTCCGATAAGATAATCTACGATTTAATCCATTAATTTTGTCATGATTGAAGTTAACGATGGAATATAAAAATAAACCAATAAATAATCTTCATTTTGTTCCATCATATTTTAATAGATTACAACAATAAATATTTTATTTATTCCGTTAATTATAGATATTCATAAAGTTATACCAGAATCATTTAAACAAATTGTATTGTATTGTATAACGCTCGTTACATTATGTACTTTATCTACTCCGAAAGAGAAATGGCATGATGGTATATATGTTAAACCCAAGAAAAAAACCGGGTATCACCGGAATGGGAAAAATTTGAAAGACACTTAATTTCCACCTCGGGTTCAATTCCTGATTGTATCCAAAAAAGTCACAAGCTGGTAAAATATTTTTTCTGGTAATAATACTCACAAGCACTAACACTCTTCATGTGGAATGTAGTATTCATCGTTGCTGGGCCCCCTTAATCGTGGATCCTCTCGTCCTTTCAACGTTAATTCAATTAAAAACAGAGACTGTGTCGGTGAGTTTTTTTTTATTTTTTTAAGTGAGAACCTTTGCACATCAGCTAACTTACCGACCACATCGCTGTACTGAATCCAATAGCATACCGAAGTGAGACGATTGGAATACACCGGCACGTTTTCTTTTTCTCTTTTTTCAAATAATAGATATAACCGAAGTCGTAGGTATTCTTATACCCCCAAATACTAGGCGGAAAAATGCCAGTGTCATTTGAGGAGAGTAGCACAGCGCGGAGATCGAACCGGCGACTTTCCACACAGAATTCATGCGTTACCGCGCGGCCTACAAGTGATGGATAGCTTGTTCGGAGTTTCGGTCCGATGGTAGGACACCTTACTCCTTCATCGGATAAGTTCTGACTGTTAAGATATTTATTGGAAATTTTTGGATCTTTTTGGGAATCGGGAAAGGATAGGTTTGTGGTAAATGTTTTGATTTTATGAATGATTATGAGAAATTATAAACGATTAAATACATATATAAATATGATGATATATACATAATATTAAATACAAATATACATAAATTTGTGTCGTCACACACTGTTTTATATTGAATGGGTGAAAAAAATAATGATGGTGAATAAATTATAAGAATGAATATAGTATATGTAGATAAGTAAATGAGTGGGGAAACGTGTGTGACTTTTATAAATATATTAAGGTGTAGAAAATGTTTATTGAAGGTGAGAAATGCGGTTGCCTATGGGGGTAAACTGTCTGCCGGAGGAATTATCGATGATGGGGTGTTCAGAGTGACAATCGGGGGGTCATTTGGGGGGATGATTAAAGTTAAAGAGGGGGGGGGGTCGGGGGGATGTTTCGCAATATTGATTTCGGACGAGTGTGTCTGTAACTGGTGTTCGCGTTGTAGTTATCTAAGGCTTTTATGACTGGGTTGGGATGACGGGATATAGAGCTGTAGAACCTTTCGGCCAGAGCGCGCATATGTTCGGGGATAGTATGTAGTTTGGTATCTGCGTGGAGTCTTGAATTACGGACGATGTAGGGTGCTTTTAAAATTATGCGGAGGGCTTTGTTTTGAATGATCTGAATGTGATGTAGCGTTGTTTTCTTCGCGTGGCCCCAGACCGGAAGGGCGTATGTCAGTTGCGGTCTGACGATCGCTTTATATCCGCGCGGCCATGCACCCCGTGTAATGTGCTATAGTGAAGCTCATGTTTTTGTATAACTATTCAAGTGGTTTTAATTCCAAAGGCTCGATAAATGTGGTGGCAGAGGACAAAATTTTCTTCCGGCCACGGTATTCAATACGTCCGAATCACCAATTCGGATGTGTTAAAAGGTATCATACGAGTACAATTAAAAAAGCTTAAGTATTAAACCTTAAAAAATGTAATTAGTCCATGTACTCCAAAAGGTTCGAGAGAATTCTATTGTTATCTCCTGTATCTTACTACGAGCTTTTAATATACTCATCAATTTTATATTTTATATGTACATTAAATATTACTGTAATAAACTTCTTTTTTTAGAAACACAACTTTCTTCATAGGATAGTTAGAATGATTAAAAAAGAAACTAATTACTAACCAAATACCTCAAATATAATATAATATAAATTTAACATACTTACTTGAACCCTTACAATATCAAAATCTGTTGAGATAATAGTCCACAACAGTATTTTAGTACCAACTGATATATGGGAGAAAAACTTAGACGTAGATAAAATTTAAAGGAGTCGAATAAATGCGTACATTTAGAAGAATACATGGGCTAATAATGTATAATAGAATATGGAATTAAGTCAGTATGAATGAATGGGAAATTAAGACTGATGTGTAGAGTAAGATGAAGAAGAGCACTCTGAGATGGTTTGAGCATGTGGAAAGAATGAATGAAGAAAGTAATGACTAATCTCTGTCAATAATGGTAGAACTGAAGGAAAGGAATTCGTTCAAGCAGAAAGAAGAGAAACAAAGGGAAATTGGGATAAACAGATATTCTGGTAAATGTAATTTTTTTTTCCAATATTCTCTTAAACGTAAATAATTTGATAACTTATTTTAAAGAGATAAAATTATTTAGTTTCTCAGAAGAATCTTAGGTCGATGATTTCACTATGAAGCCTTGATGATGAAACTATCGAACATGTTTCCTTCAGCAATCCCCTGCGGGATCACTTTGACTTGATGAATAATGTTGTGGTTCCCCATCCCATGGATTTTGCTAGCCTCCTTACAATTAGTCCTATACCGGTCTTCAAAGTAAAAAAATCGAACATTCAGCCAAAACTTGAGTCAATAAAAAATCACCGACGTAATTTTCTTTCATAAAGTCGCACAAATTGTTATATTGTGGGTGAATTGCCTTTAAAAAAATTACAAAAGACTCAGCAGAAAGTATTTTTGTCCAAAAATAATATTTCAATTAAAATATAAATTTGAACAATATGATATATTGAATCTGAACAAGAAAAGAAATCTACTTAAAACTGTTTTTTAAGGAAGTATTCAAAGAAAATTGAACTATCCATACTGATGTCCTACGCAAACTCGATAATGATGATGTAATAAAAATATTGTGATGTTATTGAGGTCTTCTTCATCGCGTGCGTAGTGCTAAGCTTGTCAGAAACTTGGTGAACCACTTGTATTCATCCCTCCCAGTTATGGGTCATATGAAATGCAGTGTTTAAATATGATCCTATTAACTCCTTTATTTAGTCTATCTATTTTATAGGACATGAAAGATTAGAGGAAGTTAAATCATTCTTCTATTTAGGTAGTATTTTCTTAGATGATGGTCAATTAACGAGGGATATTAAACGGCGTGTAGCGATAGGAAACAAAGAAATGGAGCCCCAAAACGTATTTCAGTTTGTTCCCACCACCACCAACGCTATTATAGGGGACAAAATAAGTCCCCATCCAGCGCGATCTACGATTACATTAGAAGATTGAAATCGTTTATTTTTATTTTTTTATAAACTTGACGTTACTTAGTAATGAAGAATGAACTACCCAAAGGGACTCTTTTTCCAGTGGCGACACACCTGAGTGTGAAAATAATAGTAGTGACGACGGACTTAACTTAAGGTCCGACACCACGGAATAAGGAAAATGACTCGCAACACAGATTTTTTTCTTATAAAGTAGCCCAAAGCCTGGAGTTTATACAACCCAGCAAATTGCCAATACTTGAACAGAAAATTTCAAGCGTTAAAAAATCATCGTTTAAAGCCACTTGGTCTGAAGTAAGGAGTAACCAATTGGTCCGAAGATGGACCAATGTAAGGTTAAGTGAAGTTCCCTTCTAAAATTACTGTCTCGATTATCATCGCAGTACCAAAGCATATCCATTCAAACCGGATTTTAATCTACTATATTTGTGGCTGACATGTGAACGTGGAAAAATACTGAAAGGAGTCGGATAAATACTGAAGAAATGCGTGCACTGAGTGTACATGGGGTAACAATGTATGCCAAAATGTTGAATGAAGTGATAAGGTGCGAATGTGAGCTTACTGATGATTGTGAACCTAAGGCTGATGTATTTGGTAAGATGAAAAAAGCTATATGAGATCGCTTGGGCTTGTAGAACAAATTAATGAAAAAAAAAACTAACAAAAGTATAATATAAGGTATGGTAGAGAAAAACCAAAGAAAGTATGGTTGGATCAAATGATGATATTTTAAAAGAACGAAATATAAAGTCAGATATATATACTCGTATTAGATGTTTCAAGAAGGTGAATATGGATGTAAAATATGCGAAAGATGTGTATTGTGACAGGAAAGTTTGGCGTTCTGTACTATTTGCCTACTCCGACAGACAAATGTCGTAATAGTATGTATGGGTCTTAGGACATCTTCCTCTTGCTCATCTTATCTCTATTATCTCCGTAGTCCCCAGTTTCTTCAGACTTTCGTTATTCTTTCTGGTAACATGAATAAAGTTTGTTAGGATTCTTTTTTTGCAAATTGTTAAAAGTCAGTATTTTTTTATTAAAACACAATCTCAGGGAAGAAAATGGAGCGTTTGTCTTGTTTATAAATCATAAACATAAACATTATTACTTTTGGCGAAGGAAGTTTGCTTTAAGCCAAACATCGTTTTGTATACTCATATGGCTGCGTAACTTCCGTAACATGTATGATATGTAGACTTGAATGTTCGCAAAACTTTAAAATATGGGGAAATTACTTTGAATGTATCCGTATTTATAATATACTTTTAAAAGGTTAATGACAAATGACCTATTAAAAACATCAAACATAAATCCTACCGAGAGAAAACAGTCTACATATTAAAAACCAAATAATGGTTATTCAATGTGATTTATTATTTAAAAAATTTTTTTTTAAAAAGTTGCTCAAAAACTTTTGAATTAAGTATGTTTTTATTTCACATTAGAATAATCAATATCTTATGCGTTACTTTTCGAAGTTACGTGACTCGATTTTGATGGAATGTTTGTGGTATGTTGAACACACCCCTTTAATCTGTTAAAATACCTCTAAATGCGGTTGAACATACCCTTAAACGCTGTTGAATCCCTTATGATTGATTTGGCATTTCCAGTTATTGCTCCTTCTTAACGTCTTCCTTTACTGTACGTGTTGACTCTAGATCCAGTTACTGTGTGGCGTAAGATTCTCACCCTCATTGGCTTAATTTAAACAGTGACTTAAAAAATATTACGTCTCTCTTCAGTGACGAAATGCATTTCTGTATAACTCTAATAACCTTGTCCTTTCCTACTTCAAAATTTGATTTTTTTTATATTTGTTTATTGATGCTTTGAATAACGGAAACTCTCATCCAGAATTATCTGGTTGATTGGAAGAGATAGCTGTATAGCAACAAACTCATCATTATATTTACAATAAACAAATAAGATAAGTCGTAACTTACAACTAGTAATATGTTTTTGCTGCTTCCAAAAATTGGTAATTCTGAACCAGCTAAAAAAATTCGACCTTAATGTAAATCAATTCACTATTTTTCCCGATGGTTCTTAAGTGAGTGGTTTATAACCAACTCATAAATCACATATTTAATAATAATTTCTTGAACCCATCGCAGTTGGGTTTTTTGTCCTAGCCACAGCACGACCATTGTAATAATCAAGATGTCCTATAACATCAGGCACGCCATGGACAATAGGCATCTCACACTCCTAACGTTGCTGGATTCAGCACTGCATTTGACTTTGTTCATTTAGAGTAGCTGCTAGGTACATGAAATAGTAAAATATCTCATGTATCGTTTTAAATTGGGTCGAGAGCAATTTGCACTAACGCAAATGAAGCTACCCAGATGTTGGAATTATTATTATTGTCATCAAGTGTTCTTCAGGGGTGAATACTTTCACCCCTTTGCTTTTAAATTTTTAGAAATTCAATTACTCAACTGCCAAAATTCAAGAACCCCTTGTGTGTTGATACAGAAGAGTATCTAAAAGATAGATGTGCTGCAGCGGATCTTATGAATCGCTATCTTAGTGGTATCATATGGTAGTCTAAGAAAAATGGCTTGCTAGTTAATCCAATTCAATCATAAAGAGTCGTCGTTTTCATATTAATGGCTGTGTGACCCCGTATACCTGATGCGTTAAAGATCTGGAGATCCTTGTCGATTAATTTTTGAGTTAGGACAATCCTCTCTCCGAGTTAAGCCCCAAATCTTCACAAGTCTCCATTTTCTCAACTGATGATATGTTTTCCTCCTTATTTTCTCAACTGATAATATGTTTCCCTCCTTATTTTCTCAACTGATGATATGTTTTCCTCCTTATTTTCTCAACTGATGATATGTTTTCCTCCTTATTCAAAGCAGAATCTTGCTAGCTCAAAATCTCAGCGTATCATCTTGTTGGATAGACTGGAGTCTATAATTTCAAATAATAAATAATATGATCATGTATCCGAATATTGTGTCACACTTCAATAGTATAAAATAAGATAACGAAGAAATCTCCACCTTCTATCAATCCTCTTTGTAATGTTTAATAATCTAAGGCGTTCTCAAATCTACTTGAAAATAATATTTTTTTCTCAGTATGGACTGTCTCTTTGATCTGAGGACACCGAATTTCTCTGAATACTATTGCGTCACACATCATTCTACATATTATGTTTGGCGATTCACTTGGCTCGACTTTGGAAATATCTTCCTGGCTCAATCAGATGTGCTACATCCTTATCGATATTAAAAAATAAACTAAAGTAGCATTATTTATCTCAAAATATTCCTCTTCCTTAATTTCTGTATAATTACCATCCTTATCCCTATTTTCCTACATCTTTTATTTAAATTTAATATTTTTTCATTAATATTGTTAAAGTTAAAGACACGGTTATGGATCCCAATAATAAATATGAAATAAACGCTAGTGGATTAGAAAACATTGTTAAAAAGCAATAAATTCGTCAGATGTATTTGACAGTTTTAAATAAATGGTCTTAGATATTTTTCAAGTATAAGCAGAATAAAAATAGTATTATTCAAGCTATAAACTTTTATAGTGTTAACTCGGAAATATTAGAAAAGTAATATTTCAGAAAGGTGATAACTTTATCAATAAAATAGTACTTATTCCGTTCAATTTGATGATGAAAAAAGTAGTTTAAAACGTATTTGTACATATGAATAAAAAGTGTCCTGTCAGGAAACTAAAATGGCTTTTCAGTATTTCTTACACCTGCTCAACAAACGTTATTTAATAAAAATAAAAGGTAAGAACACTTGTGGTATTTTCCGCGTGTATCATCATCATAAGTGTGTATTTCAAGTGAAGCTAACTGCTCATACTGAAATTTTGGTCCCAACCTTAGGATACGCAATCGAAACTTCGACGGGGTAAAAAAAAATATCAAAATAAGATTCATACGGTAGAAATGAAAGCATTGCGTCGAATTTGTGGAAAAACAATGTTCAGAACATTAAAAAAGAATACGTATTGAAACAAGATGCAGTGTTTAAACTGAAAAAAGGAGTATTTAGGGGGTTTGGCCACATAAAAGGAATAAATTATGAAATATTTTCAAAAAATCTATAGTTTAGAAGGCAAACGAATGCATCTAAAGACACAATAAATAATAACACGACCAAATTAATGAAATCCTGAAAGAGGAAATAGTGAAAATCTTTATTATGGGAGAGAACGCATGACGAGACTTGTGGACATGAAAGAAGCGAAAGATGTGTGCCAAGGTAGACTTAAGTGGAGATCAGTTGTCTCTGTCTGCTCCAATAAATACCATAGAGTAATGCTGATGATCATCATTGTCTACTTCTTCTTTCGAATCTGTGTAGCAGCCTTAAATTGTAATAAAAAAATCGTCTTTCTTGTTTCTTTCTCGTTCGCCCATTTAAGGTGATCTTCGGTAACAACCCCATGAATAAAAACAAACATTACGAATACGACTTCAAGTCTACTGACTGGGAAAACCCAAATTTGGGTCATAAAAAATTGTCATAAAAAGTCCAGTTATTAATATATTTTGGCGTTATCTCTATAATTAAATTTACACATACATACATATTTATCAATTTTCAAAAAACAGGTATGGCTTCCCTTTTTCCAAAAAGCAGCAAAAAATTTCCATTGGTAATAGCAAATCTCACTTTAATTCAATTTTAAATGTGCTTCAAATATCTGATTCAAAAATTGTATTTCAAGACAGGCATATTTACTCGTATAGGTATACATGAGTAGATTGAGCAAAAAATGTTTCTCGGAATTCATATTTTGTAAAAGAATTTTTTCATCGAAACGTTGTTCACCAAAACTCGTTAAATATAAGAAAATTTACTCTGGTACTGACAAAAATAAAAATGTATATGTTTTGTAAAATTCATAGATATTTTTGAGAAACAAACGGAACTAGCAATGAGCTAATCGGAATTAAAATAGCAGGAGTCGAATTCTGGAATCTTGACTAAATGTATAATAATAATATAAGGATCATTTATAAAACCCCAATTAGAAAGTAATTTATCTTCAAGGATACTTAAACTAGGAAATGGAATGCATTATCATTAACAGATTAAAACTTTTACATGAAAAATATATAACATATATCATAAGTTAAGTGTACATATAGGACAGTGGTGGCTACGGCCATTAGATTAGGAAACATCACCGCATCTACATACGAGTATGTTTAGAAAAACATATTTTGTAAGAAAAACCGTATCACAGATCTTCCGATATATGATAGTATACATTCAGCTTTAGGTGTAATTTTCATATACGATCATAAATTTTGACTTTCCAAAAAGGTTTGTTTTCAAGTCATTCCTAAATATGCACACACCGCCATCATTTTGAACAAATTTAGACAGACAAAGGTCGATCCAATTGAACTATTTTACGAGAAAAAAAGAACATTGACGAAAATAAATATAATGATTTATCGAATTTCAGATTAAACGTCGTAGATCTCCATACTTAAATATAATATTTAATATGAAATCACTTTGTTAAACTTCTAATTTGTGGACAAATAATTAACTAATTTTTATTAAGTTTTGGCAAAAATGAAATGTTACTATTGTGGAAATCACATTATTGAATTAATATTTCGACTTTCTGAATTCGTAAAATTATATAACTTTACGAGCAAGGAATGATCGTATTAAATATATCGGTAAATAAAAATGTTATAAGTAGTATCAAATGAATTAAAATCAAGGTAGATCGAGGAAGAATGAAAGGAGATAGAGGGAGATTTTTACTACTCAAGGAAAGAATATAAGTATTAGAAATAGAAAACCATTTGTGAAGGGCTGTGTGCGTGTGGAAAGAAAATTCACAGTTACCAGAAAGTTTCAAAAGTATCCGACTTGAAAAAAATAGAGTTTGTATGAACTGATACAACGCTACCATGCTGGGCACGCCCATTGCATAGTCAGGCAATATTACATTTAAAATTTGAAACTACAACAACATTTTTTTGCCCACGATGGAGAAGATTCTCTGTAGACAGCATTTACACGTCGTTTAATTTTGCCGAGCTTTTCTCTTATTTGAAAAAAAATCAATAACCGTACGATATTAAATTTTAATTTTTTCAGAAAATAACGAAACAAACGTTTTCTAGCAACACCAGTTGATATATTATTGAGGGTAGGTAACATATATCAAACTTTAACTGAAACATCGCCTGAGCTTGCGGTGGACGGGGCTGGATAAGTATTTGTTCTTATATAATATATCTTATTCAGGACGGTAATTTTTGGACTATAAAGTTATAAATGGTTCTAACAAGCTTATTTCCATGTGGAAATATGTTCTTTACAATCAGAGAGATATTCAAGAGGCCTTAAAGAAAACCAAGACTGAGATCCTTCTTTTAAAAAAACCTGGGCTCCAGCGGGAATCGAATCCGCCGCCCCCCGGTTTGGGAGACTAGCATCTTACCAACTAGGCCACGAAGGTCGTTGATATGTTTGTTAAAATTGTGAAGCAGTTAGAATTGTACGTATATGTGCGTAAATTGCTTACGTGGATTCTTAGGTATGTGAATGTTTTAAACGAGAGTTGAAATATTATATTATAGGAAGAAAATAGTTATTAAGAAATGGTACCATTTCTTCACAAGCCTTAAGTTTGTCTCTTTATATCCACAAAACAGTGGGTTAATGTATTTATCATTTACTTGTACTATTCATGCGGTTAACCTTTCCGTTCAAACAATATTTTATATAGGGAAATAAAAAATTCACTGAAAAAGACTGACAATAATATACTAATGCCATACTCATTACAAGACTTAATGGGTTCACATGAACATGATAAAGAGCCCCTTTTTTTAAAAAGATAAACTGCCTAATCGAATGAGATGTTGTGTCGAGAATAAAGAATTATTAACGTGTTGTTTTAATGAGGGCTGAAAATGTTTGTGCAAAATTAATGTAAAAAAAATACACATAAGCCTATCGAGAAAAACACATTTTAATTTATATACGAGTATTTAAAATACTGAACCAATCTTTATATTGATATGATTATTAAAATATATCTGATCCAATCATCATATTACCCACATATACGAGTACATACCATAGCGCCTGATCTGTCGAGGTAGGCAGAGAGGACAGAGTGCCAGACTTTCCTATCTCGACACGCATCCTTAGCCTCTTCTTCATGCATACAACTTTTACGATTTCTCTGACATTCTACGTTCTTTCAGAATTTCATTCCCTTGATTCAGCCATACTTTCCTTGGTCTTCTTCTTACACACCTTTCACTCACTTTTGCACTATATATATCTTTTATTACTCTCTTCAATTATTCATTTCATATTCAAATATAATATATTTTTAGTATGTGATTATTTATGCTGATTAAACCGCAATAAAATAAATAGGAATATGGAATGTGTAGGATAGCGCAAAATTACATCAGATAAATTTATGTTTTAATAATTGTGGAAATTACTTAAAAAATACTTTTTCAAGGTTTACCTAGACTTTATTTTAATTTTAAATTCCCTTAAATTAACGGCCAAGCGACTGGCATGGGTCATTGCAATGCTGAGCCCTATCGGCAGAAAAATTTTCAACTACATGATAATAATGTGTGTACATATTTCTATCTGTTTCAGAGGCGTTAGTTTGCTATCGTCCACTTTTTTCTCATATAACTCTATCAAAAAAAGGCTGAATCTGTGTAATAGAGTGATCTCGATAGTCAGTATATATAGGCAAAACATGATTTTTTTATGGAAAATAGGTGTAGCAAATGCTCTTATGAAAGAGTTTGTGTCGTCGGTTTCAAAAGTAGCGCTTTTTAGCACGTCATATAATTTTAACCTTAATGATGAAGCATACGAAAATGATGTTTTTTTTGCGAATAATTTAATCAACAATTGTTACAAAAGAGGGTTAACATAGCATATAATGAGAGAGGCTTGAAAATAAATATATCAAAAACAAAATGTGTTATTCTCAGTAAAAAGAAATTACAGTGTTACTATCACATATCGGAAGGTCAACAAAAATGTATTTTCACACAGCCATCGCCTTCCTATCCTTCCACTGAATTTATGTATTTTTATTTTGTAATATTTTAAATACGAGTATGTCAATAAAAGTTGATTCGAATCCCGAATTAGACCACCCTTGAGAAGAATCTGCTTTCTGAATGACGCTTTATAAATTACCCTTTTATTCCAAAGAAACTAGAAGCTTTTGAAATGTGGCGCTATCAAAGAATGCTGAGAATTTTATGTGTTGACAAAGTCCGTAGTGATGGAAATCTTGAAAGTTATGAATAAAACAAGATCATTATTATCCATCATCAAAAGGAGAAAATTAAAGTACTCTTAATGCGTGTATGTGATGTATGTATGAGATCCTTTAACTGAGATTACAGGGGAAAATTCAGGGCAAAAAAATGACTCATCACCTGGTTGAAGATCTTACGAGTGGTTTCACTGTGGCACCATATCTTGGTTCAGAGCTGCTGTCTCTAATGTCAAGATAGCAATTGTAATTTCAAACCTCCGAAAAAAAAGAACTTAAAAAAAAGCTAAGCAGGTATTGATAACTGTCGCAAGCGAAATCCAATTGTAATTTTTATCAAAGGACATCATTGTCGAGTCAATTGTTGAAGAGTATTTTTTTACTCTCAATGCTCTATTGAGAAATATATTAAATTTTATCCAACTATTCCTTTGGGTACTTTTTATCCGTTTCACCTTTAAATCGGTGTTCTTAAATTATATTTTATTTAAAGGTTGTAACCATATAATAGATGATCCCTCGTGATCGAATATGATTGGTCTACACAATGTGGATGGAACACATTTGTACATGTTTTAGTTTTTTGTGTAAAAAAGGTTGCATTTTGACAAGTAAATAGTCTAGACAGATCAACCCCATAAGACCAAATTTCTAAGACGATCGGTAGGTTTAATCTACTACAGCCGTGCGTTGGGCAGAGTTTTTATTTTGATCTATTATTGTGTTGCTAAATAGCGCTTTGAGAACTTATAGTAAATAGCTTTTAAGCTACAGAAAAATGTAAATTAAGATGCATTGTATAAAATTACATCTCTTCCAACAAATGAGAAATATATTAAAGAAGCCTTAAGTCAAAGCCTGACAGTATCCCTTTATTTTAATGTGTAGGTACGAACGAGAATCAAAGCCTTAAGTCTCGAGCTAGAAGACAGTTGTCTTTCTAACTAGGATATGAATGTTGTCAATATAATACTGTCTAAGAGTAAAAACACTCTGAAAGTGAATCCGTTAATACGTGGTATTTTGATTGTTCGGCGAAAATAAGATATTTCTAAATCATAGAAATCACATGGAAGAATAGATTAAAATCTAATCAATATGTGTGACCCCTAAAAATAGAATCATTGTTTCATTATATTTAGGGATCTTTACTTAGGTGACTTGAGCACTCATTGAGAACGACTTCTGATTGTCAGCAAAAACGAGTTTTCTTGGTGTCTCCTTCAGGGAATATAATGGTTTGAAGAGCGAGACACTCTAGGAAATAGCTAAAGAGGATGTTACTGACCTGAACAGAAGTATCAATGATTTCTGAGAACAGAGGCGAATGGAAGAGAGTCTCAATGTTGAAACCATGACCAGTTCAGCATGAGGGTGAAGAAGATGAAAGATTTGATTGTTTATTCTACCTCTATGTCCTAGATGGATATCTTATGGAGGTTAGCGTCTCCGTTTCAAAGACATGTGTAAAAGAGATCTTAAAGATTTTGAAATCAATGCTGACGAGGTGTGTTTTGCTCAAGACCACCAAAAGTGGAGAGATATGCCTCAGATGAAAAAGGTTGTTCATAGTCCCAAGTGATTAAGAGTGCTGGATAATAGATAGTACGAGCAGTCAATCTTAGAGGAGGCCCTTAGTCCGTCTTGGAGGTACGATGACTGTGCTGATTGAAAATGGTTCAGTCACAAAAAAATGCATCTCCCCACAACTGCCTGAAACTAAGAAGATATATGTCTCTTGTAGACGGATGGCTGCCCTGAAAAATTGTTAAGACGTATATCTGGCAGACCCGGAATTACGGGACCCAAAAATATAAAAAATGCATAATCCAGGTTTTGTACTTAAAGCTTTTTTATATTGTACAATTTCTGATTACCTGGAAGAAATTGAAGTTGCTCTTTTATGTAATACAATACAATACGATGATTTAAATAAAGTATACAACATTTAAAAAGATTATTCCTAATCGATCCAATAGAGCAGGGTATTATGATAAAGCTTTTGCCGTTGCTGGTTCCGTAGTGTGAAATGATCTGCCTTTTAGCGTCAGAGATATGATTAGCGTATACAGCTTTAGGAAGAACTCATAGGCAACCCTTTTTGAAAGGTCCCATCAAAATTCATGATTACATATGAACACTACACGCATACACTACGCTACACCTAAAGCCAAATGTGTTTCTATCACATATCGGAAGATCTATAAAGGTGTCTTTGTAGTTCGACTTCTCTTGATAAGTTTTCTGTGGTTATCTTACTAAATATGTTTTTCTAAATATACGCAGTCACGGGCAAGTACTTTATCTAATGACCACAGCCACTACCTTCATATCCTTGCTCTCAATTTCTTTTATCACATTTTCATTCTGTCAATAGTAGTGGGTTCGAATTTACTTGAGAAGAGTCTGCTCTCTAAACGGTACTGTATAAATTATATTTTTATTATTATTATAGCTGGAGGGATACGCTATATTTTCACATTCAAATGTTTTTTTATTGTACTCACACGTGTATTGAATTAATCTCGATTTCTACTCTTTCGAGGAGTTCAAAGAGAACGAGGCCATCCTACTGGTACCTCATCTTTGACAGGGCATTGGACTCAAAGTAGGCAAGAGCCTCTCTCAGTGAGGTGTTGTCAAGGGTGAGGTATAAAAAAGACGACCTCCATCACCTAGTTGACGACCTCTGTCACCTGTTTCCAGCTCATGCGTTGCGGGTTTGATTCCCGTTGATATTTATTCTTTAAACAAAGGATCCAGTTTGACTTTAAGCTTCTTTCGCATCTTTCTGGTTGGTTGGAAGAGATTTTTACTTAATAATGAACCCACTGGGTTGTATTGTATACAATGAAAGTGTAATATACAATTTGTTTTGACTCTTTCACGGTTCTTCGTATTAGTTGTATATGGTCTTTCAAAGTGTTGTTCCGTGTTGGAAACCAAAGCAGCTAAAATGTTGATGCCCATTATTGGCCAAACCACGGTGGTGGCACCAAAGGCCCGATACAACACACGAAATTATTTTAATAATGCAATATATCTGAATGCTTTTAAGCTATTTATCAAGCATTTAAAAGCGTTATTTAGCAACAAACAAACAGTGCTAAATAAAACTCTCCCAACGAAGAGCTACAACAGATTAAAACGGGCGATTTTTCTAGAAGTTTGGTCCATTTACCATATTTTTTTTTAGTTTAATCTGTCAAAACTACGTGCTTGCTGAAATACAACAGTTTCATACAATAAATTCATATACATACAGGCGTCTTCCATTCACAAGATACCTATCAATCATACAGTACCTATTTTTTTCTAATCAATTATGATAAAAATTCAAACACAGTTAGAAATTAAGCTCTTACGTTAAATTTTATCATTAATTTTTGTTTTTTTTTTTTTTCTGTAGGTACGAGTCAACATTTTTTTAGGTAAACCATCAATTCTGAATATATAAATAAACTGGAGATATTTTCTAAAAACTTTTAGAACTTGCATGTTTGCTAGGAAAGTTTTTTAATAATGCCTGTAGATCGGTTTACTAGGAAATGGGGAGATGGAGTTTGAATTACAAAGTAAACTTACATGGAGATGTTTTAAATGTGTTGAAGTTGGGTTTCATATTTGTTGGATTGCAGTGCTCCGATTATACGTTAGTAGTACACAACTATCTACAAAAACATTCAATTATTTCTCTAGCGTCATTAAATGATTCCAAGGGAGCACACATTATTGTTTTATTATTATATTACACTATCGTTGTATATAATTCAAACTTGGAGGGATTATTGCCATATGTCAATCACTGCCTACCTACCAGCAAAATTTTCTAGACGCCTATGTGAAAACAAGCATGGAACTTATTTTAAAAACGTGGGTACATACGAGAAATGAACCTGCAACCACTAGCTCGAAAGAAAAGCTTCTTATCAACTAGGCCGCGGAGGTCATGATTATGTTACATATGTACGAGTGTATCAAATAACGGAACTAATCTTAAAATTAACTCGTCGTATGTAATTGGCCAAATTAAAATAAAAAAAACTGACATGTAACTAATCTTAAACAAAGCCTTAGTGGTTTAGGGATGAAACAAAATCTGTGACAATATAGTAAGTCTCAAAATAAAGCCGACGGGTATAAGTTTTCTATGAAACTTGCAATTTAGTTTTCAATTATTAAGAAAGTTTTAAATGGTGGCCTCACTTATGAAGTGATTCCCATATTTACTTAGTGTTATGTTGTCGTGGTTTTGATTACTAGTGAAATCCGGGTTGGTTTTTTTCCGAGTATTTTATTTGAATAAATAATTATATAATAAACGTTGTCATACCTACTTTTATATAGTGCGCTGGGATGTAGCAAGCAAGAATGTAGAGTATTAGTTTGAAGCTCGCAGGAGATTCAGAAAAAAATCCACAATAAATTTTTGAGATATCTACTTACGTCAGTACGAATTCTGCCATAGCTCATTTCAACAATGTTTCTTCAAAGTGCTTGCGATATTACCTTTAAGCGTGAGGAGAGATGTAAGGCTATCTTCATATATCTTTAACTTTCTGACGGGAGCTATATACAATCCAACTATGTTGGATTATATATAACTCGCGTTGTTATAACTATGTTGAAAAATATATGATTTTAGGTTCCTGCTAACTATTCGAGGTACAAAAATATCTATCACTTTAGTCTGGTATTTTGTAGAATTAACTTACCAAGTACTATTCCTTTGTTCCTTTTGAAATAAAACCTCAAATATTGATATTTTCAACCTTTCAGAAAATATTTTTAAAGAAAGCGTTTTGAACTTTCGTAGTAATGGGAGTTAATTGTTTTGGCTTAACAATTATATCACATTTGTTCATTTTTATTTCACGTTTATGTAAGCTTTAAGCTTTACGTAAAATTTGGTTAAACCTGTATAAGTCAGCTATATTAACTTAATAAATAAATATATATATACGAATTATGGGCCCTCTATAGACGACACATTAAAACGCTCGAAAAATGTCAACAGAGATAACTTAGGCGAATAATGAATTTCGATGGTTCCCAAAATAGTTCAAGTGAAGTATTTTGTTATATTAAACTTTCGTCGTATGGTATACAGTACAGCCTAGCGAGTTTATTATCAAATAACAATATCTACCAAGCAACCATAAACACATTGAAAACCAGACTGGAATACTTATTTAAAAATCAGGATTCCAGCGAGAATCGAACCCCTAACTTCTTGGTTGATGGACAGACGTCTTATTAACGATAGTCCGATGTATTCAACAGAGCAAACTGCAACAGTATCGAGATTCTATTGGAGGGGTGTGTGCTTACATTGGTCAACACATGTTGCTCGCATAACTTATAAAAAAATTATCTTTACTGAACTCAATTAGAGCAGAAGAAAACACATCAAACGCAAAATATTTAATGGCGCTGGATTGAACCAAATTTATGTAAAATTTGTATTTATCATAGAACACCCAATAAAGAATCAAAACTCCGACAAGCAGCAAGTAATTTTACCTTATTCCGTAAATGTAATGGAAAGTGCCTATGACTAATTGACTAACAAAGTCATATGATTTAGCACCAGTGATCAATACTCTGGAAATGATCTCCTTCCATCTAATTGAGACGATAGATTTACGCAGCAACTACCACTGTGTCAGTAGAGTCCAATCCTCCACCCGCATTTCCTCTCGCATCCACTGCACTTTGAGTTTTAGAATCAATTAAGTATGGACGTAACTTGCAGTTCCTTGTTATACATGATGGTGATACTACCGCGCGTGATAATGCAACAATACACACATTTAACGCGCGCGAGTATTATTACCAGTTGAAGTATTTTATCAGACCGGTACCTTTTTTAACATTTTTTATTTCAGGTAATATTGGGAATCGAGCTCGAAGTCCCGGATAGAAGTCTGGTGTCTTATCAACTAAACCACCGAGGTCGTCAAAACATTGTATTGACTGAGAAAAATGAATTCATTGTAAATTTATTTAAATTAAGATGCGACAGTCTGTGCATATCTGAAGTGCTGAAAACACCTTTCTTTCAGACCTTCAGATTGTATATCTGCTTGCGAGAATTCAACAACTTGCAACAAAGAACTAACGCATACAAAAGCATCTTCCACCGGTTGATGCATGAACTCAATAGTTAACTGATGACAAAGAAATTAGTATGTTGAATTATTTAAACCACTCTTGATGTTACATTTGCTACGTAAAGTGTTTTCATTATATACTTTGTAAGTTGACAATAAAATCAAGATTTTTATGAATGTTTTTCATTCAATAATTTTTTTATAATTACATAATATTGTTATAATTCAACTGCTTGATTATTTTCTTAAATTAGCGTCATAGATAAAACTAATGACTTATTTTGTTATGTGTGGAGTTTTGAATTCGTCGCATACTTTAGGGCTTAATTAAACATGAATTTTATTTTTAAAATGTCTTTTTATTTTAAGGATAAATTAATTCCATGGCCTAGTTGGTAAAATGGCTGTCTTTTTTATTTCAGTTATTTGCTGAATCGATTCCAGTCCGTAGTTTGCTTATGGCGATTTTTTAATATTTTCGGTTGGTCGAAATAGATAGTCCAACGCCAGTAAGTTCACCAGGTTGTACTATATATAACGAAAATACAACACAATAAAGAAAAAGAATCTTAAAAAAATTAGGGTAGGCATCGAAGTAAAGCTAAAACATCAAAAGTGTTAAGATATATTCTAAGGGATGTATTATTTTTGCATTCTCCCTTGAACGTTGCTGAGTTTGATGCCTACCTAATAACTCTTGTAAGTTTTATTATGCAATCTAGGTAGATCGCAAAAAAAGGTGTTTAAAATGTGATTTGATGTTTTCATATGTAAAGGAGTCTCTCATCGATAGATTGAAGAAAACCTAAAAGATGAGTTAAATAAAAAACACAATTTTACTAGACAATTAAGTTGTAAGATAGATATTTGTTTACAACATAATTAGTCATATTTTTTTTGCACTTTAGAAAAATCATGAGAAATGTAGAAAATTCTTTTTATTTAGACAATTTAGACAATGAAGTTGTAAGATAGATATTTGTTTACAACATAATTAGTCATATTTTTTTTGCACTTTAGAAAAATCATGAGAAAGGTAGAAAATTCTTTTTATCGTTATTTTTTGTCAAGAAACGTCTATTTCTAAAAAATATTTTACTAAACTCTTATTTAAAAAAAACTTAGTTCATTTGATTTCAAATAGATTTTATTTTATACCTTAAAATTATTTCAAAGAGTGTATTTTTTAAAAAAATAAAAATAAAACGGTTAAAGTAAACCAAAGAAAAGGTTCTTAAATTTAATTATAGATTATCAAAAATGTACCAAGATGTATACATTTTGTTTATTAAAAGTTTAAGAATGGTTCAAAAATTTACAAAAGCCATCTTAATGGAAAAGGAGAATCAACAAGCAGCATCGATAGCCGGACCGGCTACGTTTATTCCGTACCTAATTAAAGATTGTTTCAGGAGAAGCAAGCTTTTTTGTGATTAATTGAATTCATCTTCAGCTTCATTTTTTCCTTTCTTTCTGTTGACGAAAGAAGAAAAAAGCGTCTCTAACAAATGGACTCAAGTAAAAAGTATAAGACTTGGCAATTTTAGATATTTCAGTGAAATTATATTTACCCAAACCATATTTATCCGTTTTATAAATATAATATTTTGAAGCTTAAAATATTATTCTGGTCATATTTTGTGATTTGTTACTTGTAAATATAAGCTTATTTATTTTCTCCAATAACTTAAACCTTGAATTCAGAGGCATCATATTTTAATTTTTTTTATTTAACTATCTACTTTTAAAATGCATGCCTTATATCGATTAAATGTTTAAAAAATCTTTCATTTAACTTAAAAATTAATTTAAAAATAATAATGCGTTAATATTTCTAAATATATCCCTATATTTACTTTTTTCTGATTTATTCAAAAAGGAAAATTTGTTTCTTGCGCATTTAAAAAGAACAATTTGTTTCTAATAATTGTGAAACATTTTAAATTACAAATTGTTATGATAAATTTTAAAAATATTGCGAATAAATTATAGACGGAAAATAAGTCAATTATTTTTCTACTATATCTAAACCATATTGTATTTAATGAAAAAAAAACTTTTTAATAAATCTATCGTAACGAAATTATGTTTCTTCTCAAGATAAATAAATTTTACGTTAGAAAATTTGAAACAATAAAAGTAAATCTTAAAGGTACAGTATTTTTTAAACCCCTTTAATGTGGAATCACCGATTTTAAATAAATAATTAAAAATATATATGTTAATAATTTATACTATTTCTTTTTCTCAAATATGATTTATTTTGTCGAGTTTTAATTCTTCACGATTTTTCAATTACCTTACTCCGTAAAACTTTATGTGATCTTTAAATTTAAGCCTAAAACGTTTGTAAAAAAACTCGTATTTCTCACGATCAAAAATTTATATCCTAAAATAAATTATTGAATACCTAAGATTATGTTTTACACTAAAAAGGTTTTTAACACATTCAAGACTACTTATGTTTATTTATCTTAAATATTTGTTGATTAATAACGCTTCAATTTTTTCCTGAAAAAACTTTTCATGAAAATTATGAAAAATATTTTGTACCCTGAAAATTATTTTTCCTTTTTTTTTTTTAAACTTACCTTGATGGAGTTTTGGTGGTTGTTTTAAAAGAAGACGCTGTCAACTTGAAGACTTGCAAACATTCACTCGCGCAACTGGTGATGGATGATGTGCGTCAGAAAGAAACTGCGAAACGGGAGTTTAAGAGACAAAAATCAATTTCAACAGGTTATTTGTAATGTGAAAGAAAATCTTGGCTATGTTCCACTCTTCGTGTTAACTTCGCGACGGATGGTGGTAGAATGGAATTCGAGAAAACTCGCTCGTGCTTATATGCCCGCGGCTGTATGCAGAACCGTCATGGAGGGGATAGGGGTGTAGGGCGGCGCGCCGCCCACGCCGCGGGAAACGACGTCCATTGGGCGGAAGAGAGGCGTTCCAAATTCGAAATTCGAATTAATCCACTTGTCGAATTGTTGCAATTTAAGAATTAATATAAAAAATATACTGTGCTAGAGAAAAATATATTCATTAATTTATAAAAAAACATTAAATTAGAATTTAAAAAAATTATATAAGCAACACTTAAAAAGTGTGACAAATTTCAAATTAATTAAAACTTATTAATTTATTTTCACACTAAAATAGATAATCATTTATGGTTGGTTTTTTTTCTATTGTATCAGGTTATTTATAAAGTAAAAGTTGTGTTGAATCAATTGTATTCACTTGTGTTGTATACATCACAACCTGAAAGAAGTAAAAGAGGTCTTAAGTGAAAATCAGACTGGAATCCTTTAAAAAATCTAGGTTCCATCGGGAATCGAACCCGCAACCGCTAGGTTGGGAGATAGGAACTTTACTTACAAGGCCACGGAGGTCGTCAACTTGTTAATGTAGCTTAAGTAAATAATAATAATAAAAACTAACTGAACATAAAAATGTAAGAAAGCTTAGTTATATTTTAAAAAACATACATGGAAACATCAAAGAAAATACTTATTTTATTAAACTTTATTATATGTTACAGTTTATTGTAATAATAAAAAAATGTTCAACTATCGTCAATTATCTTGGCATTTTTTATAACAATTATCTTCAGTGACAAAGTGGATTAGCACGGCTGCTCGAACATAAGGGTGATGAACTTGTATCCCATCAGGAGAAAATTTTATTTGTAATATTTTAGGAAAATAATATTTTTTAGTTAAATGTTGCGTAGTCAGCTAACGTATTCTTTAAAATAAACGATTTTCTTTCACATTTTTTTTTAAAGCTGTCAAGTTCTTTGTTGACCTATTTTTATTTTTATATTTAATTTATAAAGTGTATAGTAAAACTTATTATCAAGTCAAAATATTTTTTTATCACATAAAAATAAATATCAGTCAACCTTGAAAGTATTGTAATATTATAAAATTTTAAGCATTACAATTTCTTATTATTGCAATTGTTGGACAACTTACGAGACATTTCGAATGGCACATAGCGTTAGGAAACAAAGTCAATGGGGCACTAAATCAAATATACTGCTAAGATGATAGTCTACAACAGTATTTGAGTTGATGTCTGAAAATACACATGGGTATGGAAAAAGACTGATAGGAACCAAATAAATGCTGTTGAAATACGTGCGCTGAAATGAATAGATGGAGTGACAATATATGATATATATATATATATATATATATATATATATATATATATATATATATATATATATATATATATATATATATATATATATATATATATATATATATATATATATATATATATATATATATATATATATATATATATATATATATATATATATATATATATATATATATATATATATATATATATATATATATATATATATATATATATATATATATATATATATATATATATATATATATATATATATATATATATATATATATATATATATATATATATATATATATATATATATATATATATATATATATATATATATATATATATATATATATAGTAGGGAATGAATTGAGCATGAATGAATGTGAACTTAAAACTGGTGTATTCAGTAAGATTAAGAAGATCACTTTGAGATGCAGAACGAATGAAAAAAGAAATACTAATAAAACAAATATACAGTGCAAATGTGAGTAAAAGGCGTGGTAAAGAAAGACCAGGGAAAGTATGGTTGGGTTAAGTTAAGTTAGGAAATGTAAAATCAGATTAATCGCAGTAGTTGTATCATAAGAACGTGTATAGATGTAGAGGAGGCGAGATATATGTGTCGCGATAAGAAAGTCTCTCCTCTGTGCCTACCTCGACAAGGAAACGGCGTAAAGGTATGGATTATTGTAATTTTGACGACCGTCTGTGTTGTTCTAGGTGTAAGAGATTACTTTCAAGTTTTTAGAATCCCAATTGAATTGAATTTGTATACTCTGTGCTCATCTGAAGGACCAAGGAATTTAAAATGTCACCACCTAGTGAAAACAAATACATGTTGAACTAATTTTAAATTATATGAATTTTTTTAATGAACTTAACGTTTTTTACGATTTTAATTACATATATCTATTTGCTATAAAGGCTATTTCTTGGAATCTACTCTACTCCAAAGGAAAGTTTGATGTATAACATGATGTTTTCGAAACGTTTTACAGATTATAATTATCATCACAACGGTGAAAACCCAGAAAAAAATACCACCATTTTAGACGTGTTGCTGGTTCATATCCTGGATACATACATAACATCACACTACTTCCCTGCTGAGGTAGGCAGTAGGACAAAACGTCAAACTTTTCTATCCCAACTCACATATTTCGCCTTTTCCACATTCATACACCTTCTCATAAATCTCCTACCCTTTCTCTTTCATCTTGTTTTTCATTCTTTCAAAGCAGCATTCACTTGATCCAACCACACTTTTCTTTGTCTTTCTCTTCCACGGCGTTCACTCACGTTTGTAATGTATAATTTTTTTTCTTTCTTCTCGTTCCATTTTAGCGGTTTTTTAAGTATAAAGTTAGAGTATAAATGTTTCAATGTGCCATTGACTTTGTTTGATATAACTTCACGTCTTTCCATATCCCTCGTAACTTTCCCATAATCAGAAAAAATACTTCCTTAATAGCAGAATTCTTCAAAATTCTCTAATCTTTAATTACTCACTCACATTAACTTTTCCTTTCACACTTTTCTATACCTTGATTTTAGATTTTGCAACATTCATTCTAAGATTTTTCTCTTTACATCTCTCATACAATTAACTTTTTCAACCCTGTAAGTCTACTTTATTCTCCACTTATACTCCGCCAACAAATATTTTAGACTGATAAAATGTGGATAATCTTATATGGTATGTAGCTTAAATTGATATTTTATATTACGTGAAGTTTTCTATGTAATATTGCCGATATCGTGTAAAAAACTTAAACGCAAATTAAATAAAGCTTCAAAATAAATAATGTCAGAAAACAGTTCCTAAGAAACCGAACTCAAAATGTCGTTTTATATACATTGACCACTAGATAACAGGCTACCTTTTTAGACGAATTGATAAGATACTTGAGTTCCACCCGGGAATTTTGAGGTTTATTCCCGTTAGTACCCAATCTTTTTATAAACGGGTATCAGTACGATAAAAACTTCATTCGGTAAAACTATTCATGCACGTAAGATGCATGCAAGTGGTATTATGTATTCACAAAATGTACTATTGCCAACACGAACGATGACGAACTGTGAGTTTCATGCCACTCCTGTGATGCTAAAGCCCGAAGGCTCGATTATTTGAACCAGAGACTGTGTTAATTCAAATGTGTTAATTGGTAATATACGAATAAATAAAAAAAAACTAGACCTCTGGGACCCATTATTACGACGAAACAATATGTGTATATATTTTAATAAAACCATTTTTGAGTACTAAAAACGAATCCTTCTTAGAATCGTTTGAAACTGCTTAATTTACATTTGAGAATCAGCCAAGTAATTGTATCATTGAACAGATATCTACAGAGGCCTGTTTCATAAATTGAAACATATTCCTTCGCTGAAATATATGGATTAAGAAACGAATTTATATATTTTAAAAACAAACTTTTTACAGATTATAATTGTTTGGAGTGCCATTTTTTCCAGATCAAAAGTTTAATGAAATCAATATGACAAATGATGACGGATCACTCACAAAAAATATTTATGGGATCAAAAGTACAAATTTCAGTCGGAAATCATGACAACGAAAATTTAAAAAAATATGTTAAAAATTTTAAATAGTTTTTTTTAATAATCAGCGTTTATGGTAGAATTTATTGATTTAGAACTACAAACTTTCATATCATCTGGGTATGCAGATAAAACAGCTTTTCATATTTTCTATCATAACGCAAATGTCGCTTTCAATACATTCATACATGTCATTACGCACAATATTTTTTTAACAATACTTCTCTCGTTACCTTTTTCTTTGAAAATCTGGTTCACTTGATCCAGCCACGTTTTCTCGGCACACCTGGCGCTTCTTACTTATTATTACTCACTTAGTCATTATTTCGTTATTCATTCTCGCCATATGTTCAAACCATCTTAACGCTCATTTCTACTTCTCAAAGAAAACTTTTATTGTATTCGTGCATTCATTGCTGATGTCCTCATTCCGCCTTCTTTCATACATTGACATAGTACATTTTTTTCTTGGTACTCGCATCTTTTTTATATTTATTCTACCTAGTCCAAGCGTAACTTCCATACGTCAATATGAATACCAACACACTATCATATATTATCATTTTGCTTCATTAAACGTTGCGCGGTTTTTGTTAATGAATAAAAAAGGTAATGATAGAAACTCTTAATATTATAAACAACAACCGCGCAAAATCAACAGTATCAAAAATGACAATATATAATAGTATGTTGGTGCCCACCTTGATGTATAAAAGTGGAGCTTGGTTGAGCAAAGAAAATATAAGTAAGAATAATGCTGTGGAGATGAGTGCAGCTAGGAAAATTTGTGGCGTTTCAATGTTTGAAAGAAGGTGAAATGAAGACAGGAGAAATGAATACATGAATGTTTTAAGTAGGACGAAGAAAGGAGCTTTAAGATGGTTTGAACATGTGGAGAGAATAAATTATAAAAGTTGACTAAGCGAATAACAAGTCAGAAGTGTAAGGTGTGCGTGGAAGAGGTAGACCATGCAAAACATAGCTGGATCAAATGGACCAGCTTTTGAAAGAAGGTAAAGTGAGAAGTATAAATAGTAGAAAACTGTGCATGACGAGATGTATGAATGTAGAGGAGACAAAGTTCTGTGTTTGGATAGAAAAAAATAGAGATCATTTCTCTTTACCCACCCCGCAAGGGACATGGCGTGTTGATATGTAATAATGAAAGAAAAAAAGGTTTTATTTTGGTTTAGGCAAATCACATAGTTGATGTGTTTTTTTAAAGATATAATTTATAAAGCTTCATATACTGTGACAATTCACATCAATGACGTTTTATTAAAACAAAGGCTCTACTGAATTGGGAATTGAATCAAAGATATAAATAAATAAATAAAGCTAACTTTTTTCATAAAAGAAATATTATTGTGAAAGAGTAAATAAGCCAAAATATATTTTTGCCGCCTGCATTCTGCCTATTTTGTTGTCTTTGAAACTTGTCATGTTACCAAGGCCCAAGTGAGCACACTTGTTAATTTTGAGAACAGATACCTTAGAAAGATGATGGTCGTCAGGTGGTACGATCAATGATACCTTAGAAAGAACCAGGGCTGTGGAGTCGGATGAAAATTTACCGACTCCGACTCCGACTCCGGCTTTATTTTATACTCCGACACCGACTCCGATCCCAACTCTTGACTCTGACTTCAATTTTTATTTTATTTTATAATTTACTGCGTCTACCTAATGTATTTATATTGACTTATTAATAATGGATACAGGTATAAATTAAAAATTAATTATATTCGTACACAAATGAAACAATTTTATAAAAAAATATATAAACAATACGCATTAAGCAATATCTTCACACTAAAATAATATTAAAAATATATATTAATATTTAAAAAAAGAATTAAATGAAACTTTTAAAATAATTAGAAAAACAACACAGGTAGGTATTAAAAAAAATAAGAAAACACTTTAAAATAAAATAAAAAGGTTGCTTCATTTGTTTTCATACGTTAACTAAATCTTATTAATATTGTTTATTATTATTTTGATTCAATATTGAATAGAACACAAGATAAGATTTTTGAAAGTAAATATACTTTATATAAATCTTATTTCCTATTCGTGGTCTAAATGGAATTAGATCTCAAAATAAGTCAGGATTTATGGAAGCTCTTAACTTGTGTAGGTGGTAAGTGGTAAGGCCGTGACGGTCAGCGCTGAATCTTGAATAATTTCAGGATATCGCAGTACTGCTGTTTTTATATCTAATTTTGTAAAAACTGTAAACTGAACGTAATCCCCTTTTGGAGTTTATTGCGATTATAAAAGTCTGCATAGTATCAGGCATGAAACGATGAGAGGTTAACTGGTTAACACATACCGTAACGTTATTCATTAAAGAAAATGTTAAAATATTTAAACGGAGTCGGAGTCGGTCGATTTTTTCCGACTCCGACTCCGCCTAAAATGTTCCGACTCCACGACTCCGGCTCCGACTCCGGCTCCGGCTCCGACTCCGACTCCACAGCCCTGGAAAGAACAGATACCTTGAGATAACAGATCAATGATACCTTAGAAAGAACAAATACCTTGAGATAACTTAGAACAGATACCTTAGAAAGAACAGATACCTTAGAAAGATAATGGTCGTTGGGTGGTACGATCAATGAAGATTCTGATCGCATGCCAGAATCGGGTGTTCTCGGTCTGACAGTGTAGGATACAGAGAGACGGTCTGTAGACTTTCCTGGATAGAGATATTTTATGGCACCCCTGTATTCCTGATGGTATAGGGTGATAAAGATTAGATAAGTAAGCCTATTATGCAAGTGCAAAATGGGAAGGTATTGTTGTGTTTATTTTATGTTAAGTCTAGTAAGAGAATGCTTGTCGTTCATTTGAAGGTTCTTACTCAAAATCTATTTTAACTGGTTCTAAGTCTGTTTTATTTTCACAATTAGGTATTTTCTAAAACTCACAAATAAAACTGATACTTTCGTTTCATGAGTAAGTTCGTCTATTGTATTAGAAATAACAAATCTTTCAGCCTTGTCAGAAAAAAAAACTTTAACTTCACAACATTGTTTAAGATTATCAGTTCATATTTCAATAGTCCAGAACTAACTTAGCTTGTCATGTTACACGTTCCTTGAAGTGCCACGGGGCAAAATATTTTAGTCTGTATTGCGACAAATTATTTGTACAACTCTTGCATAACAAGACTACAGATCGGGTAATCAATATGGTAATTATATGATATTTTTTTAGTTCATCTTATACCTCCTTTTTTTCTCATCTGTATTACACTGCTCACATGTTAATGTTCAGTTTTATTCATTATTGCTGTTGTAATATTTTATATATAAAATTTCATTTGGTCGTTGAAATGAAAAAAATAAATCTAATTTAGATATGTACACGTATTAAAAACTTTCTTACTCATTAACATGTTTTTTTAAAACACTCCATAGTAACAAAATCTACGATTATTTACAATCTTAAAACACTCCATAGTAACTAAATCTACGATTATTAACAATCTGAAAACACTCCTTAGTAACTAAATCTACGATTATTAACAATCTGAAAACACTCCATAGTAACTAAATCTACAATTATTAACAATCTGAAAACACTCCATGGTAACTAAATCTACGATTATTAACAATCTGAAAACACTCCATAGTAACTAAATCTACGATTATTAACAATCTGAAAACACTCCTTAGTAACTAAATCTACGATTATTAACAATCTGAAAACACTCCATAGTAACTAAATCTACAATTATTAACAATCTGAAAACACTCCATGGTAACTAAATCTACGATTATTAACAATCTGAAAACACTCCATAGTAACTAAATCTACGATTATTAACAATCTGAAAACACTCCATAGTAACTAAATCTACGATTATTAACAATCTGAAAACATTCCTTAGTAACTAAATCTACGATTATTAACAATCTGAAACACTCCATAGTAACTAAATCTACGATTATTAACAATCTGAAAACACTCCATAGTAACTAAATCTACGATTATTAACAATCTGAAAACACTCGCTAGTAATTGTAATTTGTTTTATCAAACACTGTTTATTCCACTTTTTGTAACGGTATAACCCTACTGGTTTCAAAACTTTCCCTTCATCATCAGGGGAGCACAAACGAGAGTCTTGTTTGTGCTCAACTGATGATGAGGTGAAAGCCTTGAAACCGGTAGGGTTATGCCGTTACAAAAAATGGAATAAACAGTGTTTGACAAAACAAATAACAATATTTTTAAACCTCCACAGTGTTAATTCCTTGATTATAAACATTATACTCCTTAGTAACTAAATCTACGATTGTTAACAATCTGAAAATAAAGTTAAACACAGTTTTTACCTTTCCATTCTTTGTTAATTCCAGAAAATGGTGAACAAAACATATAAAATGATGTATTATAAAAACAACGAGAAAATGTTTTTTTTCAGCTACTTTGAGTTTTAAAAACAAATCTTCGACTTAGAATAGTAGTTTTATACTTTTCCATTCAATTTAACATTGAACTTTAGTTCAGAAAATAACTAGAAATTTTCGTTTTTTAAGCAAGCACTGAATATATTTTCAAGAACTTGAAACAAAAATAATACATTTCCATGTTTTCCATAATTATATCAATAATGGTTATGACATAGCTTTTAAAACTTTTCAAGTTTATTATAATCGACGGAAAGTTTCAGGATAATGTTGAAGTTCCATTACTTACAATTAGCAAAAGTGCTTTTTATTTCCTTCCACATATTTCCTCCATCTACAGTGTTTATCTTTGTAGGCAATTACAATGTTGTAGATAGCATACATTTGCGAAGCCTTAGAATTCATTATCATTAGAAAAAAACTTATTCTTTAAAGTTTGCACTTATTTACCGTCTATGTATGTTATGTGAAAGCAATAATTTTCTACTATTTTTTCATGAATAAATTTCAGTTTGCTTCAACCAGTGGCGTATTACTCATAATAGAAATTTAAATAAAACAAAATTTAGTCAATGCCCTGTTTGATAAAACTCCTGTCTGCCTACCCGGGGGTTTCGAGTTTGATTCCGATTTGCTCTCAGATTTTTTTAAAGGGTTCCGATTGGTTTTCACTAAAGCTAGTTTAACGCTTTTCTCGAAAAATTATCTTATATATTCACCTCGTATTTAGACAACCCTACTCGAATATTTTCAGAGCTCTCCAAGTTTACCAAAGCTGTTGGTATCCAAAGGTTATCTTTTCTAAGAACTCCATCCAGTCGTCAGGTGCTCTTTCGTGCAAAGCTATAGTTTCCTGGACGATGCAGTGCTGAATGTGATTTTGTATATACAAGACTCACAACACATGGTAGTTTGTCCTGATTAACAGGACCTGATTGATGCGTGTGATCTCTGTTAAAAATACGTGGCATAATTGATGGTCCGAATATGGAAGTAAAGACCTAGTTCTGGCTATTGAGTACCACAGGGTTACTACATACGTCCAACAATGGTCCATGGTTCACTGTCTAATATTTTTTTAATTGGTTTTAACACCCTTGTTCATCAAATTAGGTGAAAGTATTGCTTGTTTCCGGTGGCTTTCATCTTACAGTAAAACAAGTTATGTAACTAACTCCTTTCAATAACAAAATTATATTTTGTTAACTCAAAAGGTTATTGATACTAATAAAACAGACTACTGAAAATGCTAATTTGGTATAACGAAGGTTTTATTCCATGGTAACTAGGCTTCTATTGGCTCTATTACGACCCCTCGGCAACCCCCCTCGGGAGGGTTGAAGCATGATGAGAAATTTTCCACCTCAAAAGCCTCATTGAATTTTCAGACTATGATCGCGAAGCATAAAATTATTATTGTACTATCACTAAATATAATGAAAAACATTCACGCTTGCCGCTAAATGAAGGCAGCGACTGATAAAACTGCCCATTTTGTTATTTAAAATAATTGAAAAATAAAAACAATACTGATTTTGCAACAGACTTTACATATATTATAATCAATCAATTGTTTATGTCTTGTAAACTTCTATGGCTGGATCAAGTGGACCAGATTTAAAAAAAATGTCAAGTGAGAAGTATGAATAATAGAAGAATGTGCATGACGAGATGTATATGTATATGGAGAAGGCGAATGTTGTGTGTTTAAAAAAAATGGTGATCTATTCTCTCTGCCTACCCCGCAAGGGACACGACGTGATAATGTGTATTTCTTATAAACGTAGTAAGAATATCCTCCCGAACTTCCTCCCCTAAAGGACTTTTATGGTTGTGCCTTGAGTTGATTTTATTTATTTATTTTGATTGTTTTCTTTCTATTTCACAATTTGTTTAATTTCTAATTATGAAATAAAACATTATTATTAGTTATCCGTTAAATATTATATACTTCAGCCAAAAATTGTATTTAAGTTCCTGAATAAAATAAAATGATAAAAATATATAGGAAATTTGGTGTTTGATTTTATTGTTTTACGTATGTTACCTTTCAATATACTCGAATTGGTGAGTCGAGTTTATTGAAGAACGTGGCCGAGAGACGATAATGTCTTCGACCCCTTAAATCGAGCCATCGAGCTTTGAACCACTTGAGTAAACACGAAACTTTAAGTTCGTCACATTACGTGTTGGCAATACTACACGCACATGAAGAGGGAACTTCTTTCGCCCATAGCACATCTTATTTATTACATGTGATTATTATTACCTAACAAGCTCTTTTATAAAACAAGGACCCTTTTTTGTCAATCGAACTCGAAACCCCAGCATTGTAGTCAAGTGTCTTGACAACTATGTGACAGAAGTCGACTAATAAAAACTGCCTAGTTTATTGCTTAAAATAATTTTAATTAATTTAGACAAAACCATATGAAATAAAGATTTTCACATTTAACAACCAAGTTTTATAAAAACTAATATAAACAAGTAAACTTTTATAGCTTAGTTTATAAAGTGCTATCCAATAATATTTTAAACTTTTATAGCTTTGTTTATAAAGTGCTATCCAATAATATTTTAAACTTTTATAGCTTTGTTTATAAAGTGCTATCCAATAATATTTTAAACTTTTATAGCTTTGTTTAAAAAATGCTATCCAATAATATTTTAAACTTTTATAGCTTTGTTTATAAAATGCTATCCAATAATATTTTTAAAATATATAGTGCAAATGTGAGTGGTAAAGTAAACCAAAAAAGTTTTTAGTTGGATCAAGTGAATAATGATTTAATAGAAAGAAATGTTAAAATCAGAGAAATCGTATAAGTTGTATGAGGGGTATGGATATAGCGGAAGGAAGAAAATGTGAGTCGCGATAAGAAAGAGTAGCACTCCGTAGCAATACTATATCTCCCTACTCCCACAGGGATAAGGTGTGATATTATGTATATATGTAAAAGTATTTATCCATAAAATTAACAGTTATTATAAGTTATAACATTTATAGTTTTATCAAATACCGACTCGAAAATTAAACTATGGAGGTATTGATTTTGCAATTGAATCAGATTTTACATATAATATGTTAAGTGAGAATATTGTATATGGCAGAATGTATGAATGTGTAAGAAGCATAAGTTGTGGGATAGAAAAGCACGGAATTTACAAAGGGTATAATATGATTAGTGTTTATGTATTTAATAAGACGGTATTTAGATTATTAAACTACGTAGTTATTAATCTTTAAAAAAATCTAAAACACTGATTTAATGTCTATCTATTAGGTGTTAACTTAAGTTGTGCCCATTTTTTTTCCAAATGTAAAAATGAGCACCAAAAGTAAAACAAAATGGTAAAGGTTATACGTCATTCGAAAGAATTTTTTCTGCTCTACAAGATATTGCGTTTGTTTTTACGTTACATATATTATTTTATTTGATTACAAGCCTTCAAAATGGAATGTCAAGTAGACGAAAGTGAGCATTTTCGACACCGCCTTCTGTTTGCGTTCAATCGAGGGAACGAAGCTGCCAAAGCTGCTCGCGATATTTGCGAAGTGTACGGTAAAGATGCTATGAATGAAAGGACAGCTCGTCGATGGTTTTTGCGTTTCAAAGACGGTAATTTCGACCTGAAAGACATGGAGCGTTCCGGACGACCAGTGGACTTCGATGAGGACCGTTTAAACCATATTATTCATGAAGATCCCGTTCAAACCACCGTAGAATTGGCTGAGCAGATGAATTGTAGTCAATTGTTCAATAATGAAGTCGAATTGCGGACATGGTTGGACGAATTCCTCGAGTCAAGACCGGATGGTTTTTATCGCAAAAACCTGTAGAACGTTCGCAAGAAGTTGTAAATAATGAAGGAGAATACGTTATTGACTAATTTGTTGTAATTTTTTGTTGTTGTGTCCTCTTGTTCTCTTCATTTGGAAAAAAAACGGACACAATTTATGTGAACACCCAATAGATATCAGAAACATTGATACAATTTCTATACGATAAACTTAGTTTAAAAAAGCATCAGAATGATTAGAACGTTAGACCCTTGTACAACAGCTCTCCTTATAAAGTTAATACTTAAAAGTTTAATCTTATAGGTCTTGGTTAAGTGATATGTGTCTTTCTGTCTACCCCACTGAATACGGCGGGATGTGGCATGATACTATTGATGATAATGTCGATGTACCTTAGATAAAAATTTGTAACGTCATCATATTTTTATTAAAGATTTTTTGCAAGTTGCTTACGCGCTACTTGCGCGTTTTCATATAACACATTTCAAATCGAACTTCGTGTAAATATTACAATCAAGTAGGAACACCAACAGAATAAATTTAAGAAGTCGTTAAGTTGAATGTTAAATAAAATGTCACGTCATATGTGACACGTGTACTGAACACGATTCATACAAAGGAATCTTTGTAAATAATAATAATTTCACTTATTTATCTGCCGCGCTACAATCAATTAAGCATGGATCTACGCATCCTCCAAAATTTGTTTCTACCTATCTCTGTCCTGGACAGATAATCGTCAGTTTCTTTCTTGGAACTCTGATATGTCCCTGGAGACGTGATCCTTCAGCCCTGACAATTCGTAGAATTTATTCAGCCTTGCCGACTAAATTTTTTTTTATTTGACATTAGGATACCTTCTATTGATGGGTTAATTACCATCTTTCTACCAGCCGGGTGAGTTAGATTGTTACAATGGCTGTGTTAAACGTAGATTCACTGAAATTCAATTATTCACTTTGTGGCACCATATTTAAAAAATAAAATATCTTTTTTTGTGCTTTACATTTTACCACACGCGAACATGGGGAAAGGAAAGAGCCTTACTTATGGTAATAGAAATCATGGGAGAGTAGAATAATACTCGTACTTCGAAAGGCCTTGTACAACAGATATTTATTTGTTTGTTAGATTAGCATGCATTGTGAAAGGGAGGATTACCTCTCGATGCAAGTCGGCGCTTGTATCGTATGAGTTGTAAAAATATAATCAAAAAATTTACTGTAATATGAGTTTGTTACGTACGATAAGACCTGACGGGGTTTTTTTTCCATATGGCAGTTTTTTCGAACCAACCAGTAAGGTGTTTTAAACCTTCTTTTTTTCGTGTCGTAGGCATAACACTTCTTCCGCGCAGAATTCTACCACCTGGATAGTACTGGGCGTTCCACGAATCCCCCTCGACACAGGACACTGTGTTTTCCGAATACTGCAACAAGTAATGCAATAACTGCTCTTTACCAAATATACAGACCGTCGATCTGTCACATAATATTCCACATTTTAATGTTTTCAATGAAAAATCTTTTTTTTAAACAGATACCAACGGGAATCGAAGCCACAATTTTTTACTTGAAAAGATAGGCGTGTTACCAACTAGACCACACTTTATTTTAAATTTTAAGATTTCTTAACATGCTAACAAAGAGAAATGTAGAAAGTTAAATAAAACATATTTAAGGGGAAAAAATAACACTAAAAGATAAAACTTAACACGTTTTAATATCACTAATGATGTAAAGGAATCGGAGATATTTAGGTAAAATTGGAGTGGAATGAGAAATAATGAAATGCAAATTACGTTATTGAAGAGAGATATAAATTTTGAATCTCTGTTTGAAGCAATCCATGCGGGCACGAATCTTACAGTAACTGGTTGGAATGGGTACGAATGGCAGCTGGTACCAGAGTCCTTCTAGAATCTTTCAAATAGATAACAATAAATTAAATGTTCATTTATACTCGAACCGAATAGTATCAAAATGTCATAAAAGTCCACAACAGTATTATAGTAGCGACCTATGTATGGGATTGAAACGTGGATATGAAAAATAATGAAAGGAGCCAAATAAGTACTTAAAAAATGCGTGACATACAAGAATACACGGGGTGAAAATGTATGGGTGCATACGTAATTAGCAATGGATGTGAACTTGAGGTTTATGTATTAAGTAAGATGAAGAAAAGCACTCTTAGATGGTTTGGGCATGTAGAACTAATGAATCAAGAAAGACTAACAAAACAAATACACAGTCAAAATATGAGTGGAATGTGTAGTAGAGGAATACAAAGGAATGTGTGGTTGGATCAAGTGAATGATATTTTGAAAGAAAATATTAAAAGTTAAAGAAATCTTAGTTGTATGAGAACGTGTATGAATGTAGAGGAGGCGAAAAATGATTGGAACGATAAGAAAAATACGTGACGATATGTGTGTATTACATATAATCTTGTATATGTAAAAACTGTTTAAAATAAATATGAGAGCGCCACTACACCCCACATAAAGCTGAAGGTGTTACTTTCAGATATATGAAGTACTGCATAGGTTACTTTGCAGTGCGTCTTCCCTTTGTTAGTTTTCTGCTATTTTCTTGCAAAATATGCTGATGCGAGAAAGTACATAATATAATGGCCGCAGCCACCACCATCATATTCTTACTCTCAATTTATATATATTTATTTATTTCGTAATATAATACTTTAAATTTGTTAATAACAGTAGTTTCGAATCCCGAGTTAGAGCACCCTTGAGGATTGTCTACTCTCTAAACAGCGTTATATAAATTGTTATGTTATTATTACTACGAGTATTATTATTGGTAAAGTGTTAAAATACCACTTTTTTTATACTAACTAACTTCTAATGGGCATTCAAGTATATTTATTTTAGAACTTTAGCATTCCGTATGATACAACTGTTCGATCACACGCTTTATCCTTCGAATCCTCCGAGTTCTAAAATTGTAGCAGATATTGTCCTCAAGTCGTTGTCTTGTTTTATCCTTTTGTAACTTTTTATTATATTGGAGTTATATATTGGAAGTATGCTTATTTCGTAAGATCGTGCGAAGAACAATATTGAAAGAAAAGTAGTGGCAGACAATAGAGCGAGTAGTAGGTTAAACGATTTGTTTACCAACCGGAGGATTTAAAGAGATGCAAATCTGACTGTCAATAATAAAATCTTGGTCCTAACCTTAGGATGTGCAAATGAAAGCTGGATGTGGCAAAAATTGATGCAAGACAAATACGCTAGACGTGAGAGGGTTGGCTAGAATTTGTATAAAAAAAACAATATGTGGCAGAATAAGGAATGAAGTTATTAAGAAATAATGAAAACTGAATAAGATAGTGTTTAAGATAGAAAAAAGAGCATTGGAATGGTTCAGCCACAAAGAAAGACTTAGAAAAATTTAGCACAAGCAAATAAATAAAAAAATAAGAGGAAGAAAAGGGTAAAGCTTTCATAAGAAAAGAGTATACATGAGAGATGTATGGATGTAACAGAAACGTGTATATGTGCCGGGACAGAATGAATTGGAGATCTGTTATCTTTGTATATTCCAATCGAGACATGGCGTGATGATAAAAATGATAATAATGGGACCATTTAGATGTTATAGAGAGTAAACTTTAATTAAAAATCTAAAAAATAAATAAATATATTGAAATTGAGTGTAAGGATAGGAAAGTGTTGAATGCAGTCAATTGGATTAGGTACTTTACCGCATCCGTATATGTTCAGAAAAGCGTATTCTGCAAGTAACTGCGGAAAACTTTCCAAGGAATGACAAACTACAAACAAACCTGTGTATGTCGTCCGTTATGTGATAGGAATGCATTTAGCTTTAGATGTAGTATAGTGTAGTATTCATGTTGATATGAACGCAATTATAATGCTTTGTCTTCAATATAATTTAGGGCGTCCTGCGTTCAACAACTCAGATAACGTGTCGTATTCAAGACAGCCTGCGAGATTATATATCACTTGTAATTAGGAGATGTCTTGTAAGTCTGTGGATTTCCTCATTCAATCTCAGTTGCCACGTGTCCGTATCCACTTCTGGTCATGGTCGCAAAATTCTTCGGAGAACTTTGTTCTCAAAACTCATATCTTTGATGATCCCTAAGGGTATTCGCCCACGCTTTTGAGCCGTAGGTAACAAATGGTTTAATTATCGTGTCCGAAGTTTCGCGTTCCGGTACAACTACTAGGAAACCAGTAGTTTGTTAAAAGTCACTGTTACTGTGTTGCTATTTTGGATTCGTGCTTAATTGTCGGTTTCTACCTTATTTTTATCAGTTATTATGTTGCCGATTTACATAAAGTTTTATACTTCTTACAATACATCATTACCTACCAGCAGAGCACTGAATGGTACTTGTAAATTTTTAATTCATCTAAGTAGAATAAAAAATTATACCTGTATTTACACCAGGTGTGGCCAAACTTTTACCAAGGCGGTCCATATTCTTTCTGACAGAAACCGTTGCGGGTCAGAAGACAAATGAATACTACAGGTAAAAAAATTATATTTATTTTGTATATCAATAATTACGCTTACAATTGTATTTTTTTAAAACAATTACAATGAATTAAAAAATACGAATATGTTTTAAAAAAAGCTGTTTTGAATTATTATATTAAACAGACAATTTACATGGCACCGTTTAGAAAGCAATTTCGTCGTCCATCCTTTTAAATATAAAAACATTTTTTTCTTCAAAATAGCAATAAATTGTAGCGAAGAATCGTCTGCCTCTTAGTATTAGAGATGTGGCTGGTGTGTGCAGATTTAGGAAGCACGTAAAGACAACTCTTTTTGGAAGGCCTTAATAAAATTCATTATTTTATACAATACACTACACTTAACCTAATACCGAATATGTGACTATTACATGTCGAAAGATCTACCAAAGTTTCTTTGTAGTTCGTCATCCTTTGGTAAGTTTTCTACGGTTTCCATACCAAATATGTTTAATGAATCATATGTAAATTTGGGAAAGTACCTGATCTAATGGCTGCAGCCACTCACTATCTTTTTTTCCTTACACTCAACTTTCATGTATATATTTAATACGTAATATTTTAAATAAATTAATAATAGTGGGTTCAAATCCTGACTAAGAGCGCCCTTGAGGAAAGTGCTCTCTAAACGACACTATATAAATCGTCATTTTATTATTTTTATTATCAAATAATTAATTTATGTACTGCTGTTGTATTTGTACAAAATAAACTCAAAAGCTCTTCGTTATTTTATTTATAAAATATAATTGAAAGCTTTCAAATGAAATCTTATAAATACTGAAAGTGGAATCAAAACCATGCGATCATTGGCATCGATGTTGGATTACAAATCATCTGTGCTTAAAATACTTGATAAAATATTAAGATTAATATTTAAACAAGATCAATAATCTCCTGAAGCTGGTTAATATACCACTAAGGTTCTAAAGTTTCCAGCCTGATCTATGGAATCACACAGTCATCAATTTTAATGGATGGAAAAGTCAATTGATGAGTCCGTGAAAGAAAACGACACAAATTACTCGTACACCAAAACTCAAAAAGTTCTGACATCCAGGGATGTCAGAATTTTTTATAGAATTCAAAACTAATCTTGGTACCCGGATGTTTCCCAGCCACAATCTTTATTTTAAAGGGTAATCATACGAATGAATGAACGAAGTTATATAATTTGACTTCATAAAAAAACTAAATAATTCATCTAATTTTTAAATATTAATTTTGAGTCCATTAGACATGACGCAAAGAGAAATTTAAGAGAAAATTTTACGCAAATTAACATGGAGCAACAGTTAAATGCGAATATTATATGTAGCTTACGCGGTAGAAATATGACATGGGTCTGATGTGTATGAATGTCAGGTCATAAAGGTGAACTTCATTCATTCCAGGTCAAAAATAACTCTTTGAGCGGTGTTTTCTGACATTGCTTGAATGGTAGCAAATCAGATTTTATAATACATCATTGAAAGTTATTTGACGTCGAAACCTTAAGACGTCAAATATATTAAAAATAGAAGCCTGGTGCAATGTTTTAATAAATGTGAATTCCTCTATTATTCCGGGACTATGCATTTAAAATGAACTTGTACATTTCATTTTGCCTTTTAATTCAAAGGAAATGAATGTATGACTGCTTGAAATATGTGTTATTTAAATGTATTGTTAGAGATGGGTGCTAGAATTAGAATTAATTAAGAAATCTTAATTTTGTTTGACCACATTGGAATTTATACAACAAGTGACTCACAAAACAAATATATGATATAACATACGTCTGGAATTAAAATTGAGGAAGAGATGGACATATTGTATAAGTAAAATTTGTATGAGAGATGCAGAGTTGGATAAGTAATTTGTACGAGAGAAGCGAAGAGAAAGATCTACAAATGCATTATGCAAAATCCAAAAAAAATATGATAGAATAGTGTAAAACGTCGAAGTAATCAAAGATTGGAGCAAGTTGAGGAATTCTGATATTGGGGTAGTATTTTCTCAGATGATGAAAGAGTTAAAAGGAGTATCGAACAACATGTAGCGGTAGGAAATAAAGTCAATGGGGCACTAAACATATATATTTGAACTGGAGACTGTCAAAATATGCTAAGATGATAATCCATAATAGTAATTTGGTGCCAACTTTGTTGTATGGATGTGAAACGAAGAGCCGAATAAATGCAGTTGAAATATTTGCTCTGAGACGAATACAAGGGATAGATGTGGTGATAATGTATATCAGGATACGGAATAAAGTGATTAGGGATGAATGGGAACTTAAGGCTGATGTGTTAAGTAAAATGAAGAAAAGCAAGCTGACATGCTTTGGGCATGTAAAACGAATGAATGAAGAAATATATACAAACCAGATGTATCGTTCAAATGTGAGTGGAAGGCATGTGAGAGGAAGACCAAGGAAAGTATGGTTGGATCAAGTGAATGATATTGTCAAAGAAGGAAACGTAGAAAACCAGACAAGTCGTAGAATATGTACGAGTATGTGTGACTTTCGACTTATTAACATTAATTCTCTAATATTTTTCCATACCTAGATCATTTTCATTTTTCGCACAATCATCGTACAGTCTGTATACAGCAAACCATTCACAGCCAAATTTGATATTTTCACTAAATTTATATATCTTTTTGAGAAATAAATTAATTTCACTTTGTACCAGTTTTATTGAAATATTTATTTCGGGTTTGCCGAGTATTTTCCATAGGCCATTTGGAATTATCTTCCCATTGATATCAGAGCATGGGATAACATGACCAGTTCCGGACATTTATATAAATGACTGTCTTTTTCAAATATATGTATCTTATTCATATGCATTACATAATACTATAACGAGTATGCTAATGTAAGGCTAATCGATATATTTACTAAATCTCCCACTTGTGTTTACTGGACAAGGTTAATATTTTTTTAATCCGTAAAGAATAAAGAAAAATATATATTGAGACATCTGAACCCATTCATTGAAATGTGTTAATGAAATACATTACTTATTTATTTCATAAACGGCACAATACTAGATACCATACAACAACATTAAAATAATTAAATAAGTATTTAAGTACACATTATTTGTAAAATACAAATAATTAACAAAATACACAGTTATTAATACAATACGAAGCCGTCTCAAGACAAGCAGCTCGCATATCACCACGCCGAGCATTACTCTTGAGATTCATGCAGAAAGAAAGGTACAGAACAAATTTAATATTTTATAAATCCCGCAATCAGTTTTCTTTCAAAACTCAACAGAAAGTCAAAAAATATTTAGCAAGATTAGTAAAAGATACATTATATTTATAGAGGAATTTTGTTCACAATTAGTTACTTAGTTTACAATGAAAACAGCCCTATAGCGAGTGGGTACTGAAAGACATCTAATATTAAAAAAAACTTATCTATAACTTCACTAAATACATTATTATTTTTAGGAATATGTACTAACTCCTTAACAGAGAAGGGTGGCAGATTCTCATCACTTATATCATGTTCAGATTTAAAAAATCTGCAAATTTTTTAACAATCCTGTCCATACTCGTACATTCGCTACTCTTATTTCCATTATACATTGACTAGGAAAGCCCGATGGGCTGGTTCTTACTGAGTTGACGTATGTCCAAAATGTATTAATGTTAGTTGAAATTGATTGCTCGATATACGACATGTGTGATATACCTTGTAACAGTTTTTTAGAGTACATTCTACCCCCATTCTCAACAAATCTTTCACAATCGGCAACCGAGAACGATCGTTTATGGATCATCGTTTATGGAGCAGTCTTTTTTTTTCAATTATTAAGTTTATAAGATCAGATATGCGGTGCATGGCCACGCGATAACGTGCTGCACTTCCGTGTTGAAGATCGCAGGTTCGAACCTCGCACTGTGTTACTCCTCTCGAATGACAGCTATTTTCTTCTTCTAGTTTTAGGGGGTATAAGGATACCTATAACTTCAGTCATATCTATTCTTTAAAAAAAAATGATTGGGTAAATTGACGCAAATATAAGGGTTTTCGGGGCAAAAAGCTCTTTTACGTAAATTAATTATATTAGATTATAAAATAAAACTAAAATAATATTTATATCACCTGATTCCAGAAGAACAACAGACCTGTCAATACTGCTAAAATATTCAGATATCTCCACATAATCTACATTTTTATAACTATAAAATTAATTTGATAGGAAACTGTAATCAGCGCACCACCACCTCGTGTTTTTTTCAGTCGACTGAACACTTCTGTCCGATCTGTCAACAGTATGTACGAGTACATTAAGGCCAAGTTCCTCGATACTCATTTTCAAGTTTAGACATAACTACGTCCACTCCAGTTGAGCTTGAAAAGTTTCTCTCTTGCTCTATTTATCTCAACGGCCAATGTAGGGTGATGCGAATTAACACAGAAAAGTGCATCATCCGATCGCGCGGCCATGATACCCAAATCACTCACAACAACCAGTTTCAACAGACAGTCACCAGTGTGAATCATTCACTAGAGATAAGCCAAGAAAATTAAACATGTCTATCACCATCCTATACTGTGATTCATGAAATTTTCATCACCTGGATTTCACGAAATTCTTGGCAACTTTAAGTAACTAGTAAGAACAAAAGTAGCTTCGAGATATTTGTATTTTAATATATCTACGTCATTCAGATGCCGATCATACGTATCCATAATGTTACTACACCTAAGTATGATTCTCTTCGAGTCGTCAGCTTTAAGGAGGATAATGATTGTTCAACTTGATAATGCTTTGTAGATAGTGGAGTAGAATTAATTTGATAGGAAACTGTAATCAGCGCACCACCACCTCGTGTTTTTTTCAGTCGACTGAACACTTCTGTCCGATCTGTCAACAGTATGTACGAGTACATTAAGGCCAAGTTGCTCAATACTTATTTTCAATTTTGGTAAAAAAAAAACAGAAATCCGTGTTGCGGGTGGTAAATAAGTTCTTAAATCAACCAGTTTGGTTCGCAAATCGGTTTAGTTTTGGGTACGAGCATAAATGTAGATTTTCCTGATAGACCATTGAGTGGCTTGTCTCTTAAATGTGTTTTATTTTACTTTGCCTTAGAAAGGATGTGTGATTGCGGGATGTATGTCTATGTGTATGTATGTGTAAATATATGTTTGTACGAGTATATTATATTTTGCATGTTATTTTTTCGTCGGTGAATCTATTTTTGTATCAACTAAATTGATTGTACTGACTGCTTATTTACTGTCATTATTTTTGAAAAAATTAACATGTACAAGGGTGTAGGCTGAAAAACATCTGATACCCTCGCGGCAGGGCTCGTTATTTATTGGTGGGGGTGTATCTTGACTAGGGGTATGTTAAGAGATGAGTCCAGACCTTTTGATAGATTCTCTTTTAAGTGTATTTATTCGACATTACCCTAAGATATATACACGTATATCATTTCAGGATATATATGTGTATATATGTACCATGTATGTACGTTCAATGTTATTTTCAATAAACCTTTATTTATTTATTATAATTATATTATTCTCGTATACTTGATACCCAGACCATTTTCGCCATTGCGTTCTCTCATTTCGATTTGTTAGTGTTACGTTTTAATGAGTTTACACTGCAAAAATGTATACATTATACACCTACACTTTTTTATTGCCAAGCAGTCTTTTATCGGTAATGATCTATTTGGTATGATGAACACCACCGAGGATAACTTTAATCGCTCGTGGTTCATCCAGCTTTTTAGTACTCAGACAAATGTTTTTATATCATCCAGCAATATGGAGTTGTGCACCTCATGCAACAAATTAAATGTTTTCATAGCATCATTATTCAGAACATCATTATGGTTTCATATTGGCATTCTTTTAAGTTAGTCAATAAAATGTTGCGCTCTCTAGAATTCAACTTCTTTAATTATCTAGCTAATGTCTGAACGTCCCATTTCTCGACTTGAATTTTTGCCTTTTAAGATAGGTTTATAAACAGAAAGCTCTCCCTTGAAAACTTCTATAAAGACAACCATTTGTAATATGGTTCCAAAGAGCTTAGTTGTTTTGGCATTACTTTACCAATTTGGTCTTTATTAAACTTATAGAAGGCCCATTCAAAATCAGTACGATGAGATTAATGGCATTCTTCGCATTCGCTATGTACTACTGAGAACTTAATTATTCCATCCTCTAGTTTCTATTATAAAAAAAAACAATAAAAATCAAAGCGAGAACTGCATTTAAATTGACCCTGTTCAAAAAATAACTACTCGCAGCTAATTGCCTGTTAACTGATTACTTGTAGTTGATACAAAGTAAAATTGCTGGTTACTCAAAACGGTATATTTTCCACCCTGCTTCGAACAGTAATACGAATAACTGTTTTAAAATGTCTGAATTCTTAGCAAAACAATTATGAATATACTTAATAAAAGCATAATAAGGATTCTTCTTCCTTCAAAGGGCAGAACTACGTACAAGAAAACCCAAAACAACTTCTCCATAACTGTCTGCCTCACAAAATTACCACAACAACTAAAACACGCCCTATTCACATAACAACAAATTAAGTTTTTATTTTTCCATTTTTTTGTACTGCATACGGCCCTGAACCTTTTGAACTCCGGCTCCGTGTGTGCAATAGTACATAAGTATTTTTTTAATTGATTTAGAGAATGTTTTGTGCCAAGGACAATAAAACGGAATAATCTTGTGCATCTCGCGAATATTGTTACTAGACGAATTCTATGATACTGAAACTATTTTTTTAGGAATGGAACCCGAATCCTCCAAGTGCGAATTAAGCGTCTTACCAATTAGACCACGGAAGTTGTCAATATAATAATTAAAATAAGATTTTTTTTTATTATTCACTCCACCGAGTGTTTGATTCCTTATATTAAAAAAGTTATTTCGACTCCATCTCTGAAATTTTCTAAAATATTTTCTGATTTAAAAAAATATTAATTTTCATGCAAATTAACTAAAATATTTGTTTTATTCTTGGTCCAAAATTGAGTAAACAGAAGACGCGTGGGTGAGAAATGAATCTATTGAAATACTTGTCATATTGAAAAAGTTTATACTTTAATATATTTCGAACTAGTTGGTCTAGCGAATGGGAATCCTCGTATAGGAAACCAATGGAATTTAATTATCATAACGTTAGAAATCGTTTGGAAAATAAAAAAAAATGTTGGCGCTCAGTACCGCCTTAAGATACAGACGCACTGGGGAGTGCCTAAAGCCCCCGTGATTATATGGGCTCCGTGATGACATATTGTTTAATTATCTTACCACCTCACTGAGTGTTTTTTTGACTTGAACTTGAACCTAAATGCTGATGCATGTGACCCATAGATTTTTTAGCATATTCATGTGATTTTCTTGTAAAAAAATATGCGGTGGTTTCCCGTTGCGTTCCGAACCACAGTAGATACATAGGAATTGTATACATGTTGTATATACTCGTATTATGAGCCCTGCTGTCAACACACAGTATTCACTCGTATTGTAAGCTCTGCTGTCAACACATTAGGTCCTAGAGGAGATGCGCCTTTGTGAATATTAAGTGAGAGCAGTAGTGTCGTACTAATGTGTTGAGAAATACTAATTGGATAGGAGTTGAAAGGATAAGGAGAGATGACAGATAAAACACACAAACAGAAGTGGCCAGCCTCCGTATCTCTCCGCAAAAGTTAAGCATGCGGGCCCACGCAGTTTCTAAGGTATGGCCGCTCTCTGTGCGCTGACAGCTGCTTGAAGCCAAAGGTGAAGTGTTCGAGATTTCGGCGGATCAGGAGCTGGATACTTTCTGAAGGACCATAGACTAGTCAGTAGTGTCCACAAGATACTACTACTTATTATCTCCCTACTCCCCTAAAATCGTCAATACTAATTTGTTAATTATTGTTTTAATACCGACGTATAATGAAATGTTTCCAATAGGGTTTTCAATTTGTTTGTGAGAAATACTTACAGGGAAGCATAAAACTGGAAATATTCTTTCCTTTTACACACAGACAAAATCTACCTCATTCTTGCGGTTAATGCCAGAATGGTTGTTCGTCACACTCCAAGTATTTCTTTCATATATGGGTTTATTATTATGGACGTTCTATTTCTTTGATAACACTAAAAGTTTGGTTAAAAACTTTCGGCAAATGACTTCGACACATTTTAATTCTACTATTTAGGATGCAAAATTGTTACATTTCCTGGCTGAAGTACGATTGGGATTAGTCATTACATAGTAATGACTAATCATGTTATCATCACCATTTTATCAAATTACAAGTAGAAGTCACTTTCAAGCTCTTTAATTAGACCTCCATGTCCTAAGTAATAAGACTCTTGACTTCCATCCGGAAGTTTCAAGTTCGATTCCTGGTGGTAACAAAAAAAGGGGGTCAATTTGGTAACAATACACACACGTGCTGAACGTGTGCGAGTGTTGTTGCCTCTTATGTGATACAGGTAACTTTGTGTGGTAGTAATGCTAACACGCGAGATTACAAACCAATCCTATGCCTTCTCCAGTATTTCTAAATCCAAAGGCTCGATTAATGGGGCCAATGACAGTATTGTCACCAGGCCACGATCTTCAATATGCATGAATCACCATTTCGGATAAGTTAAAGGGCACCATACGATTGAATGAATACATATATTAATATTAAAAACTGCCTGAAATATTTGCTATTTCTTCCTTTCATGACCGTTTTCCGAGCACCTAAAATATAAACAAAATAATGATGTTCGATGGGCACTTAAGTATTTAAAACAAAATAAATTAATGAAATCCAACGTTAACCATGACCAACTACTAATAATATTCACGTTATCTAGACAGACAGTCACAACTTTAGTATTCCAATATTTTAACGAACTTAAAAAAGAAAACACACCTACAACATTAACTTTTTCATGAATTAAATAAAATCAATATTATATTTTTTAGTCATATTATGAAAATGGGTATAAAAAATTTTGAAAAATTAATTGATCAGACATCTTAAAATACTTAAGATAATTTTTTATAATTGTTTGAAAGGAAACGACCTCGGTGTTTTTCTTAAAATGTTAAGCGCTTAGTGTCTATGTCAAAGAATTAATAATGTGAAATTTGAAGTTTCAAGATGAAATAAAATATATTTTTCATGGAATGAAACCCGAATCTCCAGCTCAATAGCTAACTCTAATACGCAGGCTGGCAGACGCAGAATGAATAAAAAATCTGTTTCCTGAAAAAAGGACTTGATTTAGGGTAACCATGTCTGAAAATAAAATAGAATTTTCCTATTAGTTAGCAAGTATAATAATAACAATATAGTAACTACAATATAATAAACCGATTAGTTAGTTATTATAATAATAATAAAAGGATAATTTATATAGTGCCGTATAGAGAGTAAAGACAACCTCCGTGGCTTGGTGGTAAGACGCTTTTCTGCTGATCCAGAGGTTGCGGGTTCGATCCCCGCTGGAACCCAGATTTTAAAAAAATGGGATTCTAGTCTGGTTTTCACTAAGGGTCCATTAAAACATCTTTCTGGCTGGAAGAGATTGCCACGTAGCAATAAGCTCGCCAGGTTATTAAAAAAAATCTCTTTAATGGCGCACAACCGCAGATTACATACATACACACGAGTATATACTATCACGCCATGTGATATGGCCTTCCAAACTGGTTGACCGGTTATTGGTTAATTGGTTAGTAAATTTAAAGATATAATGTTTTTATCCCAGCACATTATTTATGTTTTGTGCAAAGTATTGTACATAACATATGAACTCTGTGTACATTATAATAGACGCCACGTCTGGAGAAATTAATGTCGTTTAAATTTAAAAAATGCCCAACGAAGAATTCTATTCGAAGATAACACTTTTATTAACTTATGTGCGCTCTGTCCTCTTTGCTATTTTATACGAAGGTACACCCAACCATTTGGAAAACACTATCTTGAGACCTTTGAAGACTGTGAGGTATCATTTCTAGAAGTTTTTGCCTTCTAATCTGGAAGACATCTATCATCAAACCTGAATGGAGGGGGTGTTACGAGCTCAATTCCCATTGACATTTTTATTTTCAACATGGTTTCAGTCTAGTTTCCAGTAAGCCATGTCAACATCTTTCTGATTGTTTGGAATAAAGTGGCACAAAGCAATAAACAGTCAGGGAAGTTTATTCAGAAATTATACCAATTAATTTATTTCATAAATAAGCTTGATTTAGGAGTTGAATTGATGCACATTTTCTATGGCTAGCTTAACTAGACACACATCTACACCATAAGTTCAATAAAATTTTGGTCACCTCAATAGAGATCGAAAATGGCGCCCAAAAGTCAGGCGTGAGCAAATATTATTTCTAGAGATTGTCTCGAATCTGTCTGTTTGTTGTACGTTATCATGGGCATTATTATACTCTGCTGGCGGATGGTGATCTCTATTTGTAGGGATCATTTGGACACAGTTATAATATCACGACTTATATTCTCAAAAATATAGTTTTATTAGATATTAAGTAACATTCCCTAACAAAGTAAACAATCATAACTAACTACCCGTGAAAATCACGGGTAGTAAATGGACTAGTAAAGTTGAAAGGTTGAAAAGGAAAAACAGCGAATTTATTGAAACAGCATTCAATGAATTTAATTTGTCTGATTTTTCATTCAGAAATCCTTTGATTGTAAATAGACGAGGAATTTCGGTGTACAATTACTACTAGGCTTTTTGGTCTAAACTAAGCAGCTGTTTCTTATTCGCCTTCTTAAAAATACACCAACTGTTCCTCAGGCAGATAATGATTTGACGACATTCATGGCCTAGTTGGTACGACGTGAGTTTTTCAACCCGGAGATTGTGAGTTCGATTCCCGGTGGAATACCAGATTTACAGAAAAAAAAATGTTTTCAGTCTGCTTTTTTACTTTAGGCCTCATAATATATTTTTGCTTTGTTGGAAAAGATTGCCACATAGTAATAATTCCACAAGGTTGTACTATATACAAAGTGTTATTTATACATGATTCGTTCGAGCGCTACTATTACTACCAGATATAATTTGTTTCATAATAATGGGTTCGAGTCCCGCGCTTTATAAAATTGTCCTTTAAATTAAAATAAAATAAAATAGCAAGTTGAATAATTCTATACGGACGATCGTGCATTGATTGTGTTTTCTTAATGTCTCCATATAGTTTCTAATACAACACACGTGTGTAGCATCCAAGAAATGTTGATCTCACTATGGAAAACGTTAAGTTCAACTCATTGGCTTCCTCTTCAGCCTCTTGCTGTAGTCGAAAATTTCGTATTTGCCAATCATGTGCCTTGCAATAAAAATTAGCTTCCTATACTGTTCCTTTCTCACGCTGTTACCTCTAATAGTTCTGCATATATTCAGCGCGCTTTGTTTTTCATTCGTTTGGATCCATTCCTATGTATTAATTAACGATATCTCTCACAATCTATTTGATGACAAAAATGCTTATTTTTTTCTTTAAATAAACCGAAATAATGACATTAATTAAACTGTAACTATAACATTAATTAAACCGTAACTAGAACAACACCGATGAAACCGACATTACGACAACCCTTATATTACATACTGGAGTATGTACAAAAGATTTAATATTGTTTGATGAATGAATGCCAATTGGTAGTCTTTTAGGTATAAAAGTGTAAAAAATGTTAAAATTATTTATTATGGAATCAGTCGCTTATAAACATAAGAATCACTCCGTCGTTGGCGTCGTTCAAACAGCGATTCAAAAAAACATTACATTTGTTTTCAGTGACATAACATGTTTTCTGGTTCTGTCACTACCCTGCTTATCAATGATGTTTCTTAGCCGCAGTAGAAATTTCTTTTGTATATTTGTTTTAGTTAATTCGTCAAATGGCTCAGGTTTCTTTTAAATTTTGCGAAAATTTTCAGAAACATGTATAAATGTCGATAAAAATTCATGTACATGCCACTCGAAGGTCCTTGCGATACAAAAGTGTTAAAAATACCACATTGTGGTCTTTATAGCACAAAAACATCCTGCGTACCACATTGTGATCCTAATGATTTAAGACTTAAATATTAAAAATGTATTATCACTATTGTAAATGAGATTAAAAATGCCCCTTTGGAGGTCATTCAAGAAAAATGTCAATTTGCAGTATTATTTTTTAACACTTCATTGTACAACAATAGGCTTATTGCCAAGTGGCAATATTTTTCAAACAACCATATAAAACAGAATGGTTTGACACTTCTTGAGAAAAAATCACCTAACACCTTAAATTAAAGTGATCTGTTTTGTTTTTCAAAAACATTATTAAACTGTATTCACTTGTCAATCTTATATTGCAAAATATTTTACAATCTATGGCTTTTAACTATTTATTTAATAGGAGCTGACCGTCCTGACATGTTGGAAACCACCCGCTTTTGAAGAGTCAGCCCTCATAATACTTTAATACTACAATATTATTATCTTGACCCAACTTTGATGTAAAACAAGATGAAATATATCAATTTAGCTAAAAGGCTTTTCAAAACTAACCATTGAGATTTTTTTCTTTCTTTGGGTAATAAGGGGTTTTTGGTCAAAAAGTCTTTATTACGTTTTTTGTTTAATTTGGTAAACAAATTAAATCTTGGACCTGCAGTTTTTTAAGGGATACAGTACTTAAGTAGCAGAGTCAGAGCACCAACAAACACCCATTATTTTTGAAGATTCATTTTTTGTGAATTCGGCAAGTTTATTAGTTCATTAATTAAAATATTACCATCATGCTTTATTGTTTCTAATTGTTCAAGCAAGTTGAGTCGCAAACATTTGTCACAAAAATGTAATGGGATTGGACTACTATCTTTTTTTAATTTCGTGATTATTTTCTTGCAAATATTTCGCGAAATGTGATTTGTCATTTTTTTATTTCCTCTTTTGTGTTCTAAACATCTGATATGAAATAATCTACATTTTTGTCTTGTTGGGTGTTAACATAAGTTGTGTCCGGTTTTTTTTTTTAATTTAAAAATGAGCACCAAAAGTAAAACAAAATGGTAAATGTTATACGTCCTTCGAAAGAAAATTTTCTGTTCTACAAGATATTGTATTTGCTTTTACGTTACATATATTATTTTATTTGATTAAAAACCTTCAAAATGGAATGTCAAGTAGACGAAAGGGAGCATTTTCGACACCTCCTTCTGTTCGCGTTCAATCGAGGAAATAAAGCTGCCAAAGCTGCTCGCGATATCTGCGAAGTGTACGGTGAAGTTGCTGTGAATGAAAGGACAGGTCGTCGATGGTTTTTGCGTTACAAAGACGGTAATTTCGACCTGAAAGACATGGAGCGTTTCGGACGACCAGTGGACTTTGATGAGGACCGCTTAATTATTCATGAAGATCCCCTTCTACTTTTTCCAAATTATTTATTTTATTTTTACTGTTATTCAAAAGATGGCCTAACTTGTTTTGAATGCCCAATTGATTTTGTTCTTTTTGCAAATCTTGAAATTCTTTTTGGATATATTGCCCAGATATGGCAAGAAATATAACGTTCTGTTTACAATTTATTATCTATGGGATGTATGAGACTCGACTTTTTCGTACAATTTCTTGTCAACGATCTTTCCAATTACTTTTTTAGAGAAGCCATTACTCGCCACTATGACGAGTATGGTTTTCTTCTCTTCTCTTCTCCAAAAACATCTTCCCGCGTGGGTATGTTAAACTAAACGGTTAAAAATTACACTTTGTGATTTGTATGTTTCAAAAGTGCCTTAACATTCATACATACCTTCACGCCATCTCCCTTTCGGTGTAAGCAGAGAAAACAGAGCGCAAAACTTTCCTCTCGCGACACACACACACATCTTTAACCTCTTTGACATCATACAACTCCTCAGATTTCTCTTACTTCATTCTTTCAAAATATCTTTCATTTGATCCAACCGTGCTTTCTTTGGTCTTCCTTTACTACACATACATTTACACTGTACATTTGTTTAGTTAGTATTTCTTGATTAATTCGTTCGGCATGCCCAAACCAACTAAGAGTGTCCTTCATCTTACTCAACACATCAGCCTTAAGTTCACATTCATCTCTAACCACTTCATTCCGTATTTTGTCATACATCACCCTATCTATTCTACTAAGTGCACGCATTTCTACAGCATTTATTCGGTTTTTTTTGTACAAAAGTGAAAATTCGAAATTAAAAATTACACAATGTCTCTTTAGGCGTCCAAATGTCAAAAATGTAACCTTTTTGTCTGTACTGTACAAAAATGTCAAAATGTTCAAATTACGCAAAGACCTTAAGCTGATTTTTTTTTATATAAACTCGTATTTTACGATTCTTGGTGAGAAAAATATCACTCATAACACTGGATATTTTTTTTGGTCACAAAAACTTATGAAAAATCAAACTACTCATTTTGGCCTGAATGTGTCAAAGAGGCCCCTATGTGTTTTTCGAACAAAAGAGCCAAATATGTTTTCCATATGCTTAATGAATAAATGTGTCAAATTGTGAAACGTTGGCCGCAAAAAAATCAATTACTCCACTTCCTGGTTTTTATACTTGTGACAAATTTGTCAGTTTAGGGATGAGAAGGACTTTTATTTCCAGTAAGATGATGTACCTCCCCAGTACCGTCGCGATATGAGAGCTTATGATGAAAATGTGCTAAACAGAGAGATTGGGTGTAGAAGTAGAATTGAATACCCACCACGTAGCATTGAATACCCATTCTAAAAATATAGTGGAAATAAAGTGTTTTTTATTCCATTAATTATGTATTTTCACAAAGATACAGTCTGTTGGACATGAACGTGTACGGCGAAACCCGAAAAACTATTTGGGATAAGCCATTAAAAAAAAATACACACATACTAAATTATATAAAACGCTGATGCTTTATTATTAATAAGTTTTCCAGTCGCTTCAACTAGTAATAATTGCCCGGCATCTCCGAGGCATACTTTCTACTAAGTTTATAGCATATTCTAGGGGCAAAGACTTCCAAATAAGTCGAATCTGTCGAAATAACTGCTTGACGTCCCAGATATTTTTCCCTCGGAGCTTGAACTTCGTGAATTGCTAAACATTTTTAATAGGATTTGCATCTGGTGACTGCGACGGCCGATCCATTGCGTCAACGTCATTTTTCTGTTTCCACGCAGTACAAAGACGACTCCGATGTTTTGGGTCATTGTCCTCTTCTAGTAGCCAATTTTCATTTGTTTCTTATAAACCACCTTCAGGCAGAGGGTAATAAAGTCCTCTGATATATTTTAACCATTTTGGCAGCGCCAAATTATTTGTGAAGATGTGCAAAGTGCCAAATCCCTGCTTTGAGAATCATCCCAGACGTGGTCTTTTACCGGGTGTTTAACGGCCCGCTGGACGAGTCCGTTGGTGGGGGTACACCAGTTATGATAAATGGAAGAATGTGCCCAAAAAAAAGCTTCGTCCGAAAAAATTACGTTGTCCCAATCGCGGTTCAAAATTTCTTTCGCCCAAGTGAGTTTTTCACTTGTTTTTCGGACAATGGTGATTTCTTTACCGTGCTTTGAAATTTCACTCCATGAGCTAGTAAACGTCTTCTTATAGTATCACATGACACAATTAGACCCTTTTCCTGCAAAACCGCCTGTCCGCTATGCAATGATAGACAAGTATTCTTCTCAAACATCCGTAAAATCATTCCGTCCTCCTGTTTCGTCGTTTTCTGTGCAGTGACACGATCTGGTAGGTTTTCGACGTTTTTTACGTCGGAATAGTGTTTCACCCACTTACTTATAAATTTCTTCGACTTTTTTTATGTATTTAGCAGCGGCTCCGTACGACATTTTCGGTCCTTTCCCACACACACACGCAGAATCATGGCTTCGTACTCGTAACGTGATTCGTACGCGGCACTCATTGTGAAATATGTTCTTGTGTAACCAAGGTCGAGCGACAACTGAGTTTTTCTATACAAAGCATCTTGAGAGAAGAGTCTTGCTACCTGCTCACATTTGAATCTACCTTCTAACGGTTTCTAGAAAAAAATGTAGCCGTATACGCTCTTGTCAAACAGACAGTTCAACTGAATTATTTAAATAAATGACATAATGATCCGTCCATCTCAGCTATTAAACTCGAAAGCTGGACAATTTTTAACACTATCCCCACGAGGCAATTTGTTAAAGTAAGGTCAAGTTATATTCAGACCTCAGAATGTTATTTTCACGTTATCTTTTCACGATAGCTATCATATTCCACACGTCCAATTACGCATCCCACGGCGATCCTTTGTTGGCGCCAACCGCTGAAAAGAGAAAAGGGGCTGGGATGTGAAATATTCCCTCATATTTAATATGGAAGCCACCCACATCCACGTTACGTGTACCTAACTTCATACACGAAGTTAACATTAACCAGGTATTCCAGGTAATGGTGTATGCATTATTGCTGAACAGGGTCGCAACTGTAACGGGAAAAACATTCGTAAGTGTTATTCGTGAAAAGTGACAAGACATAAAAAAATGTGGATTGAAAGTAGATGTAGTGCTTAATATAAATATATTTGAGCATTGAGAAAGTTTAACCGATGAGAATGAACAATGAAAGATTTAAAACAATAATCAGTATAATTTGTATACGAGAACTTTGGGACGACCTAGAAAAATGTGGCTGCACCAAATGAACCAAATTCTGAAAGAGGCTTTATAATAGGAGAGAAATATGAAGAGGTATATGGACGTAACGTGTATGGATGTGATCCAGAATAGAATAAAGTAGATATATGTTATCTCTGCCTACCCGAATAGGAACATGGTGTAACGATTATGAGTACAATGTGTTTTGTGATCAGAAAAACGCTTTAATTCTGCAAGAATCGATAAAAATGCAAGCCAAATCGTTAAAATTGATTTTTTTACACGCTTTGATTTCATACTGCATGCAATCAAACAGTGCAATCGAGTTGTCAAAAATGCTAACACTTGATAGATTCTTACCTAGCATATCAAATATTATATCGTATTCAGTGAAATGCTTTGAAGCACGATGTATAAATGTTTATAATTTGTTTTATCAAACATTGTTTATTCCACTTTATGTAACGGCATAACCCTACCGGTTTCAAGGTTTTCCCTTTATCATCAGGGGGAGTACAATGTTTGTGCTCTCCTAATGATGAGGAGAAAATCTTCAAACCCATAGGGTTATACTGTTACATAAAGTAGAATAAACAGTATTTGATAAAACAAATTACAATGTTTTGAAACCTCCACAATGTTAATGATAACCAGTGATCTGCGTAATGGCTCAATCACGATGAAGCACCAAAGTATTTTGCAAAACCAATATTGCATCAAAAGAAGTTAATGGTTTCTGTATGGAGGTCTTCAACCAGTGTAATAAATTATTTTTTTCGACTAGGATCAATCTATCACTGTCCAGTTGTATAGGGAAACATTAAAAGCTTTGCACCGAAAACTACGCAACAAACAGATTGACCACTGATTAACTAAACAGGATCCATCTTGTTTTATAACAATGCATGAGCTCACAATCACAGGGTACAATCGACAATTCAAAAAATTTGTTAAGCTAGGAAACCTCATCCGCCTTACTCACCCGACCGATCAACAATCGATTTTTACTTTTTCAAGCACCTTGATAACTATTTACGACAGAAAAAAATCAATACCTGAGAAGTAGCAGAAAATGTCTTGAAAGTTGGATTCTAATTTGTCTAAATTTAATTCTATGGGCATAAATAAGCTTATTAAAAAATGTCTAGAATCAAATGCTTATTTCTTTGATTCATAAAGTTTATTTTCCCTATAAATTTTTTTATTGAATCCAAAGGTTAAAATCAGTCATTACTTTCGGAATAACCCAATATTTAAAAAAAATACATATAAGGCGATAAACCTTCTACACCTGGGCCAGCCATCAACTGTCAAATAAAAGTTTACCTCACGTTTTTGCACCGTGATAAACAACATCTAGTATAAAACATTATTTAATATAAAAATATTAACAAACTATTTCTCATGAAATATAAAATCAAATCCTGCCTAGATAAATCAAAATATAGATTGATATATACATATCATCACACCGTTTCCTTTTGGATAGATAGAAAGAACAAATCCCACCTACATAAATCAAAATATAGATTGATATATACATATCATCACACCGTTTCCTTTTGGATGGATAGAAAGAACAAATCCCGCCTAGATAAATCAAAATATAGATTGATATATACATATCATCACACCGTTTCCTTTTGGATAGATAGAAAGAACAAATCCCGCCTAGATAAATCAAAATATAGATTGATATATACATATCATCACACCGTTTCCTTTTGGATAGATAGAAAGAACAAATCCCGCCTAGATAAATCAAAATATAGATTGATATATACATATCATCACACCGTTTCCTTTTGGATAGATAGAAAGAACAAATCCCACCTACATAAATCAAAATATAGATTGATATATACATATCATCACACCGTTTCCTTTTGGATAGATAGAAAGAACAAATCCCGCCTAGATAAATCAAAATATAGATTGATATATACATATCATCACACCGTTTCCTTTTGGATAGATAGAAAGAACAAATCCCGCCTAGATAAATCAAAATATAGATTGATATATACATATCATCACACCGTTTCCTTTTGGATAGATAGAAAGAACAAATCCCGCCTAGATAAATCAAAATATAGATTGATATATACATATCATCACACCGTTTCCTTTTGGATAGATAGAAAGAACAAATCCCGCCTAGATAAATCAAAATATAGATTGATATATTCATATCATCACACCGTTTCGTTTTGGATAGATAGAAAGAACAAATCTCTTGATTTTCCTACCAAGCGCACAATTTTTACTTCATCCACATTCAAACATTTCGACATGCACAATCTTCTATCATTCATACTTCTTCCTTAAACTTTTTTCAAATTTTTATCCACTTGAACAGCCGCTTTTATCTTGGTCTACCTTTACAACGCACACCTAGCACTTTTGAATTGTATACTCGCTTAATTTTCTTTCTTCTTTATTTTTTCCACATATCCAAACCATCTTAACGCTCCTTTCTTGTGCACGCATCTCCATAGCATTCATCGTACTTCTTCTACTTAGTCCAAATTTCCCTTCTATACGTCGAGGTAGGCACCAACATATTATTATTATAATATACAACATACTATTGGGTTGACCAGAAAGTAATTAAATATATTCAGGTCAAATTATGATGGCATTGAATACCCGTATACAGTGGTTTTCAATATTTGAAGTATCTTAGCAAACACTCACATCGTATAACGCTGGGTATTCTCGAACAAAGCCTTAATTTAGTCGTCATCTACTTCATATATCGAGTATCTTAACGGACACCACCTTCGAGTATCGGAAGACCATTACTATTTTTTGTAATCTCATTTGACACACACGATCGCTTACTGCATCGTCGCCTATACGTACCTTTTTTGTTTGTTTGTGCAAGCACCGAAAAAACAACTTATTTTTTTCCATCTTAAAATGACAACAAAAAAATGCTCAAGTTATTTCAGTAAACAATAACCGAGTAAATGCGCGATACATTACATAATAATATACATTCAGCATGTTTAGAGTGACGTTGGCAAAGAAAATTGTGGGCCTTGTGCCATTTATTCGAAAAATATGAAACAACTTCTTGACAATACATTGTATTTATTATGCTGCTTACCAGATGAATACGTTCATACTATAGACACATTTATTTTAGCTATTATGAATAAATGTTTCAGTTCATGTCCTCAGTGAGATACGATGAGATGAGACAAATGAAAAGCAACAAACCCAGATCCATTAAAATTGTGTGTCCAAATTAAATTCCCTGTTGTTTTTTTTCGCAAATTATGTATATTTCTTGTCATGTGTAAAATAAATGGAAAAAAAATGTGCTTTGAAATTCACGTAATCCATACAATGATTATTTCGCGGCAAAATGTTCAGCAATAACACTTGTCTTTTTTCTAGTCTAAAAATAAGGCGTTATATATCATAAACATATTTTTGTTAACATCACACTCTTTTGAAAAAAAATCGACACTTCTTTAAAATAGCACTCCCGAAGTATTTCCCAAAAATAATGTCTTTTTTATTCCATACAGGTGGGATCTTATTGGGTAATGTCTAGCAAAGTGTTCAACTTTCTTCGTATTTGAATAAAACAATCGCACAAACATCTTGTGCAATCTATCTTGGGCGAATTTTCTGAGAAGTATATTATTCAAAGACGTCATTATTAAATTTATAAGATAGGTAAAAATTTAAAATAAGAAAAGTTGAAAAAGTAAAATATGTAATACAGCACATTATGAACAGTTACGTGACGTCCTTAAATATTCAAGCAATTAAAAAGGAACATTCAAGTTTTACAGTCAGAATATTTACAATCCAAATATAATACATAAGTTTTGGACACCTGAATTGTAGACAATAACTTAATGTATGTAACATAAGCTTCACAATATTTATTATCCTTTAGTTATAAATAAAAAACAACCAAACGCGTCATTGAGAGTAGGATCCGGATGCATTGAAAGAGTGCATAAATACAAGTATCTAGGATGCTGGCTTCATAATCAGTGGAATCATTCCCGGGAAATATTACTAATACCGGTATTTGTATTTTTTATTTAAACTTGCTCTACAATTTCGTTATATCGCTACCCTTGAGAAGAGAGATTAAATTATATAATACTCAAGTCTTATGTTACTCATTGAACTTGATTAATTGCAAACAATATATTTTAAACTTCATGCTATTATACTATATATTGCTATTTTTATACATACTTTTTGGAAGGTATAGAAACGTTTTCCTTGGTTTTATAATTATTACGGTGATTTATATAGTATACTTAAATGTCGTTTATTTTGTTAATAAATACAGAAATTATTCAGTTAAAAAGGGTTTAGTACTATAAACTAAATTTCCTACGCATGTTGAAAACCAAAATAACGTATATTTCAATAGAATCCAAGTTTAATATCACCGTGATATTTTCCAGAACATGTGGTGTGGGGGACACCGTACATTCGTACACGACACTTTGCTTACGAGTATTTAGTGTGTTTACTTACAAATAAATATTCGTTTAAAATGTCGTAATTTACACTTCAAAACTAAGGTTATCAAAAGTAGAAAAATAAACGGTTTACTAGTTTAGAGATAAAAGGAAAATTAGGATTATTTGATAATTGGTAGTAAAACAGTTATTTATTCCACTAATTACATCATACTCAATGACACGTGTTTCTACTTCATATCTCGAGTATCTCTTTAGGAGGAATAATCCCGATTCGTTACAAGAACAATGCTTAGGTCCAATTTGTGCCATGTTTCATCGGAAGTGTGTGGTATAGTGTCTCAAAGAATTTCGTAATGAGGGGGGAAATAAGAAAACAATTTGAAACAAAAATAGTACTAAAACTGTCTTAAGCAACTAACATACTTCCATTGATCAGTATCGTTCTTATGTTGAACAATATTTTTCATTTGATGTGAAATATCATACAAATCGTGTTTTATGAGCTCGATCTATAACAAAAAATGTAGTGAATGCGGAAAATAAGTAAAAAGACAATTTTCAGTAAAGTTATCCTTATTAAAATTATCTCCTGAAAAAATCCTGAAACTTCGTTATATTTACTGAAATTCCAATTTCAGTATTTAAAAAAGGCAAATGTGAGTTAATCGTGATATTGCCACATGAGTTACTGGCAATTAATTGGCATATAATAAATAGGCCATGTAAATAATATATATGTAGCCCCAGAATACGCATTGTGAGCCAAGATTGTTAGGCTGTTATTAATGTGTCTCATTTGTTACGATCGATGAGTTTTAAACAATGCAGAAATCATTTTAATATATTTTTTTAAATACGTGTAACCTTTAATCTTAACAAAAATGTTGAGGTTTTTCCCAAGTAAATTTCCGTGGTACTGACTACCTCCGTAAGCTTGTTGGGAAGACGCCGGTATTTTACTCTTTGGGGTTTGATTCCCTATGTCACCCAAAAAAATTATAATACAAGTACCAATCTAGTTAAAGAGATTTTCTGGTAACAATACTCACACACGCTACGCTATACGTGTGCGAGTGTTATTGTCGGTTCACACGCGATACTATTACCAACATGCGCCATGGTGAACTGTGAATTACTGGCCTGGTCGAATGGTTCTTAACCCGAAAGTCCGATCAATGGAGAAGAAAACAAAAATGTTGCCCAGTCATACTTTTCAACGTGTTTGTATTAACTTGTACTTTATGAATTAATTAATGAATCCGTACCACTTGTGAAGGTTATAAGTCAAAAAGTTATTCTTCTGCCCGGTTAACAGCCTCTTTCCTTTCATCTTTCACCAGCATTTTCAGCTTATGAATCCGATATGTTTCATGATATTGTCAAAAAAAGTATTCAAACTTTTTTGTAGTGAACATTTATCTACTTTTCTTTTCTCATCAGCTGAACTCATCTATATTTCTTAACTTTTCTACCCACGAAAAACTACCACGTATAAAAAAAATCTCTATTTACTTGGAGAGGGCGGCCTTTTTGTCCATATACTACAATAGAAAGATGGAATAAATATAATAATGACGCATGTCAAAGTATTTGATGAAAACCTTTTTTTTTTTCATATAAATTACGTACAATGTAACAATTTTAGAAAATCTTAGAAAAATGTGTTAAATTAATAAGTATTTTGCAAACTAAATTTATTTCTAAATCATAAATAATTTTTAAATACTAATTTTAAAAAAATACTAGTAAGTATATCTGAAATTCGACACATTTTTTTATTCTAAATCAAAAAAATATTACAGATGAAAAAAAAAAAATACAAATAACCAAAACAGATAATACATAAAAGGAAAAACAATCAACTCAAATATTGTTTCCAAAAGCTATTAAAATAAAATAATAGTATATTATTGAAAATAATTAATCTCAAGAGTTATTAATATTTTAAATATTAAATCTTCATGAACAAACTTTGAGAAAGTTGAAAAAAATATTGTGAGGGTTTGACCACATTTAGAGAATTAGTTACGAAAAGCTTATGAAACAAATATACATGTCTGAATGATTGGAGAGCGACGAAAATGTGGAAGAAGATTGTTGGTAAAAATTTAACTACGGAAAATATAAGAAATAAGAGAAAAAGGAGAGCCTTTGTGACGTCATATGTGAATACATCAAGGGGAGAGCTGTGTACATTGTTAGAAAAGTGTGGAGGTATATTCTCAGTCTATCCCAAAAAGGACATGACATTATGATATGTACGAATATATATAGTTACGAAAATTATTGGGAGATTTGATGACTTTTCCACTCGAGACGAGACTGTCGAATATGCCCACAAAGTATTTTTTTAGAGCAATTCACAGACTGAGGAACGTAATGGATTTGGACATTTTAGTTGTTCCCAAGGGATGCCTTAGTCTGTCGACTTCTCTTATTTCATATTGTATCGTTTTCAATTCGGGAGCGTTGTTGTTGTAGGAGTGTTTTGCTGTTGATTTGCATTTAGTTGTTTCGGAGTTGTGTATGAGTTGTTTATTATTTCGTTGTTCTGAGATGTTTTCCTCTTTTTGTATTTGTTGTACTTCTCTTATAATTCAGCTTTTATAGCACGCACAGTAATTTTTATTTCATGTACTTGTGGCATTTTTTTTTGTTAAGAAAGCTGGTGATATTTTAAATACAGGAGAATTATGTTGAGTGATGCTCAAAAATGGATCAATAATAACAAAAATGATGATAATAATAAAAAAACCCTGATGTATTTCCTCAAATTGGTATCCGCGCTTCTACAAGATACATATGACTCGTGTCAATATAAATTTACGACAGTTGCTCGTTGTAATTTGTTAATCGTGAGAATACAACAGTTGTGGCACTTCATGTCTTGTTCGGTGGATATTTTTAATGTAGATGTTGAGTTGAAGGTCCTGCTCCGGCATTTTTTTCAATCTAAGGTTTTATCTTAGAGACAGGATATTTTTTCCACATTTCTAATTAATAACTTAAATAATAATCTATTTTTTTCATAAAGTCATGTAAACCTAACATTAAAAAAATATATAGCATGCTTTTCCCTCCAGGAATCTTTGACATTTTTTATTAGTTGGAAGAGATTGCCACATGGCAATAAGTCTATTTATATTATATACATCAAAATTATAGTATTTGGTGAAAATAGGAAAAGATTGAAAGTTAAATTTTGGTAAAAAAGTATAAACTAGGAGAATAGACTTGAAGTAATAAATGTATTACTTGCACTCTTAAATCGTCGTTCAACTCTTTGTTTTATATGTTCCCCTAAAATACAATAAAATGTCGAAACATTTTAGAAATTTTTACGGTAACAATCACGTAAATAAAATGATAACCCCATAATTTCACCTAAAAATTTACTATAGATAGTTCTAAATCCGAAAACTCTATTCCAACAATGGGGTCGAAAATAATGTTGTCTCTTAGCAACACTTTTCAATTTATCCGTTTCACCAGTTCGGATATATTCAAGTCATCATTAAAAAGTAGCTTGATAATATATCTGATATTTAGATATAGTTTCAAGTTCAAAACCTGAAGTCTGATTGCATGAATTTTCAAATAAATATTGCCATCACGAACATGTTCTGTGTCTTCTTCTGGCACGCTAAGGAGTACGATACGAATGAATGAAAATTGATAAGTATATGTCATTATTTTAGAATTTTCTATCCATATTTGTGAAAAAATCTGAATATGGATTTTCTCGACAAACTTGAACGACTGTAAATTTTCTGTCTATTTTCAATATATTTACATCTCTAGAAAATATGATATCATCACATAAGAAAAAAATTACACCATCACATAATAAGAAAAAAATGATATCATCACATGATAAGGAAAAAATGATACCATCACGTAATAAGGAAAAAATGATACTATCACAAAAAATTGTAAACCTTTCAATCAGCAATTGTCACAACCTGTGTAACTCCTTTCTGTGTGGTATCAAAGCATTGGCATTGAGAAAAAAAGGAACGCAGAAGATAAACGCCTTGAAACTGATATGCTGGCGATGCATGTAACGCATACTATAGACAATACGCAGGAAAAATGTATTAATTCTGCTAAACTACAAATTGAACAGCATTTATCTACAATAATATTGTACAACTGCGAATCCTCAGGTATTTTAGCCATATTAGCAGACTGGAAGATATAATGGATCGAAGAGAATTAAGAAAGGTTCCGATCACGAAGCAAATCACTAACAGTATAAACACATGTGGCAAGGAATGCAAACAACCGCTAAAAGAATATAGTAGAAATGCTACTTACTATACATAAGAAATGCAGGCGTATATTTTTTTTATCGTTCAGTCAATTCACCATAGATTGATTGTTCGATGATCACGACTATTCTGTAAAGAGCATAACTGTTTGAAGTCTTAGAAGAGATTGCCGCAGGATAAAAACCCGTTGATTTTATCTTTGCGCAAGTGCAAAAAATAATTACTTATGTATTGGGTGTTAACATAAGTTGTGTCCGTTTTTTTTTTCTTCTTCGAAGGGGATCTTCATGAATAATATGGTTTAAGCGGTCCTCATCGAAGTCCACTGGTCGTCCGGAACGCTCCATGTCTTTCAGGTCGAAATTACCGTCATTGAAACGCAAAAACCATCGACGAGCTGTCCTTTCATTCATAGCGTCTTCACCGTACACTACGCAAATATCGCGAGCAGCTTTGTTCCCTCGATTGAACGCGAACAGAAGGAGGTGTCGAAAATGCTCACTTTAGTCTACTTGACATTCCATTTTGAAGGCTTGTAATCAAATAAAATAATATATGTAACGTAAAAGCAAACACAATATCTTATAGAACAGAACATTTTCTTTCGAATGACGTATAACTTTTACCATTTTGTTTTACTTTTGGTACTCATTTTTTAATTTGGAAAAAAACGGACACAACTTATGTTAACACCTAATATTTTTATCTTAAAATACTTCCAATTGTTTACGCCAACACAATTCTTAACGTATTTTTATAACTAATCGTATGCTTAACATTTTTTATGAAAAATGATAATGTTGATGATTTTTGCAAGATTTTCTATTTCTCTTCAACGTTTAACTACAGTCTTAATTGTTCTTTTCACCGAAAAATTAGAAAAAAACCCTCGGGATATCATCTAAATGCTTCTAAAAGGATAAAATACCCACCTCATTCGCCAATACCGCTTTGGGAGACATCGAAACATGGAAAGCTAATTTGCAAACCAATAGTGCCTTAATTTATTGAAATTGACTCTGAAAAGGGTTTTTAGACACTATCTTTGTCCCTTTTGTCCAATATTTGTTTATATCTCTAATTTATTAGCAATTTTGAAAAGATGTAGCTGTAACAGAAAAGTATGTATGCCAACCTCCGTAGTCTAGTTGGTAAGACGCCTGTCTTCTAGCCAGGAGGTTACGGGCTCTATTCCCGTTGTAATCCATTTTTTTAAAAAGGATTCCAATCGGGTTATCACTTAAGGTATATTTATTGTCTTTCTAGTTCGTTGAAAGCGAAACGATTCACCCAGGTTGTTCTGTGTACAACATACACACATGCCATCATACCGTTTCCCTGCTATGGCAGGCTATCTCGACACATGTATTTCTCCTCTTCCACATCCAACCATCTTCTGATACAATTTTAACCATTTCTCAACTTTTTTTAAATATTATTCACTTGATTCATCCATTCTTTCCCTGGTCTTCCTCTACCACGTATTTTACACACATTTGCGCTATATATTTGTTTTGTGATATTTTTTTATTTATTCGTTTCACGTGCCCAAAGTGATTTCCTTCATCTTGTCCAACTCAACAAATATAATGCAATTGATCAATTTTTTTTCAAATAAACCATAAATAGCGTTAAATGGGTTATTTTAAATGTATATATTATGTCCAAATACAGTAAACTCTAGTGGGCTTATTGTCATGTAACAATCTCTTTTAATAAACAAGAAAAATATTAAGAGAGAACTTGAGTGAAAACAAGACTAGAATTATTTTAAGACAAAAATTGGCATGGCAATAAGCCTAACGGAGTGTACTATAGACAACGAAAGTGTAATATAATACAATATACACATTTAAGAAACTATTATTGTAATTAACCCAATGCGAGGGGCATATTACCATATGGAAATAGCTTCCCAACCAGAGAATTGTTAAAAAAATGAAATAAGTGTTAGATTAAGAGTTACAAAAAAAAGAAAATAATTATGTACATCGATGTTTACATTCAATTTTTACCATGTACATAATAATTGGATAATCATATTAGCAAACTGTTATCCAAAATTGTTCTTATCAGAAAAATATACAAAATTATAAATTATTATCAGAGCCTAGAAAAATCATTACCAAGTCTCAATAAGAAATCCAATCTGGGCAATGCTGTAAATGTTATTGTATTAAATGCAAAACAATACTCAACCTCTTATTAAATACCCCTCCAAGATCACGATCTTGCGAAAGTGTAACCGTGTGTGATGCACAGCTGCCTATATTGCTACGAATTAGTATATACGAGTACATAAGCTGCACTCACACAAATACTCGAAACTCCGTTTTCACACTTTTTTTAAATGTTGGTTGTATGCTTTTCTTTTTTGTGATTATAAAGTGCGTCTACAAAACCATAACATTTTATTTGGCGAAACGTTTTCACATTTAAATTGTCAATGAGGGTCTTCAGCCAAAATATATTTGCCCAGGCCTGATTTAAAGCATTAATTACTTGAAGTTACTTGCAGCTTGGCAACATTAAAAAACAGATAATCTTTATACCATTCGTATAAACTGTTACATAAATATTTAGAATATTTAATAATAATTTTAATTGTTTTTTTCTACTTATATTAATCCCCGCGACATGTCCTTCTGCTACCTCGTATCTCGAAAACTTGGATGTAAGAGGAACACATCCATCCATCCATGGCTCTACAATCCAGGTCGGGTCTTGGCCTCCCGCAGAGCTTGCCCCCATGACTGACGGTCCTGTGCAGCGTTACGCCAGTTCCGGATACCGATGTTGTTTGCATCCCTCACCACTTCATCCAGCCATCGGAGTTTCGGCCTTCCCACTGCTCTCCGCCCCCCGGGCGCACCATCCATGATTCGCCTTGGGATCTCGCCCTCACCCATCCTCTAAAGAAGAAGAGGAACACATAATTAATGAAATAATATAGTATTTTTTTAAAATAGAGTGAAATGAATTTTAACAACTTTAAAGTCGAACCTTTGATAAATTGTTAAATATAACCTTATCGAACAAAATATGAAATTAATTTAGAATAATTTTCTGAAAATTACAATAATGTTTCAACTCGACATTTGAGTGAACATGAAATCTAATTAAGTCGATTCTCTATTAAATGCCGTTAATTAATGAAAACCAATCAACGTTGTGCAACGCGAATTACTGTATAACTTATTAACTCTAAATCAACATTCCCGTTTATTAACTGGTCCTTGATATATTCCGCCACGTACGAGGTTACTTTAAATATTATAGAAATATAAAGACCGGAAACTTTTTGTATAATTAAAAATCGATGAAATCGAACCTGTATTGCCCGGGTCAAAAGTCAGACTTATCGGCAACTAGGCCAAGAAACTTATGTTAAAAGTATTAATATTTTACAAAAAAACAGCTGAAAAGTCCATCCTAGGATGTGCGAAAATAATAACTTTACAGTTTAATAATAACTTTATATTATTTTTTCGCATTTAATCACTTTAAAACATCATCAAATCGTGTGACATTTCACTTAATAACTGCCTTATTTTTCAGTGTATACGAATGACACTTAATGTATTTTCTTTTTTTTTTTTTGTAAAAAAGTACATGACAAATGTTTAGTTTCAACAATAATAGACCTAATTTTATTTCGGAAGTACCTACCTTCCAATAACCTTTTTTTACTTTAAAAGCAACCTTTTTTAAATTAAAATACGATAAAGCAGTAGCTTCTACATATATGTTTTGTCTGCATATATCAGTTTTACTTCACGGTCACAGTATGTCTTTTTACATAACGGCGTTAGACAAATTATATAACACTGTATTAATATTATTGGCATATGCCACACTTAGAATATTCAAAGATAATTTAGAAACACATAATTTATCACAATTCATACGTAAATATCATCATTGTAAACGCCATTTCCCTGTCAAATTTGGCAGAGAGGACAGAGCACCAGACTTTTTTCTCTCGACACGCATTTATAGCTTCTTCTACATCCATACACCTTCTCATACAACTCCCACAATTTTTCTGACTTTTAACATTTCCTTATTTCAAAATATCATTAGCTTGATCCAAACATACTCGGACTTTCCTTGGTCTTCTTCTACCAAGACTTTCTCTCACATTTGCACTTTATATTTGTTATACTATTTTTTTCATTCATTCGTTCTACATTCCCCAACTTTCTCAGTGTTCTTTATTTTACTCGACACATCGGCCACATTCATCCTTAATCACTTTATTTCGTATTATGTCATACATTATCACCTCATATATTCTTCTCAGTGCACACATTTCTAAAGCATTTATTCGACTCCTTCCAGTCTTTTTCAAATATTAAGTGCCTCGTTGACGTCACAATTCAATTAAAAAAGTGTTATGAATGAAAAAAGTTTCTTTTAATTTTCAAAAGACTGCGTTGACTGACACTGTAATGTTGGTTTTGTTTGTTTTGATATTATGTAAAACAACATGGCTACCTTACATCACAATATAACGATTCACCTACCGTGCCAAGAAAAGAAAGTCATCGCTCCCTTAGCAGAATAAACAATTAAAAGGCTATGAAATTTTCAACCCCCGATTGCATAGCCACTTAACGTCTGTAAAATTTAAAACTTCTGTGACTTTTCCGGTTTTATACCTCTATAATCATTGGTTGTTTATTTTGATGAGAACTTAAATAACAAGAGAAATAATATTAGGTTGTCTGGAAAGTACAATAATTTCGTATTTTTATATCAAATTGGACCACGGTTTTCGATATTTTTAGTATCTCACCAATATCTTGAATAGTAGAACGCTGGTTATTTTTTTATCAGTCTTGATTTTATCGTCGTCAGTGTTAATCAGTCTTTCGTAACGGATACCATCTTCGAGCGTCGTATCACCATTACAGATTTTTTAAATCACATTTGAGACACACAATTGCTTACTACACTGTCGCCAAACAATTTTTTTTTGTTTAATTTGCATATTTTCCATTGCTGTAGTAAAAAGGAGTAAAAAGAGCAATTTATTATATTTTCTTCATAATAACGTCAAAAAATTGCTCAAGTAATTTGGGTAAACTTTTGCCTTTCATAATAATATATATTTAGTCTGTTTAAAATGAAGTTAGCAACGAAAATTTAAATGCACTTAACTATTAACTAACTTAATAATAAATATTTAATACGTTTGGAATGAAGTTAGCTACGAAAATGTTGTCCTAACGACATATGTTTATCTATATCCGAGAAATTCGAAACGAGTTTCCGAACATACCACATCATTATTTCAATTTTGGTTTAGACAATTTATCCTGACCTCCGTGGCTTAGTTGGTAAGACACCCGTTTCCCAACATTGAGGTTGCGGTGTCAAATCCCGCTTAAAAGCTGAAAGCTGAAAAAGACATGGAAAAATATAACTACAGTATGTTTGACAAGAGCGTGTACGGCTACATTTTTCTCAACGCGAGCGGGTATCAGGACCCTTTCCCTAAGATGATTTGTATAAAAAAATTCAGTTGTCGTTCGACCTTGGTTACACAAGAACATATTTCACTATGAGTGCCACGTATGCATCAAGTTACGAAGCCGTGTGTCTGTGTGTGAGGGGGGGAGGAAGGATCGAAAATGTAGTACGGAGCCGCTGCTAAATACATGAGAAAGTCGAAAACATTTGTAAATAAGTGGGTGGCGAAAGAAATTTTGTACCGCGATTGGGACAACGTAATTTTTTCCGACGAAGCTTATTTTTGGGCACATTCTTTAATTTATCATACCTGGTGTACCCGGACCAATAAACTCATCCAGCGGACCATTAAACGTTCTTCCATTTATAACTGGTGTACCTCCACCAATAGACTCACCCAGCAGGCCGTTAAACACCCGGTAAAATACCACGTCTGGGGTGATTCTCAAAGCAGGGATTTGGCACTTTGCAAAATGGTTAAAATATATCAGAGGACTTTATTACGCTTTGACTGAAGGTGGTTTATAAGAAACAAATGAAAATTTGTACTGCGTGGAAACAGGAAAATGACGTTGACGCAATGGATTAGCCGTCGCAGTCAACAGATGCAAATCCTATTGAAAATGTTTAGGCATTCATAAAGTTCAAGCTCCGTGGGAAAAAGATCTGAAACGTCAAGCAGTCATTTCGACAGATTCGACTTATTTGGAATTCTTTGCCCCTAGATTATGCTATTAAATTAGTAGAAAGTATGCCTCGGAGATGTCGGGCAATTATAATTAGTGGAGGCGACTGGACAACTTATTTATAAAGCATCACGGTTTATATCATGTAGTATGTGTATATTTTTTTAATGCCAAATAATTTTACGGGTTTCGCCGTACACGTTCTTGTCAAACAGACTGTATCACCATCACAACGAAAATGCGCCTAGTGAAGTCTCTCATCTTCGCAATATTCGTGTATGGCGCGGGGACTCGTGGACTCAGATAAAACGAGAGACATAGAATAGATACATTTGAAATGTGGTGCTGGAGAAGGACGTTACGAATTCCATGGACAGCAAGGCAATCTAATGATATGGCGTGATGGTATGCATGATTATTTCGTTTTAACTTATTTGCACCCGATTAGTCCAGTAACCTACCATAATTGTGTGTTTTTCACATACTGAGTTTGCCACTTTCATTTCACATGGAAAATTTACTTCGACTTCTTAAAACGTGATTTATAGCATCTCTCGCTTGATATACACATGTACCACGTTCAAAATATAACGAAAAAGATCAAAAACTGGCTTCAGAAGCGATATTTGATTCCAATATTGGATGGGATCATTTAATATACGAGCAGTTAAATTTGATACAGGTGATCCCAAAAATCTTTCAAAGAAAATTGCAAAATTGATGATACGAAAAAAGAACTTAAACCACAGTTGAACTGTTCGGATATTATTGAAAAAACATCCAGATGCTTTATTTTGGTTCGTATGGTTTTGTTTAAAAACGGAATTTCACTCTTTATTTAGCTTGACTTTTTGTATATTAAATTCTTGTTCCTAATATTGATATATGTGTATGGTATATGGCGGTAATTATAACAGCGAACTTAGTCGAAACATTGAAAAAAATTATTTTATGATTTATTTTATATCAAAACTATTTTAATAATCTAGGTGAGCTTTTTTTTCTTTTTTTTTACTTAGTCCAGTAAAAATTAATGAATGTCTTTTGACTTAGTCCGGTGTATGTAAAAGGATTTGATTTAGTCCAGTTTATGTAAATGAAACTTAGACGTTATAAAAATTTAATGAAAGTAAGATAAATGTGAAATAAAATAAGAGCTTTCCATGGAATGTGTGGAAAATAATGTGTTATACTCGTAGAATAAGGAATGAGGACATTAGAAAAGAATGCGGTTTAAAAGAAGGTGTAGTGCTTAAGATGAAGAAAGGACTATAAAGATAGTTCAGCCATCGCGTTCTTATCCTTTCACTCAAATTGTTTTATTTTTTGTCAATAATAGTGGGTTAATCCAGAGTTAGAGCTTCTTTAAGGAGAGGCTGCTCTCTCGATAAATGAAAAATGGAGAACCAATTTAAGGTAAACGAAATGTGCGAAATTGGCTAATTTAGTGTTAGGAAGTATTACGAGTATAAGCACTTTATTATCAACCAAATTTAAAAACACTATAACATACACAAGTATTCATTTGAGATAAATTGGTATAACTTGGCAGCATTTATTATTTTTATCAATAGAACTTTTTAAAATGCTTTATCCGGAACCATATTTGGCATAAACAGGATTTACACGAATGTTAATTAGAGATCAAGTTGTACAAGTTCATTATCCTCATCTTCGCATTTTCCCGTTTATTTGAGGTCTGCGTGACGGATCGCCTCTCTCTCTATCATTATTGCACTCATAATTTTTAGCCCAATCTCAAATAAAATTGTATTAATTTAAATTTTCTTTCAGATTTTACAACATTTAATAATTATTGAAAACAGAGGCTGGTCTTCCACCTGACGGTCTCGTGTTTGATTCCAGATGATGCCAAAAAAAAGTACTTTGGTAACAATATTCGCACGCGCTAAACGTATTATTGGATGTCATAGTGTTGTAGTATTAATATGCTTCTCTGTAAGGTCATCTTCATAGTCAAATTCAGCTCACTCATGTCTTAGTTGATTCTATTCTTCCATCACTTCTTTTGACAACATCTTCCTCTATTTCCAAGGACTTCCATTCACAGTATCCTCTATTTCAGAGACTTCCATTTCCGGTGGCTCAGTCAAGATTATGGTTACAAGAATTTATTTCCACATATTCTGGTTTCCTTTGTACTATACTATCGCCTGTTTAAATTTAAGTGAGATTGTATAAAAAAATCAGGATATATCTCATACACAAAAATTTAGGATATATCCTTATTCTGTCTTTCTTACTCACTCGTAAAATCAATCACAGCATATAAATTTCGGTAACAGGACATATCTGTAGCCTCGCACTCAGTTGCACACACGAGTACTAGTCTTATAATAAATTGTCATAACTTATCACTATTTATTATTTTATCAAGAGAAAGTTTTAAAACGTTTAATTATGCTGCAAATTTAGAAAGACAGCTTTTATTACTAAAAACGCGTTATATTCAACCAAAATTAGAAACATTATATTGTACACTGTTCGTATAACTTGTAAATTAAAAAAAAAAAAAGAACCGAAATAATCAATACGATTTTATTATCCAAATATTTTCATATTAAATCCTTACCAAAAATACAGCCTCGGAAATAGTATTAGCCATGCGATGGTTACTATTTAACCTTCTTATTTTAACGTTCTTATACACCAAAGCATCCTGTATACACAATAATTTTGTTAAATCTAAGAGCAGTACGGGCCGATTCACACGATTTTAAAGAAATATAAAGGCGAGGCTATCTTTGGTCAGATCCAACAACCTACAGATGAAATACAGTTGCCAATAATCTTCCGGGCGGATTCACACGCTCTTAATTATCTTTTTAATTTCTCCTTTGGAACTTTAACACTGGTTATGGCTTTTATAAATTGTTAAAGAAATTAACAAGAATTTTCCTTTTCGTTGATGTTCGTTAATTAAACGTTTTACTAGGGAATGGATTGACATAGCTTTGATTAAAATTTTGTGAAGTAACTTTCCAGCCCTAAACTTAACTAGCAATTTTTATTTTGACGTTTTCTTAAATTTATTTACGTTCCACTTAGAATTTTGTTATTTTTTGTTTTGTTTCATTAAACTTTTTGGATATTCAATTGTAGGGAATACATTGTCCCAAAAAGCCGTTGTTGATGAGACTGTGAGTTAATAGAAAATAGTGAATGTTAAAAAATCGTATTTTCTGTTTTTTTTCCAAGAAAAAATGGTGTTTTGTTTTTTAAAAAGGTTAAATTTGTTGATTGCTTAATTTGTTTCAAAGATTTTTATAAATTACTACGTACTATGTCGATTAAAATTACGCTTCGTATTTATGGAATAATTTCTTAAAAATGATCCATATGTTAAAAAGCCATATATTTAAACCCTCAGTGATAAAACTGAGTGGCCAAACCACCCTTTTTATTAGATTTTTTACTGTAAATTATTTTTGAAAAAACTCACTAGATGAAATCGTGTCAATAAAAGAATATCTAAACACCACGATTGGTAGAACCGAGGTTGACAAGGGATTACTGTACGTAAAGTTATGCTATTTAATAAGAACATTTTTTTTTAAATAGGATTTCTTACATACATTCATTGAAACACTGATGTTTCGAAGGCATTATATTCAATCTGATTTTATAGTATTTTGATGCTAACAGGAATACAAAACATCACCCAATAATTAAGGTGACTCTTTAACAGAAAGAAAGCGAGGAGTGAAGTACTTTTGGAGTTCTCCACACAGGCGGGTGCTGTAGAGCGTATCCTGAGAAGTTTTTGAGCATGATGTTTATGTTATGTGGTAGTTGAGATTACGATGCAGTTGGAATTGTGTTTGTGATTACTTAGGGGAGGATGCCGGAACCTGACGATGCATATCAGGGCCGCTGACATAAGATAGTATGCTGTTGGAGATATTCGACCTAAAATATCCAACCAAATATCATAACAGTCAGCAGTTATCCGATGAAGGAGTATGGCGTCCTACCATTGGATCCAGATTCCGAACGAGATATTCATCACTTGTGAGATATTCGCCACGCACAACTGTGGTTGATCCGAGCAACGCGATAGAAAGAGAACCAACACCAACTAAATGTCAAGATAACCAGACAAAATACTTTTTATGCAAGTATACTCAGATGAACGTTCACACACATGACACAGAAGTTGAATAGGTACTGCTCAGATCACTGACATGGGTCACACGTATAAGAACTCTCTGTTCCTTATGGACTGGCACAGGTCCACAACCTACCATTTGAGTAGCACCACTCTAGAATATTCTTTCCGCCAAACTTAAAATTATCTCTTGTATTATTGAAGTTAGACTAAACCCAACAGAGTCATTCAACTAGTGCATTATGGTGAATATAACACCCCCAAGGGGACACTTCGAAGATAACGTAAAGTTACACTAAATAACAGGAGACGACAGCCAGATATTTTTCTTTAACTTTAATATTTTTCTTAAAACTCAGAAAATTTAGTTTTTGAGTGTCGCAGTTGCTGATGAAGGCGGTATGGGGGATGAACTGCCCAATAAGCTAATTGAGAGGCATAAAGGTCACCTCAGTCTTAAGTCTGAAGTTGTTTTATTTTATTTATATATGACAAGAAATCTATATATACACAATTTACGAAAAAACAACATGTAATTTAATTTAGACAGACAATTTTAATGGATCTGGATTTTTGGCCTTTCATTTGTCGTGTCCCCAGTTAACTAGTTGAAATGTTGACTTTATTTTTCAACTATGGGTCTAGTATAGTACAAGTCCAAAGAGTAAAAACCGTCAATTTTGAGAACAGTTGACTAAGGTTGATGGGTAGTGCTACGACTAGAAAACTAATTTGGGGCGCACATGTTAAGAAACGGGTCACTATATTGTATTATGTTACACTTTCATTGTATACAATAGAACCTGGCGGGGTTATTGCCATGTAGCAATATCTTCCAAACAACCAGAAAGTTGTTAAAGAGGCCTTAAGTAAAAACAAGACTGGAATCCTTTTTAAAAAATCTAGGTTCCAAAGGGAATCGAACCCGCAATCTCCGGGTTGGGAAACAAGCATCTTACCAACTAGGCCACGCAGATAGTTTTATAGTCTTAAAATATAAATATTTTATTGTCACTTAGGAGTCATCCATATGGTCGGCAGCTGCATAGTATTCGCGCTAAGCAAACGAGCGCCACAAGTTCGATTCCTGGTAGATCACTTCCGAAATAGTTTCACCCTTAGACCTTCAATTAATATTTTTGTGTAGATTATATGTAATGTATTACATTTTCGTTGTATACAGTAAAAACTGGCGGGCTAATTGCCATGAAGCAATCTCTTTCAACCAACCAGATAGATGTTAAAGAGGGCTTAAGTGAAAACCAGACTGGAATCCTTTTTTTTAAACCGAGTTCTAGCGGGATTTGAACCCGCACCCTCCGGACTAGGAGACAGACGTCTTACCAACTAGGCCACGTATGTCGTAGATTATATACTGCTTTTTATAATGAAACACTGCAGTAGATAAAACCAGTCGATTGTCTTGAGATTTGAATATCCTTGCTGTCGAAACATTGGGTTGCTCTGTCAGGATTATGTTTTTGCTGAAGTGCAACAGCATGTACATAATAAACCAATTCACACACAGGCGTTGTTCATCCAAAACATGACTGACAAATATATTCGATCACGAGAATCTATCCCATCATATTCCATACTCATATGTAGTACATCACCTCCTTTTTTTTAAAGGCATGAAGTATTGTAAATAATAACTTGTATGGGTAAACCTTAATTTATTTTAAACGGAAATTTGTCTACCCACATCAGTTTTACTGTTTTGTTTTATTATACGAGTATTTTTATATTTGTGAGCAATCCATTCAATTTATCAAACAAACGGAGGTTAATTTATGGGTTTTCATTCTTCTTATGAAGCCTATCAATATTTCATTTGTTTTCGCTCAAACCCATATTCCTGACATGTACGTAGTTAACTATATCTGTTATTTCTAAGAAACGGGATAATACATTGGATGTATAATAAAATAAATTGATGATTCGGACGCTGCCACGAAAAACGCATGAATTTTAACATAAAATCGAGATAGGAAGTAGAAACACGTAAACCGAGATAATTATAATCAAATGAGTAAGTTAAGGAAATATCCTATTTAGTAGTATATTTTCAGATGATAAAAGCATTAACAGGGATATCGAACTACGTATAATGATGGAAAACAAAGTTGATGGGGCCTTAAAACTCGAACAGAACAGTACCAAATCTGCTAAAATGATAGCCCACAGCAGTATATTAATAGCAACTTTAATCTATCGGACAACTATCATAGATCGGAAGTATGCGTTACAAAGATTAGTCAAATAAATCAAATTATTTTGTATTACCTGTAAACATTGTAAAACCATTGCTTTAATATTACTGGATTGTGTGGTCCTCGCATTATCACTACGTATGATCGGACGTCCCCTACGCGCGATATACACGTGACGAGCTAGCACAGGCTGACTGCATAAGCGGTCCGATTGAGGTGCTCGCGATAGGTTAAACATCAGGGAGGCAAAAAAATATCCTCGTCTTCTGAAATGTCATACTGTGTTCTTATTTCTACAAAGTTTTGCGGGCCAACAAGGAATCTTTTATCTTCATCCAGCTCTTCACCGAGACTTATTAAAGTCACGCCGGAATACGAGGATTGAGCGACAACCATCCACCAATTCTACACTTTTTGTACGGGCGCTGTACAGGAGTGAAACGTGGGAGTTAAAAAAATACTGAATGGAATCGAATAAATGGTATTGAAGAGTGTGTGCATTAAGAAAAATACATGACGTGAAAATGTATGACAAAATATGGAATGAAGTGATTAGGGATGAATGTGAAGGTAAGACTGATGAAGAAGAGCACTCTGAGATGGTTTGGGTATGTAAAACGATTGAATGAAGAAAGACTTAGAAAACTCATATGTATTGCAAATATTAGTAAAAGGCGTGATAAAGGAATACCAAGGCGTAGTAAAGAAAGAACAAGGCTGCAAAAACCAACCAAAGAAAATCAGGTAAATGATATTTTGATCGAAGGAAATATAGAAAGTCAAAGAAATCGTAAGAGTTGTGTGATGAATTGATTGTTTTGAATCCATCGAACAGTGCATATCGTGATAGAGCTTTTGCCATTACTGGTCCTGTAGCGTGCAATGGTCAGCCTCTTAGTATTAGGGATGTGGGTGGAGTATACAGCTTTAGGAAACCCTTCAAGACAACCATTTTTGGTAACTCTAATCAACATTTATGATTGATGTTATCGAGGTTCACTAGTCATGTTCTCGTATGACTTCTGACTTCCAATAAATATCCACTTTGGTGAGCTGACGTAGAACAGTGGACATCACAGTGGGCAACGCAAAAGATATAAGGACGTACTACATCACACGCTCAAAAGAGTGCTTAGCACTTATTTTTGTAAATGGTAGTTTAATGTCACGTAATGGTAATTAGGATTAAATTACCATTATCGTTACAGTATACTTTATGACTGAATTCACGTTTGACGGTAGTCATCACGAGGGTTTTAACTGCCACCATATTGTTAATTTATGGTTGACTTAAGTATTTACACGGGACGGCAGATCTTGCCTTCATATTTTTAATGGTTTGTGAAGTTAGCTTGCCTGCTGAAATTAATTTTGATGGAAGTGGAGTTCGTTGTGAATTTGTTGAAAGATGAAATCTTAGCGCTTATTAGGTCACGAGAAAATGAAAGAGCTCATTAAAGGTAATTGAATACACATATGTTTTATTATAATTAATTCCATGTGTACTATATACAATATTTTCGTTTTATTTAGTAAACTTTAGAAAATTCATTGACATGTAGAAATTCTTTCCAACCAACCAAAAAAAATGCGTTAGGGCTTTAAACGTGAATAAAAAAAATTATCCCAACAGGATATGAATGAAGACTGGAGTCTACCAACAACACCACTGAGGGATGTGTGGACAGAAATAAAAAAGCTGACAGAACGTAAGGTCCGATCAGCATTGAAAAAATATTTAATGAGAAAACAACTTTTCATTATACCTTACAATATTGACATCAATAAACTATTTTCATCTAAATATCCATTGACTTCTAAACATTTTATATTACAGGGCACCCGATTCTTAAATCCCTTAACATGAAAATCGGCAGCCTGCGAGTTGAACCAATTTATAACGTCTGTTGTCAATTCGTCATCGTTTCTCTTTATTGTTGACCGAACTCTTACTTTCTGGATACACTTTATACTAAAGAATCTCATCTATGCCTAAATCTAACGTAATAAATAAGACATTCGCAGTGGTCTTATTATTCTGATGTGTACCATGTTTCTTTTAAACCCGGTTTCTTTTAACTGACCAATCATAAAGCATTTTACCCTGGTTTTCATTCCTTAACATAAATTCATCATACCAACATGTTGAAAAGCGTTACACAGCGACAATATTGTATTCTGACCCAATATTCAAGTTAATAACCACTGAAGTAGGCAAGTGACTTATACCATACGTATTTGAAATACAACTAGAAGTGTGCAGGCAACACTACTATCACGTCTCTAATGCATGCGAGTATTTCAGACAAACTCTTTGACCTGACAGGAACCCATTTTTGTTACTAGTTGAAATCGAACCCATAAACCCTGACTAGGAGACTAGCGTCTAATCAACTAGACTACGGAAGCCGTCATATTCACCTTGACGAGAGAGCTTTATGTTTTCGGTATAATTAGTTTTGCTGATGCCCAAAAACCGTTAATGTTAGAAATATAGTTCTACTCTGCCATATATTTTCCAGATTTGACATTGCATTTTCTGCTATTCCAGTTTTTCTATTCACCTCAGCCTCGCATCCTCAATTGTTAGTAATACTAGAGCCTGAGTAAATTAATTCAGTAACCACTTCCAGATTATGATTCACATTATTTGGTGGAAGTTTGTTACTGCGGTCTATTATCATAAACTTATTTTTGACCTATTGATTTCCAGATCCAGGAGTTTACTCCCGTGTTCCACATTTTTAAGAAGCATGGCCATTTCTTCTTCTGACGTAGCGACTCATGTTATCTACATATCTTAGATTTGAGAGCTTTCTACTATTTTACAAGACTGGAACCTATGTGTTGATACTAGTTTGAATCGAATCCAAACACCCCGACTAGCAGACTAGCGTTTTACCAACTAGGCCACGGAGGTCGTCATGTTCACCCTGAAGAGAGAGCTTTATGTTTTTAGTATAATTAGTTTTGCTGATACCTAAAATATACGCCAGCAGTTCAGCTTTATTTATATACCTCAAATCTTCTAAGGTTTCTTTGCATTAACCATATCAATGAATTTATTGCGTTGCCGTGGAATACTTTACCCGACAGCTGGCAAACTAGAAGTGAAACAGACCTAGGAAAACTTTTCCATCGGGAAAAGCACTTGACAATCAGCGTGCTACAGAGGCTGTAGGTTATTTTTATGGAGTAAAAGAATTATTTATTGAAATAATAATTGAATAAAATTTTTCGTTAAAAAATAATATTATTTTAAGATGAAAAAAAAATTTATCGCATTTAGTATAATAATTGCAAAACACAAAGAAATCTCGTTATGAATTTATACCTAGAGAGAGAGAGAAACGAGTTCTAAGGCTAATATTCAATTTTTAAAACGTGCGCATTTTACTGCACCGTCGATCTTTTGTCAGTGATTTCAGGGAATACCTTTTCCACTGTTGTGTCATATGTGTGATTGTGTTATTTATATGTGTATTATGAATTTATACCTAATCGTTAATCAATATTATATAAATAGTTTTCATGACCGTTCCCACAATATCGAGGATCGTGATCACAGTGATCATTGACCATCCCTCTCCAGTACAAGCGATTTCTCGCTATATGTAGAGCCATCTGATGAGCATTCCGTTACGTTTTTCATTTGGTCACTCCATTCGATGGGTGCGCTCGGCCTCTTTTATTTGTTATTCATCCACCAGAATTGACTGCTCAAGATTGTAACATTCCCCCCGCGCTATGTGTAAAGAGAAACGCATATCAACAGGGCATCTTCAATGATCAATCAATTTGTTCTTCTGGCAGCCGAAGGAATGGACAAGAGCCGCCTCAAACACCATATCTCAAAAGTATATTTTTTTACATATCGTGAATTTCCTAATCTCAGTACCTTATAAAAATAGTATTCCAAATAGTTTTCACTGACTGAAAATTCCATGTAAAGAGCTTTATTAATAGGGGAAGGTTAGGTTTATTCCTCAAAATGTATTTATTTATTTATTCATGACAAGAAATTTTATAAATACATAATTTATCAAAAAAACAACAAGTAATTTTAAGTGGATACACAATTTGTATGGATCTGCGTTTGTTGCTTTTCATTTGACGTGTCTCCAGTTAACCAGGATTTTGCCTGTATCTTACTGAGAACATATAATATGAAAAAACAAGTTGACGTTTTTTTTTCTAATCTGACAATACACAGTTGCTAACTCTCAATTTGATAAACAGTGACTCTTAATTACATGTATGTCAAGTTAATCAAACCCCGCATAATTATATCATTCCAGACAAGCCAAAAAGTCAATCCCACAATGTCCCGCACATAATCACCAAAAGCACCACATTCAAGAGATCACAAAAATCTTTGCTACAAGTCATCACTACTGCAAGTCCAAGTACTCAAATTCCCGTCACACCAACAACCACACTCCGATCTAGTACCTGAATTTTTTGCACCCTTTTGCCTTAATTAAATTTGTCACCCCATTGTACTCGTATGTCATGAGAGCCAAATACGCGTATTGCCTTTTAGCAAAAAAACATGTTTACTCTAAATATGTATTTAAGATGACAAATATACCTATTTTTATTTAATATCATAACCAAAACCATATATTTTATTAAAATGAAAATTGAATCAAATTAACTATATTTCCCCATATACTATACACGTATCATCAAATTTATTCTAAATTTTAAACACCATCATCAAAATATTTTAAGGTAGGTAAAATTTAAGATCTCCAATAAATCGCTTATAGACTGTAAATTGAATAATTTACATGGTCTAGAAGTGTTTCTGGAGAGGGTTAACGCGGTTTGCAACGAGAGAAGCTTCATAATTAACATACCAACGACAAAATGTATAATTGTCACTTAAAGAAAAGTACAGACATGAATACACTTCTTGATCTAAATAATAAAACTGTTGAGCCAGTTGAATAATTTAAACATACTGTTTGAAGATCCTATAGGAGAAGTTTCACTGTGGTATCATATCTTTGTTCAGGGCTGGTGCCTCCAAGGTGACATAGATTTTTGGCTATTTGGGTATTCCTAAAATTGTGCACTGAATTTACACTCTATTTCTTCATTGACTTTAGCCAGTAACAATGCATTTTTCGACATTTTTACGTGTTTTTTTTATTGCTATTGCAACATTCATATTATAATTGCATAATATTTATATTAATTTTAATTGCGTAATATTTAAGACTTTTTGAGATAAAAATGTATGAGCATATATGAATACTATATATGTATAATACAATCACTGTATTCCACCTACTCATAAAGCGGATGTCTTACTATCACATATCGAAGGCTCTACAAAGGTTTCTTTATAGTTCATCTTCCTTGGTAAGCTTTCTGCGATTTGCTTACCAAGTATGTCTGTTTTAAACGTGCGGATGCAGGGAGGTATCTAATATAATGACCGTGTTACCAGCTTCCTATCCTTACACTTAACTTTTTTTGTAATATTGTCGATCTGTCAATAACAGTGGGTTCAAGTTTAGAGTTGGTGCGCCCTTGAGGGGAGTGTGCTCTCTAAACGACACTTTATAAATTATTCTTTTATTATTCTCATGATCGCCAACCTTTGAAGAAGAGAGGACCTGAGGACCTGTTAAGAAAAGGAGAAGAATAAAATAATTTAAGTTTTAGAGACGGTGTTCTATTTTACAAACTTAAAAGGAGGTCTAAAAAATGTTTTAATAGTCACTGATTGAAGTATTTGATTGAATATTTACAAGAAGGATGATTATAAGTACAATCTAATCGAGTAAAAACCCAATGAAAAACTTTCTAAAGGTCTACTTGGGGAACCGAAACAGATAATATAAAGGCTCATGGTGCGCAAGGAATACCAAAATAGCCCCAAGCTCCTCACCTGAGCTGTGGGAGGGTAGCCTGGCTTGGATGTTCCAGTTTGACTCCTGGAAGTCCAAAGTTAACTCCAGTCCTCGGGGCAAGCTGGACTGATCAAAGAGTAAATTTAATTACCTTCTAGTGACGGGATTCATCGAATTAAAATAATCGAAATCTTTGATAATAATAGTAAAAGACAATTTATTTAGCACCATCTAGAGTAAGCTCTCCTCAAGAATGCTCTAACTCAGGATGCTCGGTCTCTACACTCACTTTTGTTGACAGATTAAAAAAAACTATTTTAATTATATATGTATATAAATCATGTCCAACATTTCCACATTATACGCTCTATATTCACTTACATGCTTATGTGGACTCCTTCGAAACTTCTCGTTCTTCCCTGTCAATGAAACATTTAGCCCCATGCTAAACTTATGTGGACTCCTTCGAAACTTCTCGTTCTTCCCTGTCAATGAAACATTTAGCCCCATGCTAAACTTATGTGGACTCCTTCGAAACTTCTCGTTCTTCCCTGTCAATGAAACATTTAGCCCCATGCTAAACTTATGTGGACTCCTTCGAAACTTCTCGTTCTTCCCTGTCAATGAAACATTTAGCCCAATGCTAAACTTATGTGGACTCCTTCGAAACTTCTCGTTCTTCCCTGTCAATGAAACATTTAGCCCCATGCTAAACTTCCTCATCTTTATTTTTTTCTAATCCTTAAAATAAAATTTTTCAAGGGAATAAAACAGTTTCACATTTTTCAATTGAAAATAACATTATTCAACTTTACGTTAAAAATTGCATTACATATATATCACAACGAGATGTAATGCACACTCATTGTTTTTCTTAATTCATTTAACCTTGAAGCAGTAAGGTTGAAATCTTCACGTGTTTGGAATGATTGTAATTAATATATTATAAATTGTTTGTTTCATAATCCACATTTTTAAATTTGTATAAATAAATAGGCTTATTTTATAAATCATAAAAAAACTAATTAATTTTTTTCGATTGTACAAATAATTCGATCAATCCCATCACTTAACATTATTTTAAGGTCGTACTCACAAAGAATATGCTATGTTAAAAAGTTAAGCAACCAGTCACCTTATTAGGATCCTCTTTAGAGATAACTTGTTTTACTAAAAATAATTTTGATAATTTACAGGAAAAATAAATAGATACTCTTGTACACAAAAATCCCATTTCATTATTTCTTGTTCCTTCGTATAAAATTGGCAATTTATTATTGTCAATAATAATTTCGCTAAGGGAAATGAGGATGACAAATTATTAAACGAGTCGAGCCTAAAAATATTAATAATACTAGATACGAAACGTTTTCAACTCATGTCAAATATTCGCGAAAATTTGAAAAACAATTTTAATACTTTTGGTCTATGAAAAGAGTTGTAATAAAAATTTGAGAACCAAAAAATTTATTAAAATTGTTTAATCAATATTCAAAGTGGTATCATTTATTTTTCTAATCGAATTTACTCTTAATATTGTATAAGAACAAATTATCATATAGTATTATCTCAAAATACGAATTACAAATAAACTTTTCTGTTTAATTTCAAATTATTATTCATTGACATTTCACTTTTTTAGAAAAAATGTTTAAGGTTTTATCTTCATCGCAGTATACTCGTATACAATTTTTTGACTTAAAATAATGTACACGACAAAATAAGATCAACTGACAAAATAAGATCAACTACTCTTTAAGTTGACTTAAAGTTTGACCTCATCTCATGTACGCATGGAGCTTAGCAATCCCGATGACTTTCTCAGTTCTCAAGTCGATCAGTTTTCAACCACCCTATGTTCCTGAAACCTTGCTGACGATCATTCGACCCGTCATGACATACGCCGCACCCATTAGGAGAACTGCGGTAAAATCATACGTAAAACGGATGCAAACATTCCAGATTAAGGCCCTTAAACTCGCACTAGGTGCGCCTCGGTGGGTCAGCACAAAACTGATACACAATGACGCAGGTATTCCTACTATACAAAATACATCGTCCGCTAGTCGAAACGTTTTTATGAAAAAAATAGCCACCCACCTTAATCTCTCTATACACAGATCACGACCAAACAGCTCAACACACCCACAAACGACCCAAAATAATCAACTTCTGAACCACCAAAATAACCAGATATAATCAAACAAAGCTAATGGACAGGTTAACACTTAAAGACCCGACCAAAATCGTGACAACCTTTTCAAGTGCCCGGCTTGTTTTTGAGTTCTGATTTTTGTGAAGAGTTTAATTAATATATCTAATAGGACCCTCTTTAAGCGCTGCATTCAATATGGTCTAGGACTGAAAGGGGTGAAAGCGGACTGTGCGCTAAGTTCGAGACATACGAGTAGCTGAGTACCACAATGCTCAGCATTGAGCATGCGATGGAGAATATTTATTTTAATAGACTTTCTTCATTTTTAATAATAATAAGAAAAATAGAAAAAAATATGTAACATTTTTTAGAGAACAAATTATTCTCAAGAGAGCTCTTCACTCATTCGTTCTATTCTTTTTACAGCCACTTTAAAATATCACCATAGAAACGCGTGCACTGAGAAGAATGCATGAGATGACAGAATACGGAATGAAGTGATTAGGGATTAATGTAAATTTAAGACTGATGTGTTGAAAATGATGAAGAATAGCCCTCTGAGTTAGTTTGGACATCTAGAACAAATGAATAAAGGAAAATTAACAAAACAAATATTTAACGCAAATATGAGTAGAAAGCGTGGTAGATGCAGACCAATGAAAATATGGTTGGCTCTAGTGAATGACATTTGAAATGAAGGAAACGTAGAAAGTGAGAGAAATGGTAGAAGTTGTATAAATGTGGAAGAAGAGAAGTATGTGTGTCGATAGAGTAAAGTCTAGCTCTCTCTCTCTCTCTCTCTTCTCTGCCTATCCCGATAGGGAAATTGCGTGATAGTGCGTATGTGTATGTATACTATATGATACAAGTATTATTGGTAATTTGTAAAAAAAGACTTTTCAGTTTAAAGTCTACACTTGGAAAGTGCCTTAATAAAATGAAGTAAAAATACGTAAATAAGATAAAATTGTAACTGAAACAATGGTCCTTCGTTGGATATAATACAAAACATTTCGATGACACCCTAGAGAGGAGAAAAGGGCAAGAAAGTCAAGGGTATTTTTGACAAATAATAATACGAAAACAAGTGGAGAATACGTGGCTACAATGCCCAAAGGATGGTATATCAGTAATTTATGGGAGACTGTAATCTGTGAAGGTAGCGTGGGAGCCTTTTCTGGAATCAAATTATCTAATGTAAAAAAATTGTGTAAATTTATCAGCTTTTTCAAAAATGTGTTAACATAATCAAAGTTCTAATTTACGAAGAAAAATGTTATGTATAATAAATGTAATCTAAATATCTGTACAAACATCGGAGACATTATTGTGGTGAATTTAAGACTTGTTATTCATTTGTGGAATTTTAGTAAGTAAGATACTTTCAGACTATAGTTCACCTAAATTTATTTAGTGGCGCTTTTGAGTAGCAAAACAGTCATGGAAGAAAGATGTGGTAGAAATGAGAGCGTTGCGTAGAATCCATGATAGAATAAGGAATGATAACGGTTAGAAATAATGCGGATTGAAAGAAGATGCAGTACTTAAGGTGATGAAAGGAGAAATAATAAATGATAAAAATACGAGAAATATAGAAGATTCAAGAAATTTGGAAAAACTTAGAAAAACGTAGCACAGTCAAATTAATCAATTATAATAGCAGAGTATGCATGACGAGATGTATGGAAACGGCAAAAGCGAAAATTGTGTGCCAGGATAGAATAAAGTGAAGATAGGACAGAAAACGACCTCCGGAAACTATGTTTTTTTCTTATCCGTTTTTCATTTAAAGCATATTGAACATCTTTCTGGTTGGTTGAAGATTGCCACATGGCAAAAGGCCCGCAAGGTTGTATTTTATACAACGAAAGTGTAATACAATTCAAAAAGCGAAGATCCGTTCTCTTTGCCTATCCTAATACAGACGAGCTCCGTGACCTAGTTGGAAAGACGCTTAACTTCCACAAAAAAGGGGTTCTAATCTGGCAAAAGAGTTCATCTGCTAACAATACTCACACTCGCTAGACGTGTACAAATGATGGCGAACAGCGAGTTCCGTGTCTACTACAAAGGTTTCAAACTCGAATACTCAATCAATGAGGCTGCAGACTCTGCTGTCTCCAAATCAAGCTCTTCAATGTGTTCGTATCATCAATTCGGATATGTTGAAAGGTTACGATACGAATGAATGTTGAATAGGGATATGATACTCTTTAACATATACTATATAGTACAACTTGATGACTCGGATAAATTGAAGAGCGCAGCAACAAGACAATATTGTATTCGGTCACAATAATCGAACCATCGGGTTTAAAGACATTGAAGTACGCACGAAACTCGTGTTTTGTCACTCCACGTGTTGGTAAAACTACCACAACTGACGAGACAACACTCGCATACCTACTCGGTACGTAGGAGTATTATTACCTAACGCACTTTTTTACCAGACTCACACCTTTATATTTGTTTAAGTTAAGTGTCATTTGGAATTAAACCCGAAGCCCGTGGATTGGAGTCAAGCGTATTACTATCTAGGGCACAGATGACGTCAATGATGGTAAGTTATTGTTTTTTTGTTAATTCAGAAACAGCGCTATATTTATAAAATCAGAAACAGTGCAATATAGGAGTATTTGTTGTGATTGTTATACTTTAAATTAAAAAGATCTTAAGTAATTAATTTGCTTTTTGTCATATAGACACAGCTTTATCATAAACCACTTTTTTTATATTCGTGTTAGAGCTAACAACAATACAAGCGTAGAGACAATAATTAGAGCTAATTCGTTTCACGTGGAACTCGACAGCAAATTGACTTAGTGCTTGAACATAACTCTTCGAGGGGTAGTGACGCGATGTTGGTAAAAGCAAAAATCTTGATACGAGAGCAATTACGTTACATAAAATTAATTAATTCGATGATGATAGAAAAGTACGGTGCGAAACACGCACGCTAACCATTATGTTATTAAAATCTGTTTTTAATCCAGGGTAGTTAAAGTATTGTTAAGTTTTGATTGTTTCTATTTTTTTTATTAATTTTGGAAAAAAATCTGCAAATACGATATTGGCAATCATGTTTGATGCTCGTTTTCCTAACTCTTTCCCAATATGTTGTATCGGATTCTCGAGTGCTCACTTTCCAACATAACCTAACCTAACCTTACTTTATCTAATCTAACCTAACCAAATCTGAATATCAGGGAGCTCACTACCCTGATTGGGTAAGCCAGATATTAATGGTTTTTCTATCGGATCGAATAAAGGTTCTTATAGTACATAAAGGCTAAATGGCGTAGAATCATGTGCGGGGGGGTTAAAGCGTAAACACAGAAAGATGCGTACGAGGTGGAAATAAACCAGATTCTTTACTTACATATTTTAGTATTCATACTATATTCCTGCTTTCCTACTTGCCTGCAACGTATAATGTGATAGTCATGAATTTTATAGTAAATTAATTGAGTTGGCAGCGACCTTTCAGCGGTAAGGTAAATGTCAGGGCTGGAACTTTAAAAGTTGTACGCAGACGCAATCCTTCCATTATTTAAGATTCGCATTCGGCAATGTATATGAAAACAAACACAGTAAGCCCGGACATATAGGAAATTATAACGGGCATAAGCCAGGCGCTTGAGTTGATATGACGTTAAGAATTCATAGTAATATTCCAGGTTTAACAAGGCCGTCGCGAAAAAGTAACCTAACCTAAAAATTACCCATTGGGGACCAGGACTTTACTGGCTCTCAGCGACGAATGATAATCTTACACTCCTTCAATATAAATTTTCCTCAGTCGCCATCTACTTCTTCCATTGACGTCAATCTCAAATAGAAATTGGCAATCAATTTCTTCGAGTCTTCTTTAAATGTCGTGGTGTTGATAAGTGCTACCACGTTTAGACTTATGATTAACACTTTCTAATTAATTTAGGAGATGGAATAAAGGATCCGCGTACTTGATCATTACATTTTTTTATAAATTGTAATTTCGCCCAACGAGAAAGTAAAACAATTTGATAACGAGAACCGTTGAAGTGGTTTGATAGTACGATTTTTTAATTATAAATTTTATTTAACTTCAAATTTCATACATGTTTAGGAACGATTGTTCCTTAAAGGAGAGATGATGAGGATGATTGTTGATAAATAAAATTGGAATATGCAAAGAGGAATTTTATTGACAAATGTCGGTATTTATAATGTTTTGGAAGTGTGCGGGAATGCGCACGAGATATATCGCTGTCTCGTCTTTGCGCTTACAATATGTTTATTGTCGATGCGTAGGTAATCCTTTGTTTTAAGAGACAGCGCGGAAGATGTGTTGCTCTCTCCTTTCCTCATGGAACATGGTCTCCGCTAGGAGCGAGTTGAATGACCGACCGCGTGGACTTTGTCCATTGTTTGTCTCGCATTGTTAAGGTGAGGCAAAGGTCGTCTCGTGGGTTCAGTGACCGCACGTATAGTCGCTACACATGCTTTCATTCGAATATAAACACATCATTTCTCCTAAAGGTAGAAGTTAAAAGGACAGACATGTGTAGTGTTCTGTCCCAACATATTGATTTAACAAACTTCTTTCATTATTCGTACTTCTTACTTTGCCTTCATTCAAATTCTGATAAATTTGGTCCAACTATGGTTTTCTCTATCTCGACTAAATACATCATGCATTCCAGACTCATATTCTTTTAGGCATGCTTTTTGCCTCCTCTCCACATACCTATCTCAATGTTCCATTCTTTATCTTACTAACGTGATCCCCCTTTGCTTAAATTTGTGATGTTATACTTTCTAACATTCACACATCACATTTTTATATAAACGCATACCGTACTAAATTTCAGAATAAAATATTTAAATTTCAGAATAAAATATGAAACCACTGGATATACCTATATATAATTTACGGTTAAATTGATTAAAGGTTAAATATTAATAGTTTTTAATGCACTTAACAGTTAAGACACTTTTAAAAGGTATAGGAGCTCGAAATAAGGATACCAAATCTGATTGTAGGTAGGCTCCTTCATAATGTTAGCAAATATTTGTCAGGGTTAGGTCCAATTAAGACTTGCAATTTGCTTATGTTGACTTAGGAAAGGATACAGATTGTAATGCGTTGATCAAACTAGTCCTCAGGACGGGATAAAGTGTCTTAGATATGCATAATATTAAAGGGCATCATCCGGTAGCAATTAGATTAAATTCCAATAAATATCTCAGACCTTTTTATGTTTTTTTTACTGAATCTTGTATAAAGATATCCCGAAAAAAATAAGCATATATAAAACCTCTTGATGAACTTGTATGGAACCAAATTTTTATGATGAAATTCAACCATGAAATGGCGGTAGATAATTTTGCACATTATGATCGATCTCTGATTTTTCAATACATCCAATAAACCAAAAAAATGTACTCAGTGAAGTTATTTTTGTATAAATATGTCCAATTTGAAAAATGACCTTACTCTTTTAAACCATTCTCATCATTAACATAATCATGCTATGAATACTCGCCTAATTTTGAAACTTTCTACTTTTCATTGTTTCAGAATTTGCTTAATTAGACACTTAATTTGCGTGACACGTTTTCCTCAGACATTCATTTTTTTTAAATCCTTCATTATTTACTTTTTTTTTATTTACTTCTATAGTCCATTCTTAATTCTAAACACTACATCTTCTTCCGTATTATTTCAGAATGTCTTCGTATATTATTTTATCACAGTACATAAACTATTCATCGTCGTTGCTGGACCTCGTAGTTGAGGATACCCTCGTCAATTCAGTCCGAAAGCAAAGTTGTGCCGTGTAGTTTGTTTTAAATAAGAGAGCGTTGCACACCAAGAAACTTACCAGCAACAATGCTGTACTGAATTCGATAGCACACCGAAGTGAGACGATCGGAGCATACCGGCATAATTTTTCCATTTTTTTAAAGAATAGATATGACCAAAGTCATAGATATCGTTATATCCCCGAATACTAGTAGGAAAATTGTATGTGTTATTCGAGGAGAATTGCACAGCGCGAGGTTTGAACAGGAGACCTTCTGGACGGAAGTCCAAAAAACATTTCATTATTTTTTTATTTCAACGTCCAAAATCTGAGATGTATGTTAGCCCTTTACATTACGATTTTCCTAAGTATTTATCGTTGTTAAACGCAATCATAAAAATGGCCAAATTTTTAATGGCGCGTATTTCTCATTAAGATGGAAATTAAAATAAAAGGAAACGAAAATTACGGAGAAACTGAAACAAAGAAATTAAGAAAAAACAAGTTAATTTATCTTAACAATTTGGGGAAAATAAAACGTTCAAACTAAAAACATTTTACCCGACATTTATTTTTACATCAAGTCGTTTCTCCGTTGAGGTTGGCAGAGAAAACAGAATTCTAGACTTTTTATCGCGACACACACTTTTCACCCCTTCTTCATCCATTCACTTTCTGATACAGCTCCTATGATTTGTCTGATTTTACATTTCCTTCTTTCAGATTATCATTCACTTGACCTTTCTCTACTTCGCCTTTGACTCACATTTGCACTGTATATTTGTTTTGTTAGTATTTCTTCGTTCATTCATTCTACATATGGAAACTATCTCAGTGTACTCGTCTTCATTATTCTCGTACTTAATATAATAATTTAACATCATATTCATATTTACTTCGTATTCTGTCATACATTATCCCTCAATATATTATTTATTCGATTCCTTTCTGTTTTGTCCACTTCCACATAACACTCCCATACATCAACGTTGATACTAAAATACTGTTATCTTAACAGTTTTTGATACCGTTTGATTACCATTTAGCCGGCCATTGATGAATATCATTGAATATCTCTGCTTTTTTAGCACGAATTTGAGTATTAATTTTTAAACACTTTTCTATGTGTTACACATCGTTGACACGTAAAGGGAGGAGAATAGACCGCCGGCATTTATAGAGTTTAATCATCCCCTTCATTATTTTAACACTCTTTAGATTTAGGTTTTATCGTGTTATATTTTTTCCATTTATTACTTTCGGTCGTTCCCCAATTCCGAGGATCGTTACTGGCATGTTCCTCCACGATTGATTCATGCAGACCCTACTCGAAAACGCACTTTGTTGCTTCTTTTACTTGATAATTCCATCAGATGGACATTTAGACTCTGTCTCATTTCGCCAATCACAATTTCAGTCAGAATCGATTTCTAAAGTCTGTCGCTCTCTCTCTCTACACCGTGTCCAAAGTATCTTACTCGTAAGACTTCTTCTTGTATCTTCTGGATATCCATGAATGGTTCCGAATCAACTTCCAGCATCACATTTCATCTTCTGTCAATCGTTAGCTCGTGGTCCTGGTCTCAGCACTTGAAAATCTAATAATCTAGAACAGTTTGTACGAATATGACTATAATATGACATATCCATTCTTAACCAATAAGAAATTAAGACAAAGCCTTAGGGCGACACTTTCAACGAGCGGCAAATTTAAGATAAAAGTAAACGAACAATATTTATTTATTCATTTGTACATGATAAGAAATTTTATAATTACACAATTCATGACAAAACAACAGGCGATTTAAAATGCACACACCAGTTATATGAGTTTGTTGCCATTGGCACGTAGAACGAACTAGTGATAAAACATATTTCATCAAAAATTTTGGCTTTAACTTTATGGAACTCCATATTAGAATATACGCTAACTCTCAGAAAAAAAAAGACTAACATATTACACCAACAATAGTCATCCACAGATGGCGCTGGTGGTTATACGAAAATAAAATCAGTCACCTTTCCCATTGGACAGACTGTGTACATACTATCATACTGTCTCCCTTTTGAGGTAGGTAAGAGGTCAGAGTGACAGACTTTCCTATCTCGACACACATATTTCGCCTTTCCCACATCAATACATATTTTTTATATAACTCCTATGATTTCTAATACATTTCCGTCTTTAAAAATATAATTCACTTGATAAATTCAATATTTTCCGTATCCGGACCAATACAAAATACGTGTTCACAAACAATTTAATTTAAAACTTATAATGAAATTGCGAAAAAAAACAATCATTGCTCATAATCCCAACATTAAGAAAACTTTCATATTATACTCATATGTCAGTTATTGCATTTATGGGAAATAAAAGGGTGGCATCTTCTAGCTTGCCTGAGGGCTGCACAATGTATGGGGACGGCCCTGAGTATATCGTTTCTAACTAGCCTTCTGTGAATATTTATATAGTTATATGTTAAAAGTATACGATTTGAACAATAGTTAACATGTTTAGCATGAGTTGATAATAGTCATTTACATGGTGTGGTTTTCAGGTCTCTCTTCAATGCGCTGGTATATAACAAATTAGAATGTGGAGCCGCGGGAGATTAGTTACTCTCAAATGGTGGAGAAAGTCCCAAAGAAATTTGGTCTCGACTTGCCGGAGTGGTATTTCTGCCCATGACTCTATTCTACAAGGTTTCTTTTAGAAATGTTGATTTATTTTCTAAGTGTTTGGTTGAACCTGTATCTGAAAGAATATCTTGCAAATACAAATTCAAAATGTACAATATAAACATCCCATTAAGGGACTTGAATACAGAGAGAAAGTTTGAAATAAATCCGTTTGCGTATTATTATGTTATTATTATTATTGTGGTAATTTATAATTATTATGTTCAGCATTAAAGGAGATGAAGAACAGGGAGACTAGAGAATGTTCAGTATTAAGGGCAGACCCAAAAGAAGAAGAAATATATAAAAAGGTTTGAGTTTTAACTTTACGACCTCCATTTTACAATATTTAATAGTGAATTTGTTATTCCACTATATTTTATCAAATAAAAGAAAATTATATTTTAATTTTATTTGATTGTATACTCTGTGAACTAAACTCAAAGACAATTACACGAAGCAAATTACATTTCACCCTAACATGGGAAGAGTAAAGTTCATGGTGAACGCACTTCATTCCATTTTATAAAATGAAATTAAAACAAAATACAGAGAATTTTAACAAGTTTTCCACTAAATACAGTTTTGTTAGTAAATAAATTATAATAAAATTATTTAACTAAGTGATTATAACTAAGACCACACTTACTATTGTACATTACTTATAGCATACAATAGTTAAAATATCAGATATATTATACACGAGGTGTATAAAATTACAATATTAATTTGTTATTACATACATACCAGTGCACAATTTTCTTGGCGGGATTGCAGAGATGGCAAAGTGGTAAACTTTGGTATCTCGACACACATATTTCGCTTCTTTTACACGCATACACCTTATACTACTAGGATCTCTCTTACTTTTTACGTTCCCTTCCTATAAAATATCATTCACTGGATCCAACCATAATTTTCATGGTCTTCCTCTACCACGCTTTCAACTCTTATTTGCACTATTTGTTTTGTTAGTATTTCTTCATTAATTCGTTCTATATGCCCAAAACATATCAGATTGCTCCTGTTCATCTTTTTCAACACATCAGCCTTCAGTTTATGTATCGGACGTATGCGTCACGCTTAATATGTGTAGATATTTGGTTATAACTTGATATGGACATTTGATGTTTATTTGTTATTTTTGGCGATTTGTATGTAAATATTTATGTTTGTTTGAGTGTAAATGAGACGTATGGACGGTCGCCGTGAGACTATATCGCTGGCCGGCCGGCCTCTGCATCGCGCAAACTCTCGAAAATTGTGGTATTTCGCGAGGTGTGTGTGCATACAGTGGCGGAAAATGGCGCTTGCGATGAACGATTGACCGTTCATAAGAAGTTTCTTTTTCAAAATAAATCATTATTCTCAGTTCATTCTACCTACTGTGTTTTACTGGAGACCTGCTAATACCTGCTTAAGAGGAATCTCTTCACCCCGCTGCCTTCTTTCACCGATCTACGCCTCTAAACGTGACTCGAATTTTCCGAGCATTGCGCAGCAGCCATCCACCTATGATACAGTTCTTTGTACCGGTGCCGTACAGTTTACATTCATACCTTATAACTTTATTCCGTGTTCTGTCATAATAACAGTGAAAATTTAGTGACATTATAGATAACAAAACTGTTCAACAACTTCGACAGGAAATCAATAAAGGTATCAGTCATGATTGATACATCAGCCTTCAGTTCACATTCATACCATATAATTTCATTCCGTATTCTGCCATAATCACAGTGAAAATTTAGTGAATTGTAAACAAGACAAAAGTGTTCAACAATTTCAATAGGAAATCAATAAAGGTATCAGTCATACTTGATACATCAGCCTTAAGTTCATATTCATCCCTAATAACTTCGTTCCGTATTCTGTTACATTGTCAACCCACGTATTCTTCTCAGTGCACGCATTTCTACAGCATTTATTCGACTCATTTCAGTATTTTTCCACGGTTAACTCCCATACATCAAAGTTAGTACTGTTGAGGTATATCATCTTAGCAGATATTGGTGATACTGAATGGTTTGAGTGTGTATGTTTAAAGGGCCCATTAACTTTGTTTCCTATCGCTACACGCCGTTCGATATGTATCGTGATTCTTCCATCATATGAAAAAATACTACCTAAATAGCAGAATTCTTTAACTTGCTCCAATATTTCCTATTTCGAAGCTCTTTTCAGACTCTCCTCTAAAAGGCTGTCTTCAAACTTTCTCAGTTTCCGCCGAAAGAAAGCCTCGAGATAAAAGGAAAAAATATTTTTTATCCACTGTGCGCGGATTTCTCCTGTAACGCAAAGAGGATCTGCTTCTAGTTAGCTTATTCGTAAGGAAAAATATCAGCCAGGATTATTCTCATACTGCAAAGCGGTGCAGAGAATATATCCTCAGTGTCAATCAGTTGGTTCAATATCTCTATACCACGCGTGACTGAGTGTTCAGCCATGATATTCGTTCTGTGAGTTGGTATATCATATAGAACAGAGGGTGGTTCCTTTCACGGCTATATTTATTGGGGACATATAAACTTAGTGTTTCAAGTTTCGCGGGACAGTTAAAGTAACATTGAAAAATCTTTAGTAGAAATATCGCAATGGATTCTTGTCTTCTTGTATTGTGAGTAATAATTTAATAAGAATAAAAAATAAGTTTTTATTAAATATTCTAACGTGTATTTTTAGTCAAGGCTTGGTGTTATATTAATTAAAACTATTCCATGAATAATTAATAAACTTGAAATAAAAACAGATTCCTGTGAACGTTACTTTCATAAGATGAAACTGGCTTAGGAAAAAATCGAATATATCTCCTTCATTATTTGTGTTGCTTTATTTCAAAGTAAAATGTATTTGAGAAAACTTTTAGCAATATGATATAATTTAATCAAGTATTAATGGCACATTCTAATTGCTTCGAGAGTTTCTCGGAATGTGCTATATTTACCGTAGAAACAGATGCCTTGCATTTTAATATTTACTAAAGCCATGTATTTTAATATTTACTAAAGCCATGTATTTTCATAAGATTTTTTTAAATATTCATTTTATTCATCTGCTTTTGTTAAAACACGTTTCGATATAATATAAAGATCATTTTATTATTTTGTTTCAAATGTTTTTTTTTTCAAAATCACAATTAAAATTAAGATATTTATTTCTACTCATTACAATAATTCTTGAGTGCCCCGACTTAAATCAACATTTGTTACTAATTGCTTCTACTTGGGGATTTGGGTTGGATTCCCGATGGCACACAAAAAAAAGGTTACCAGTCTGGTAAAGAGTTCTTTTGATAACAATACTCACACACGCCGACGATTAGTGTTACCAACACGTTCAATGACGAACCGCGAGTTCCGTGCCTATACCAAATGTTCTAAAGCCCACTTACTGGGATCGAAAACAATATTGTCACCCGACCACGCTCTTCAATATGTTCGAAACACTAATTCGAAAATATTGAAGAGTACCATTGGATAAAAATATTTATTTCTTTTTAATTTATTAACTATCCACTTTACGTCTTTTACTTCTTTACATCGTCCTTTACTGTCTATGCAGTGAGACCCTGGAATCAGTTAAAAACCAATATAAGACTCGCTCCGTCTTTGGCATGTTTTAAGAAGCGGCAGGAAAAACTCTTAATTTCTAGGCAGTAAAATAACGTGTTTCATTCCTGATTTTTATTTTCCTCTCCACCATCCCTTCCTTTTCTTTTGATTAATGATATCTCACTTTTTATGAAAAATAATGTTCGGGTGATTGTCCGTCTTTGTGGAGTTCGTGGGAATGTGCTCATGTGTATGTTTATGGATTTCGTGCGGATGGATAGTCGTTTGAATGATTTATGCGACCACGTAACTTGCTTCATTTACTTTTGTCTGGTTGGTTGGAAGAGATTGCCGCATGGCAATAAGCCCACCAGATTGTATTTGCAATAAAAGTATTAAATAAATATCCTCTCTTATTTTTACGAACAAAACATACCTTACATTTTTGTTTGTATAAAAAAAAGTATCAGAACCTTTATTTAAGGACTAGAGCTATTCAGCTGAGCTTTCCCAACTTATTAAATGCTTTAAAAGTTCTTGTATATTTATTTGAAAATGAATATAGCGAAATCAAAGATTATGATTATAGAAAGAAGTCTGTGATATATGGGTTAAGTTTGAAAAACTGGAGAAGGTTTATAAGTGTTATCTGGATAGTACTCGTATGTTTCCGTGTGATAGGCAACTTGAAAGGGACATTGAAAAAAGGGAAGGATAACAGGAAACAAGGTAAACAGAGCACTGAATGTCATATACAAAAACCGCGAAATATCAACAGTGGCAAAAATAACAATATATAATATTGTATAAGTGCCCACCTTGGCGTATGGAAGTGAAACTTGGATTTGGCAGAAGGATGAGACTGTGTATTAACACTGTGTTTTTTTTATGGAGTGACAATGTTTGAAAGAAGCCGGAATGAAGACATCAGAAATTAATGCATAGATAAAATGGATGTTAAGTTAGATGAAGAAAGGAGCTTTAAGATGGTTTCGACATGTGGAGAGAATGGATGACTAAGTGAGTAAACAAGTCGAAGAAAACGTGGCAGAACCAAATGGACCAAATTTTGGAAGAAAACAAAGTGAGAAGTATGAATAACGGGGATATTATACATGACGAGATGTATGAATGTGGAGGGGGAGAAACTTGTGTTCTTGGATAGAAAAGTTTGAAGATCTGTTCTCTCTGCCTACTATATGCGTGATGATATGTATGTATGTATTTGAAACTTGTATTGATGTTAACGCATGCTTTTAAAGGTCGCATCTTTGCCGCGTCCAATGAGTGTTGCGTTTCTTCTTTTTTCGTGGAACTTTTCAACTTATAGATCGATTGTTAATTTTTTAAAGCTTAATGAGCTAAAACTTTGAATGGTCTAGAGTTGTATTTAAATTTTTTAAAGCTTAATGAGCTAAAACTTTGAATGGTCTAGAGCTGTATTTAAATGTTTAAAGCTTAATGAGCTAAAACTTTGAATGGTCTAGAGTTGTATTTAAATTTTTAAAGCTTAATGAGCTAAAACTTTGAATGGTCTAGAGTTGTATTTAATTTTTTAAAGCTTAATGAGCTAAAACTTTGAATGGTCTAGAGTTGTATTTAAATTTTTAAAGCTTAATGAGCTAAAACTTTGAATGGTCTAGAGTTGTATTTAATTTTTTAAAACTTAATGAGCTAAAACTTTGAATGGTCTAGAGTTGTATTTAAATTTTTAAAGCTTAATGAGCTAAAACTTTGCATGGTCTAGAGTTGTATTTAAAAAAAATGTTTTATTATATTGACTCGTATAATTACATTATGACTTGAATTTGATGGCACTAATCATCCTAGTTTGGGTGGATTGCCTATTAAAAAAAGGATGTTTTTTAAACGAACCAATTTCTACTTATTTTCCTTTCGATGCTGAAAAAGAATTTTAACTTCTTTATACACTTCACCTTGTGAATGACCCTAACGTGCTTTTCCAAAGATTTGACCTGCCACAAAAATTGTGATATACCCTAAATCGTCTTAGATGTGGCCACGGTTACAGTTCACACCCCTTGCATAGGTGGGATTTCATTGATTCGCCATTATGCTCATGTGGAATGGTCCAGACTGTCGGTGTGTCAAATATATTCATTCCCATTCAGATAAACCTGAACATCCGACTGTGAGAGAAACCATGCAAGAAAAGAGAAGAAGGTTTTTTTTCTCATTTCAGGCACAGTTGGGAAAAGGGTGGGGCAAACGGGACACAGGTCCAAGGTGCGATATCTAAAGAGCGTCACAATCAAAATGGAAAATAGTAAAAATAATTAGAAAAAAATAGTCCGAAAAACATTTAAAATCACTTTAAATAACCAGGTAACATGCACTGTCGATATTCGTGACTTGTGAAATAAGTTTTAGTAAATCCGTAATGATTTATTTAATTTTTTTATTTATTTATTTATTTTACGACACAACAGTGTCTTTTATATACAAATTCACATATGACAAGTTATACAAGTACTTGATGTTACTGAGAAAAATACAAAACTTTATCGTAAACTAACATTGAGATACAAAAAGGCGGAGTAATTATAAAAAGATTAATTACAAAGTCATTGTTTAAAATTATTGAACATTAATATGTATATTTAAATTCAATATATGTATATCACAAAATATTACCAAATTTTGCCAAGAAGACTAACGTAATTGTGGAAGACTTATTTTATAACATACTTTCTTAAACAAAGTCTCGGACAAGAAAGATTGCGAGATATACTCGTAGACATTCTATCTCACAATATATATTATCCGAGGTAACATTTGATTTCGAACAATATCAATTTCGATCAAGTTATTGATGATTTTGCGACACTAAAAACTTCAAAAATAAAATCATAAATATTTGACATTTTAATTTTCATCCGTTAATTTATATTGTGGATTTTCGTACGTCCCCAATTATTTAGTTTTTTTAGACTGGGAGGGGAATATTTTCAGATAGAAAATATTGCCCATTTTAAAATAACACATTAATTTTACCCGTTCTCGAAAGTGTTGTGAAAAAAATTGGCACCTTATTGTGGGGGCGCGTTTACAAACGGATGCCCCAGGTGTCAAAATATCTCGTTCGGCTCTGATTTCAGGTCTAAGAAAAAAAAGCTAATTTAATAAACGTACATTTATTAATTGATAGTTTATATTTCTCCTCGCCACATCCCATCTATTTGAAATAAGCTCGCCTTATCTTTGTTCGCCACTTATCTGTACAGCTCTTTTGTGTCGTTGATTATAATTATCGGTTGTCAACGGCTGCCCAGTTGCTCTCCTACTCCCAACATTTTATTGCAAAGATGTGTTGACTTTTTAGGCATTATCTCACCTGCATAAACAGCTATAAAACTTCAAACGATCTTCTCTTAACACACCTTCTCAAGCAACAAGCAACTCTCTGGTTTTAACCATGAAGGGGGAAACCCTTAATAAAAAAAACTTCGCGCATGATGATCTTTTGATGATGGCGCTGTTATGAGAATTCACTAGTTCGCAGTAGATTTGAGTGTGGCTCAATAATTTGGAACCCGAAAGGAATCCATAATTCTCTTATACTTGAGCGAGTTCCAAAGAGATTTCTACGACACATTTATTGCAAAGAGTATAGAATATACCTATGACTGTATTCCATATTTTTAAAGTGGTATACTTGGATATTACTCCTAAAGCGTTAGAAGAGATCTACGCTATTATAAATAATTGCTAACAGTAAAAATAGCAAATCCTTTGTTTATTCACAGACGAACAATTATTTACGCCATCATGAATTAATATTATTTTATTCACAAAGAAGCATGAGTAACATTGTATATATTGTCATTATGCTATATTTAGACGTTATAATTTAATTATTTTTCTTGTTATTTGAATTGATAATTGGTCTAAATCTGTTTCAAATGTAATAAAATAAATAAATCTGGTTATTGCAATAATATGTCGGCTTGACAATCCATAAATGACATGGGCTTACCTCTTATGTGAGCGGGTTGTGAAAGGAGACATCATGGAGTCGAAAATTTAGTCTGAACTCCCACTTAACCCTCGTACCATGTTTGGATCGACAATGAATTAAACTTAACGTGCCAGCTAAACGACAGGGCTTTCATACAAAAAAATTACGGTTTGTTAAGACAGATTGTTGCTTTTTTTATTGTTCGCGTGGTATAGCTGTATGTTATCAAGTGGAAATCCAGTATTACTTGTTATAGATGTCTTAATAAAATAAGGGAAATTTCTGTTAATCAAAAGTAAACTAAGTCTTAATTATAGCCTTAAATACACATAAGAACGTATTTACAAAGAATATATAAGAACGCACAGCATGACATGCTACAAAATATAAGTACTCAGAACAACTGGAATAAAGTAAATCGAACCAAATTGGGGAGACCTGTTGCTAATGGATAGAACCCCTGCAGCCGAGCTCACCCTCCTAATGGTGGGGGTGTGTTAACTGGGAAGATGTTGTGGGATGGGCCCAAACATTTTTGGTGGATTTTCTCTAGAATGTGTTTTCTTTTCCTTTGTCTTAGCATGTGTGTGTGATTGAGAGATATATATTTACATGCTTTTTTTATGTAAACTATTATTGTTTTAACTGGATTGATTGTATTGCCTGCTTATTTATTATCATTTATTTATTTTTTGTTTTCAAAATTTGCATGCACAAGGGTGTGGGCTGAAAAACATTTGATGTCCTCGCCGCCGAGCTCGCCTTCTTTTGTCGAAGGTGTATCTTAACTGGGGGGATATTAGGAGATGAGACCAGACCTTTTGATAGGTTCTCTCTTAAATGTATTTTCTTCAGCATTATCTTGAAATATATATGCAATTTCAGAATCAGGAACCCAATGGAGAAAGAAGATGCTTACAAATTGCAAATAATTAAGCTCCATGCCCTGTATGCATCAGAATATGCTTATTACAAATTCGCTTATACCATATAGTCATCTCCGATGGCACCAACAACAAGTGTCTTAACTCCACAATTTATAATGTGCTTTATATTATGCTCGTCATGGATAATGGGCTTAATTAACATATTTTAGCTATAAACAATTATCAATTTTTATCCGAAAATAAATGCATTTTAATTGAACTAATAAATTCAGAAATCTACGTTAATATTTTCTATCTAATCGGCCAAAAGCTTTCAGAGGTAGTGAGAACTTTAATCGTTGCCATAAAATGGCGCCTAATCGCCGGAGGAGGACTTAGATTTATGTAAAAAGCTATCAAACTAAATGACTGGTCAGTGATGAAACGTCTCAATAGTTGTCATTTAAATGCATAATGAAAAGTTTAGCTGCTTTTTATACGGTCTGTGTTGAAATGATATAATTTAAATAACATTTTGGTATACGAGTAGTAACCAGAGCCGTGACAGAGTATTTTGGTGTCTGGGGCACACATTAAAAAACGTGTTCCCACAATAAGGGTACATTTTTTTCTTAACATTTTCGGGAATGGGTAAAATTACTGTATTATTTTTCCCTTATTTTAAAATGAGCGATTTTTAGCATTCTAAAGTATGTCTTAGTTTTCAAAAAAGTTTTAATTGGAAACGTATGGTAATTTTATCCCTCAATATAAATCAGTGCAATCCCACCACCACCCATACTATTATGGTGGACAATTAAGTATCCATCCAGCGTGATCTACACTTGAATATCTGCTTCATTTTTATGAGCGCAACGTCAGGAAGTGACGTAGAAGTAACTGCCTAAATACACTCCTTCTCCAAAAGCATCACATCTGAGTGTGAAAAGAATACTAGCGACGCCGGCTTTGGGTGAATGTTACAGGGGACGAAAAATGACTCGTAGCGCAGTTACTATATTTATAAATCGGCTTAAAATCTGAAGTTCAAACAGCTTAGCAAATTGCTAGAACTTTCACTGAAAACCAATCAGGCGGAAGATGAACTGTTGTAAAGCTGAATCTCAATGAAGATCCTTTCGGAAATGATTGACTTGATTATCATCACAGTTCAACAAAATGTGATCTATGGATTGATCCTGACGGCCCCAAAAATAACAACAGGGCGACGAGACAAGATTAAACTAAAAAAAATATCATAGCTCCCATGGCCTGCGAGAAATTAGATAGTAAGATACTCCCATGGCCAGCGAGGAATTGGATAGCTTAGATACATCCACAAGAAATCGAGGCGCGCCGTGATGCCAGAAAAAAATTAAAAGTCTGTATTTAATGCAAATCAACGGATAAACATTAAAACGTCCAATATTCATAGTTTTATTTTAGGACTTCACTTTTTAATAACTTTAGACTGGTTTTCCGGTTGATTTTAGCGCCCTGCAGATATCGCACCTAAGGTCAGTGTCTTGATTGTTCCACCCTTGTATCAGCTCTGATTGTAACCGATAGGAATACCGCAGATACAACATTGTATTTTATTTTTTATGTCGTATTGGATACAATGCCACATTCTCACTTGGCTAGAGATGACATATTGCATGTAAGAATATGGTATTGAAAACAATATCGCTTTTCCACTTAGCTGAAGATGACACATTGCATGTGGAAATGTCATGTTGGATACAATGCCACATTCTTTTTGGCTGGAAATGACATATTGCGTGTAAAAATGTCGTATTGGAAACAATGCCGCTTTTCCATTCGGCTGGAGATGTAAGAATATCATATTGGATACAATGCCTCATTCTCACTTGGCTGAAAATGACATATTGCTTGTGAACATATCATATTAGATACAATGTCGCATTCCCATTTTACTGGATATGCTAAATTGCGTGTGAGAATATTGTATTGGATACAATTCCGTATTCCCATTTGGCAGGAAATGACATATTGCGTGTGAGAATATCGTATTGGATACAATGCCGCTTTCTCACTTGGCTGGAAATGACATATTACATGTAAGAATATCGTATTTGATACAATGTTGCATTCACACTTTGCTGGAGATGACGTATTGCGTGGAGGTCAACCCTGCTGAAGAACAAGAATATCGTATTGGACAAATCTTAGAAATTTCTTATTGGAAATCAGTGTTATTAAAGGTACTGTGGCGGTCGCACACTCGGAACACTGTGGGCGTCCATACACACGGTCAATCACCGATGAAGTGACCTTTGCATTCCTTAGCAATGCAAAACAAACAATTACAAAGTCCACGCGCCGGCCATTCAGCCCGTAGCCGGGAGCGGACCGCATTCCATACTAGAGCGAGAACGCACCACACTTGTCTCGCCAGTTCCGTATTTGAATGATACCTACATACAACATTAATCGTTTTTGCATTCGCAGAAACGAGACGTAGGCATATCGCGAGCGCATTCCCGCGCACATTCTAAAATTATATAAATACCTACGTTACTAATAAAATTCCTCTCTTTTCGCATGGCGATCTAACGAGTTTTATTTATCAACAAATCATCATCATCTCTCCCTTAAGGACTAGCTCCTAAAGTACTTTGAAAAGTAGCACTGTCACAGTTTCTCTTAAATCTTAAGTTGCATGCTACTCAAGTACTTTGCAACTAATCTTAGAACGACATTTCGGTTTTTTGACCTCAATATTTAAAAACACTGATGGAAGTTGAAAAATAAGGGGTTGATAATTTCCGTTAGTAATCAATTACCAGTTGGAATATGCATGATAATATTTTTTCGTATATGTCGTATTTTTTCGTATTTCGTATAGTATATGATATGTTGACGGTCGTAGTCGTAACGGTTAGCATTTACGCAAAGTAAGCGGACGCCTCAGGTTCGATTCTTAACGGATTTACTTCCGGCTGGGTTATACTCCTATACCATTTTAAACCTGAATTTATGTTTTTTCTGTAGCTTATATACTGTTAATATAAATTACTATAGTGCTTTTAAACAACACCAAAAATAGTGCTATATAAAACTCCTAAACAAAAAGCTGCAACAGATTTAATCTACTGATCGTCCTGGAAGCTAAATCTCCTTCCCATAGGAACTTCGGGTTAGATATGTCAAAATTGTGTGCCACTATTAAATGCAACGACTTGCACACCATAAACCAATACGCGTACATGGAACTTCCATCCACAAGATAGCTAACTATCATACTCAATCACGAGGGATAACATATCGGATCATATATTAGGAAACAATTAGGGATTACAACAATAAAAATTATTTTCAATTCGCACTTATTCATTATTGATACCATTGCCATGTATTAATTATATACAGGGTGTAACAGGCAGTGACGATCATCGGAAGCAGGGTGATGGGGGACCTTAATACCTATCGATTTAACCCCCATGTATGTTCCGCGATATTCAGTGGTTCTCAAGTAATTTGGTTTTTTGTGAAATTTGAATATATCATAAACCCGATTTTAGACTACACTTCGTAAGTGTAACTAAACTATTAGCTCTGCGATCGTTATTTTTTTTTCTGGAAGTAGTTTAATAATGGGCCTTGCGTACAACAATACAACTTTCCGTCGCAACCCTCTAAATTTGGAAAGAAAAAAATCATCTTTAGAATTTTTGCAAGTCTATTTTTCCACTAACTTTCATGAGCTCTAGATAAAAAAATCACATAAATTTTTTTTTCTACAACTTATCTTAAAAACTACTCGCGTTCATGGAGAATTAACCCTTCGAATTTCATTCAGCTAGTACTAGAGTAAAATTTCATTCGGCTAGTACTAGAGTACATACTAGAGTATTTATCGAACTTTTTTACATCAAAAGAAATCCTGGAGGGCATGCATAAACTTGCACAGAACGAGGCACGAAATACCAGCTATAATATATAAGGAAAAACTATAGCTAGTAAGTAAAAGTGGTGATAAGTTATTGTTTAGAGATTTTGTAAAATCCCTAAAAGAAACCATTTATCTTCTTAATACAATGTTGTAAAGGTCAAGAGTGTCTGAACTGACATTATATGTGTTTTAGATCGCTCTCGAAAGGTCAAGAGTGTCTGAATTGTAAAGGTCAAGAGTGTCTGAACTGACATTATATGTGTTTTAGATCGCTCTCGAAAAGTCAAGAGTGTCTGAATTGTAAAGGTCAAGAGTGTCTGAACTGACTTTATATGTGTTTTAGATCGCTCTCGAAAAAGTCATTATTGATTACTTTAAATGTTCACATAATTCTACACAAGATAAATTGTATACGTAAGCCGTTTCACCAAGTTCATAACCTGTTCTGAAACGCCTGACTAGTATATACACTACGAGTAGTACACCCTCGAAATTTTCACATTAACAACCCGATAATTCCGAGTTGCAGCCGCTCGTGAGATTTGAAAACTTTCAGTAAAATATATATTGACACAATATCATTGAAACACTCAAAACCTTGACCAGAGGCTGTTGACGCCCTTAGCAAATTCTTGGTTTGGCGCTATTTATCTAAACTTATATCTATCGAAACGTAAATTATAATAATCTAATAAATAATAAGGTTTTCTTTTGCAAATCGATATGCGAAATTCGAAAAAAAAATAAGGAAGTCACTTAAACCATGAGAAGGCCAAATCGAAAAGAATATCTTACTTAATTTAACCCTTTTTCGCTTATGAGTATTAAGTACTATTAATTTAATATGCATTATGTATTTATAATTTTTTTCTTCATTTGTGCTAAGTGGAATTCGTTTGTGTGAATTTCAATACTCACCATTTTTTTTTTTTTCTACAAGTATTGAAACTTATTGTATTGAGTTCGGAACCTAAAGTAACACCTCTGGCGACTGCCCAGACGCCAATATAGTACCCGGCGGTAAGTAATACACATCGGGCTTAAGAAAGAGACTGTCGCTTTGTAGAACGTCGTCGCCGTCGCACGATGCGCTAATAGTCCGTGCGACAAAGACTTTCTTAAGCCCGATGTGTATTACTTACCGCCGGGTACTATACCTACCTCGCTTCGCTATTGAATTGGACATACAACTATAATATACATCAAAACCAATCTGTCGAAATATCTCCGTCGAAATGTGTCCGCCGAAATGAACAGTGTTTTAAAAAGATACTCAGGTATGTAATCGATAGTTTCCTGATTAATATTCAGGTTTTTTTCGATTGATACCGACCTTGGGCAGAAGTCGAACTAACGTAAAATTAATAAAACAAAAATATTTTCAATATACTACATACTATACATACCATCACGCCATTTCCATATTGAGTCACAAATATTTTGCATCATCCACATACATGCATCCTCTCATACAGCTACAACGATTTCACATCTTCCACTCACATTTGCGCTGTACATTTGTATTGTAAGTTTTTCTTCGTTTATTCGTTTAATACTCTAACATTCTATACAATATAAAGGTCTCTCGTTGATTTTTTTTTCTTTTTGTTGAGTTTGTTTCTTTCAAGCTTTTCGAAATCTCTGTACGTACGAATATGTTGAAGTTTCTTTTGTGTATTGGAGTGGATGAATTATACGTATGTATATTTTTGTTATTGAAGTGAAACTTCAATAGGCGCGGTAGGGCAAATTTGCCTGAACGTCACGAAAAGTGAAACGGTGCATTATATTATTATTAAATATTTTATATATTATTATTTATTATTTTAATATTAATAATAATTTATTAATAATAATAATTATTATTATTTAGTGTATTATATTATTATTAAAATTATAAATTCATTATTATTATTTATTTTCAAAAATTTAAAAAATAATGATTTTTGTTATACAATACACTTTTTTAATATTAATATATTTAATAATTATTAATTTTATTTTATATTTATTTTAATATTTATTTAATATATAATTTATATTTAATATATAATTATAATAATATATAATATATACAGGGTGTCCTATACCTCAACGTCAAGCCGGTATCGAGGAAGAAGCCAGCTTATGACGGTTTAGATTTTTTTTTTAAATCTTGAAAAAGCCTTATACTTTTCGAGTTATAGGCATTTCTTCGAAAATTTTGAAAGTACCTACCCTGCGCCAAATGTTTATGTGCTGTAACTACAAATTGCCATATTTTATTATTTTAATGATTGTATCGCAATCATAGATAACTCTGCTATTAGTCGAAGTCAGATATAAAACCAAAACAAAACTGCACGTTCGAAAAAAAAATGTTTTTGTCCGATCATAAAAATTAATATTAAAATTAATGTTTTTGTCCGATCATAAAAAATAACCTTGCTAGTTCATGTCAAAAATGGTGACACTAGCTGTCTTACTCTAGCTCGTTCATGCGCAGTATCGTTTGTCTCGCTCAAATTTATTGAATTTGATCTTTAATTACAGAAATTAATGTTTTAAAATTATTTTTAAAAGAGTATTAGGTATGTATTGTACTATTTTGAAATCCTGACTAAACAGGCCAACTTTTGATGTAATTTGCCTGGTTAGCGTAGTACATTATGTTTACAGTATGATGAGTAAAAATTAGCTGATAAAAAATATTTATTTTTATGATCGGACAAAAACAATTTTTTATTCGAACGTTAAGGTTTTTTTTTTGTTTTACATCAGACTCCGACTAATAGCAAGGTTATCTAGGATTGCGATACAATCATGAAAATCATAAAATATGGCAATTTGTAGTCACAGCATATAAACATTTGGCGCGGTGTAGCTACTTTCACAATTTTCGAAGAAATGCCTATAGCTCGAAAAGTATAAGGCTTTTTCAAGATTTAAAAAAATTCTGAACCGTCATAAGCTGGCCTCTTCTTCGATACCGGTTTGACGTTGAGGTATGGGACACCCTGTATATGTTATTATAATATTAATTATAATATAATTAAATAATTATACAATATAATAATATTATTAATGCTATAATAAAAATAATATAATAATAAACAATAATTAAAGAATAATTAATTTAATAATTAATAATAACATAAAAATATTAATATATTATATTTAATATTAAAAAATATAAATTTAATATTAAGTGTATTATATTATAATTAAAATTATTATTTATTATTAAAATTTAAAAATATAATATTTTTTTATTTGATTAAGAGAGAGTTTCTTGAATTAAATTCCACATAACCATTTTTGATTTAATTAAGAGAGATTTTTTAAATTAAATTCTACATAACAATTTACTAATCCTAAAAAATCGTTAACAAATGGAAAAAAAGCAATGCATATAATAAACTTTTCCTAGGAGCTAAGAAGTTTTACTTCTAACGCGTGAGTCTCAAACATCTGTTTTTTTTATTCTCTCCAATTGTTTATTTCTTGTATGTTAGGGTATTTGATTACCTGAGACTTGACCTGTCTTAAGTTTGTATTTTACGTTTTTGTCAAGTTGCTGACTGGGCTTCTAGCCAGGCTTTAATAATCGCTCGAGAGGTCATCCCTAGCGGCAAGAAGTGAAGGCGGGTGTCAACTCGGGGAGTTGATTTTTACCAAATAAAATAATCGCTGCGCGAAGCTGGTTCTCCAGGTCCAACGAGTGAATCCCATTAAGACCGAGTGTGCCTTTACCGAGCATGTCCTATAATGATTTACGATAGTCCATAGTGCCCACCGTTGATAGCCGACAAGCATTATTTTGGCAATTTAAAACCAACTTATGTGTGCTAAACACCTGACTGCACAGCACTCAATACCCAAAATTACTGTACGAGTATTATAATACAACTAGTTCATATGAAATTATATCAGGAACTATATTTCCGCACTCAGCAAGGATGGTCTAATATGAAAAATTATTCAGTTGATTTTTATTCCGAGATTGGTGTTTTCCCGAAAAGCATGAATATTAGTTGCTGGAAAAAATAAAGGAAAGCGTATAAATGATTCCTTCAGCAGTTTGTCATCTCTAGTTTGTGAAAATTGAGCGTGTTTTTTGTTCCCCGCACACTAATTTGAATCAAGTAGACCGCTGAGAGGTTTTTGATTGAAGCCCAGGTGTTGACTTTAATCATAACCAGACGATTTTCTGCGATAACCTGGATCACGAAACCTGAGAACAGGTTCGTTTTTTATCCACCGTCCATAAGGACGACCCAGAATGATGATTATATAATATACCGCCATGTGAAAAATCAATTATCTAAAATTCAGCTCTGCTCGGCCATCTTCTCGCAATTTTTCTAATAGTCTTGAAGTCATAGAAAAATATTGTACGATATGTTGAGGAGCTTTAATTTAATTAAAAACATAAAGACTGAAATATCGAGGTAAATTAAGGAAAGGATAATAGAAAACGATCATGCATCGATTTGTCGGGCATGCCATACTGATGTATAAATCATGCCTCTGGCCTGGCCGAATATTTAGGCAAGATTCTACTAGATTTAAAAAAATACGAAATTAAGACAAATAATTTCAATAAATCATAAGCTCACACAAATTTTATTTTAATATGTGCAAAGTTTCACAATTTAAACCATAAACTGACTCAATCGTAAGATTTATGACATCTCGCATCACGGCCTTTAAAACAGCAAGATTGAGTTTTTACAATCTTTTCATTTTATTGAGCATTTGTTATTTTTTTGACAAAACAAAATATTTAATTAAATGTATACAATTTCTGTTATGGCTGACAATTGTTTTATCGATATATTTTAAAGTGATAATTTTCATTACACATTGTTTAAAAAAAACATAAATTTTACCTATCTAAATTTAGCATGTCCTTTGCCTTTGTTTATAGTATTTTAATACATTGAAAGAATCGCAGCGTATTTTTAGTACGTTATTTTCGTAAATTGTCTATGCTCCAAAATTTTGCACTTGCATGTTGGCCAGCCCGTAGAAAGAGGTCGCACTTCCGGGTGCTCCAGTCTGGAATATTTTGGAACACGAGGGTAACCTTTGATTGGTCGATTTTCAGTTTAACCGAATAGCGCGGGCTTTATCACATCCTGTTATGCCATATGCCTGTCTTTACGAATTGTAATATAATAAAATAAAGTTCACATCGCCGCATGCAATGAATACAGCGGATTAGTAATGGTGTGTCAAAAGGGCCATGGATCATTCTAAATCGGTGAGTATTTTTAAATCTGTCTATTACCACGATATTTGTCTTTTTTTATGTGCGCATTCCTAACGATTAGCCATTTCATTACGATAATGTCTCTTTACAGAATATCTGTGCACGTGGGAGGTAAGTTACACTGTTTATTTTATGTAATATGTCTCCTATAACATGTGGTCGCACTTATTATTATTGTCATTCGTCAACAACACCGCTGTATAGCTGACCGGCAGTTCTTGCCGACTTATTACGCCATCTTACCGTACTAGGGATGGGGGATTTAGTTCTTTAGCTCGGTTAGTTCATTGTGAAGATGGAGCGGTTACATACTATGAATCTTCAATACACTTATTTGTTTTGGAAGGATGCATCATTATATTTATTTTTCATGTTCTTGTTGACTGTATGAAGTTTTCAAAAATATTTAAAAAAATGTACCATAAGGTTCTCATTCTGGTCATTTTGATATTCAACTATCCAATTTAAGTAATTTTCCGGATTATATTGTAGTATCTCCTTAAATTTGCATATATTATTTTGCGCAGTGGTGAATTCATATTAATCTCCCAAAGCTTCGGATATTTCGAAAATTCTATAGAACTTCTTTATTGTGGAAATTAACCAGGCTAATATTCAAAAGATACCTGTCTAGTTATTGAAAGTTGGTGCTGTCTTATAATAATAAACATTCGTTTTTTTTATCCCATCAATTTGATGCGTTTATGTATATCTTGAAAGATTAATATTAGGAACGACGCAAATTTGAAAGAAGCCTCGTAGTTCTCTAGTTTCATATAAACTATTGTTCTTTTTTTATCGGTCGTTCACGACCGACATTTTTCTAGACCATACCGAAAATATCCCGCATATTTTTATATCGATACACCAGAAATATAAAAACGTGCATTGGAATTATATCTACTGTGCATTAGCAACAATTTAACGTTTATTTTGCCTGTTTGTTTTTATCTCGATCAGGTATGCACTTTTATTGCAAAATGCGTTACGCTATTTTCACGTTGACCACATGTTAATTTCCATAATTAGTTTCTTTCACGAATATAATTTATGAATATACGATCGATACATGTTAAAAAGTATGTGATAGTAATTTATTTAGATGTTTTATCGTAATATCATTAAATACAATCGTGTATAGATCATTAGCATTACCTAACCTATACGCCCGACTTCATACCTAATTTTGTATTGTCATTCCATAAACACTTGAACGAATCTTTTCAAAACGACTCCTGAATTTGTTGCGACTGTTTCTAGAATGAATTTATAAAATATTCAAGTTTACTCTTCTCTTTTTTTAATTCACATATATTCTAATAGGAAAACTATTGAGAAACATACATGACTTATGGTAGGTGAACAATATTTTTTTTCTAAAATAATTCTGTTTGCATGTTATACGTTTGCATGATATATTTTGTACATTTTTACAGACCAAAATATTATTTTACGTCAGTATTTTGAATTTCAGTGATATAAGTTTGTCGCGCATTATACAGAAACATCTGTTACATTTTTTCAAAAGATATTCTAAATGATCTCTCACTTCATGATTAGTCTTGATGAGATATTTTCTTATCGTGAATATTTTCGAAATTTTCTTTCTTCTGGATTTCTTCGTATGTTTGTTGTGTTGATGTAATTTTTATGTTAGCATGCACATTATATGATTTTTTAAATTTATTTTATAAATGCACATATGGATCAAATTATTTCATAACACATATTCCGATATTTTCTTCATAAGCCCAAAAAAATCTGTCAGTCAAGCTTCCACCCAGTCTTAAAAATGTATATAACATATGTCAACGAATTGTTGATGTCTCATATTTTGATAAAAATATGAACTGAAAATTAACAGTTCAAAGAAATTAGAGACAAGCATTTGGATAATTATTTTATATTTTCACAAAACCTCGTACAATATTAATATTTTTTTAAATTGCCATGAATTGATTTTAAACATCTCATATATTGGATTTATAGAATTTATGAAATTAGTTGTGAAATACATAATTTTTTTCAATCGCTCAATTAAATTAACAATTTTGACCTTGTTAGCAAAATAGCGTTGCATTTTGTTACATTACAATGGATTTTATTTCAATGCAAATAGTTGTACTCGCAGATAGTTGTATTCTCCGTTATATTTTCATTTAGACCCAAATGTCCTTGGAAAATGATTACAATAACGAAACTAAAAATTATTCACATATGTCCATCTTATGTATATATACCATATATATGTGTATATACATGTATAATCAATACAATTATCTTATTATTTTTATATTGTTTTCTTGTATGTTATGTATAAAGATAGTTAAAATTGTTGGTTTGGTGTATGTGATGGTATCTACCTTGAAACTTCTATTATATTTGTGGTTCTGCATATCCTCTTGTAAATATTGAAAGTAAAAAATAGCACGATCTCTTCTGTTTCCAGATTATCAAATACGAGTTTTAGCTTTGGTTTACTCATTCTAATATTACACTTTTAGGTTTGATTCTACCGTGTCCGCGCTTTAAGGAGATATATTAAATCATTTGGCTAAATATCACAATCGAAAATCAGGCCAGAACCCTAGAGCATAGTCCGAGAGGTGGGTTTTCCCATTGAGGGTAAAAAAAAAACTTTTTTATCAAATATTTTGTGGTATGGTAGTTAGTATAAGAGATATATTCAGTGTTAAGGATAATTTTATTGAATGCGCTTCATTGATTTTATAGTAAATTATCCAAATTAGGCTCTGAATATCGATTAGAGCTTGGTATTATTATAACTTTGACTTTGAAAATGCAGGGGTTCATATGTTCATGAAAGTAGTCCAAGCATTTTATAAGCGCTATTTTGTGACACTCCATTCCAAGAACTTAAGTTAGGCAGCTACTTTGTGCCAGTACAATATAAATTTGGATGAAAAAGCCTCAAAGTAAATCGAGTCCTGAAGTGGATCAATGTTGAATGTCTTGAACCTCCGGAATGAGAAAATAGCCCTTGAGAGACTACCCGTATTTCCACTTTTTTACACACTTGTTTAAAAGGCCAATTCTAGTACTTTTTTTGTATAGTTTTATGAATAAATTGAAAATATGTTTCCCTTTTTAGGCAACCCCACACTCTATTCTAGGTTAGGATGCAGCTAGGTTTATTCCCATTTCTTTTAAAATATATTTGTGTATTTATGTCTGGATTCAACATTATAGTTTCAACAGCTGGTTGAGGTGTTATTTTTTATTGTTTAATGAAAATTGATAACTTGATGATTTTTAACTCACTCGAGGAATTTCTTGTTACATATTACACGAATCGCAATGCGTTTATCTTCCTTATTATCTTTATCAAATTTATATTATAGTAAAATTTCAGATTCATGTTTTTTGTAAGACTTACTATTAATCAAGTTGAATGAAAACCGTAAAAGGGTCAGATAAATTTATTTGCCTTGTAAACTGTGATAATATTTTATGATCAGTTCAATTCAATCTGGTTTGTCTTCTTTAACTACCTGCGTTCATTATCTTCTGGATATAACTCTCCCTCACATGTTTATCATCTAATTTGATGACTTGTTTTTGTTTGTTTACTCAAAAATCATTATCTCATCCAGTTTTGTTTACTTGATTTGTAATATTTCTACAACTTCTATTATTTTCACTAGGGTTTAGTTAAAAAAAATACTTGATTAATATAAAAAGTGTTGAAAAAATGGACCTTAGGTTAGTTTATTTAAATAAATTGACTATGTTATTACATTTTGTCCTTTAATTGTTTAGGTTCCAGGTGAAGCGTAAATCTTTTACTAATTTTATTTTAAGAATATTTTATAGCCATTACATTAGACCCAATGAGATATGATACATGTTTTTTTCGCATGTACACGGATGTGGCAAAGATCCCTTACCAAGAAATAGTGATTAAACTTTAGGTCAAATTGTTTTATTGTGGATACATTAATTTGAATTTTACTTTGGTTAATAGTTTCGTGCAAGTACATCTGATGGATTTATTGCTGTTAAAGCAATTTCTTCCGATCAACTAGCGTTCTTGTCATAATTATTATCGTTATCCATGAATGAGTCTTTACCTAAGTTTTCATAATCAGTATTTGAGAAAAACAAATAATAATTAAATGATATAATATATCTCAAGGATAATAGGGATTAGGGTAGGAAATGCGTGAATGATAAGGGTATGAAATATTTTGAGATAAATAATGCTCGTTTAGTTTATTCTTAAATATTGTTTAAGTATATCTGATTAAGCCAGGAAAATCAGTTATGATCAGTATTTATAGCTAATATATATTTTTATTTGAATATCAATGTCGCAGAGAAAATTTTATTATGCATAAAAAGAAAAATGTTATTTTCAATGATTAATATTTTATAAAAATTAGAAGTTTCAAGGTATGATATAAAATTATTGTGCTTGTGTCAATGGCTGTAAGTGATTAATTTGATAAACCGTCATGGGGTAAATTTTTAAATTTATGTTAATTGTTACATGTTATTGACATCTTATGTTTTACTTTAATTTGTAGCCTTACTATTTTTTGTTAATTGGTACATTTAAGTCTATAATACGAACTCCATCTGTTAACTTCATACAAATAATTTTGCACTTGAGAGGTAAACTAACCTTATTCGTATTGGAGAAATCAACTATGATTTGTGTTAATGATATATTCTGATTCTCATTTTTTTTATCCATATTTCGATGTTAATGTCTCAACTTTTATGATCTGATAAGTTTATCTTTATATTATCAACTGTAACAACATATTTTAATTAGTGTGGAATGAAGTTACCAGACACATTTTAAAATATAGCAAAACATAAAATAAAGCAGAATACACTATCCCCAACAAAAATCATTGAAGAGAAATACATAAATTGGTTCTCCTCAAATGAAGTTATTAAAATGTAAAACTGATTACGGTAATTTGGTACTCCTCAAATAAAATGATAAAACATTAATCATAATTTGGTACTCCTCAAATGAAATGATAAAAACATAAATGATATTTTGGTACTCCTCAAATGAAATGATAAAAACATAAATGATATTTTGGTACTCCTCAAATGTAATTATGAAAACATTAATGATAATTTAGTACTCTTCAAAAAAATTATAACGTTAAGAATAACTTGGTACTCCTCAAATAAAATGATAAAAACATTAATGATAATTTGGTACTCTTCAAATTAAAATGAAATAATTATGTATTATTCATATCTATATAGCACTACAAAAAAAAAGTTGATGACTTGTGCTGTTTCATAATATATCTAAAGAGCACTTTTTAATGTATAAAAGACAGTTCATATTGTATAATTACATAATATACAATATTGCATAATTTTAGGTATAATATCTGAAAATACATTCAAATCCAGGATTCCATTAATAAATAAAATGTCTAATATTCACCAAATACTATTTATTGGCACCGGTAATTCTGCCTCTGATTTTTGGGCAGATATCTAGTTTAAATTTAATTAAGAAAACCCTCAAGGCTCTGTGATAAAATGAGCTCTGCCTCAGGTTAACAGCAAAAAAAAATACTAGACCTTTCCAATCAGAAATTCAAATCATTAGGATGACAATTACCATATTTTTTTGCCACATGTTGGCCAAATCATTGCTTAAATGATGCAATACTTACATTACGCTATTTTAAAATGATCTAGGAAAAAATGTAATGAAATGCTTCAACTGAGTCAGAATTGTTATTCTTTTATGAACGATGCAATAAGCACGAATGTTTCAGATTTTATCATATTGAGGGTGTAATGAACTACTTTATTAATACTATCCATGTGACATCAAGATTTTTTTACAAACAAAACATGGGATTGTATTTAAAAAAAAAAAATGTTTTCCTATATTTTATACTCATTTTAAGGAATATTTTTTGTATTTTACTATTTTCATTCAAGATTATTATCATTTCTTTATTAGCATGTATTATGCACAACTTACTTGATGTTTGATATTTGCTGCCTAAAACATATTTTCATCACCAATGTTTTTCATGAGTCCTTGATGTGATATGCTCCAAGTTAACATTTTTCTCCTGTAATAGTCTGGATTCTTCAGTGTCTCAATTATTATCTCATCTAATAAAAATAAAACTTAAATTATTTATGTTTCACTATAACTTTTTTTACCTTAGTAATATATTCCACTCTTATCAATTTATTTCTAGGTAAAAAAAGTAACAATTATTTTGTTTTGAAAAACAATATTTCCCCTCACTTGAATTTGAAATTACTCAATTGGGAAAATTCACATTGTTACCGTAGTCTTTATTGAAAAAAATTTTGTTTTGTTGAGTTTATTTTCTATTTAACTATAAATCGGAACATGCCATGCCAGTGCTGTTATAGCTAGTGGAGCTTGTCAACCATTATTGACATCCCATTTTTAATTTCAAACCTCATCCGCCAGAGTTTTCCTTTAATTATTATTTATACATTATATTAGTGTTAACCTTTAAAATATACGAAAAGAAACATTTGCAGATGTTGAGCAATAATAGATTCACAGGATAAAAATAGTTTAATGTGTTTTTACGATTATATTTTGTCATGTAATAACACTATAAAAACATGTATTGATTATTCAGAATAGTAGTTTATCTAAACACTTCAACGAATTTGTTAGTCTGGCTCTTCTCTTGCATTTGTTCTCAATAAATTGAACAGGTGAACTTCTGTTGAATATGTAATATTACAATGCTTTCATGTCTAGAGTCCATTTGTTAATGTACCTTAATGAAATTCAAATAGAAATCACGTATACATTTTTTACTGAAAATGAAATTCACATTCGCATTATTCGTTCACAATTTTTTTTAATTTTAAGAATCATAGCACTCACTTCTGATAGCACTCACTTCAGAATTTTTGGAAAGAAAAAGGTTTTTTTTTTCTATTGAGTTTAAATTTTTTAAATTTATGACTTTCTAATACATCCATTTATTCTTGTTTTATGACTTCATTGTATCCTTCGAATAATATAAAACCGTTTTCAATTTTCATTACCTTCGTTAAACTTGTTTCTTCCACATTTCTTATACATTAAGATTTCTCTCTTCCCATGATTGTTATTTTAGTCTGCCTTTGATCTCTCTTTCTCCATTATTTAACTCTACTATTCATTTCATATACTTGCGTATTTTTATGTAGCACATAATTCTGTTCTTGTTGGATTGTTAGCTTGGTTACGAAGATTACTTATGCCTATTAAGGATTGATAAATATATGAAAATACTTCAAATTAATGAAAAATGGAAGTGATGATCATTGTCATGGGATTAAGAAAGAACTTTATATCTTAATAAGATATATTGAAATATTTGCAAAATAAAAAGTTTGTTGCATGTTACATTACATACTAAATCAAATTGTGATGTGTTGTATGATTTATAATTGAAATAACAAATTATGCATGTGAAATATTATTCAGCTTTATACAAGTCATTTTAACTTATATTTCTGAACATAATACAAGTTTTAATAAACAACATTTTTCAGAATAATTCATATATTGAATTAAAATTATCAATCAACTTTTCCGATTTCCGAGTGAGGATTGTACTTTTAAAATCTCAATGGTCTTGAATGTTCCTAGTTAGAAAAGTGGTCAGTGAAAAGCTATGTTCACTGTCATTATGTCATTATTCTCGCAGTAATGAATACTAAATATGTGTTACTTAGATGGACAAAAGTTAGTATGAAAGTAGGCATTTAGGACTTTTTTTTATATACCATAACTAATTTTGTCAGCACCCTTTATGGCCTAGTTCGTAAGACACTTATTTTCCACCAAGGGGTTTCTGATTCTATTCGCATCGGTAACCCACAAAACATTCTTGTTTAAAAGTTCATTTAGTAACAATACCTGTGCAAACTACTGAATGTATAGCAAGTCTTATCATCTAAATCTATCGATTGAGAATTCTCATTCAGAAGTTCACACAATTTGAGAGATGTAAAATTGAAATGTCCGCCCTTGGGTTAATCTATGGTCACTTAATAAATTTAAATGTATAATGACGAACTGATGAAAAATGAATGAACCATGTTTTTGCTTGTTTCATATAGATTTATTTAATATTTTTCTAACCTTGGGGTGCTAGGTAAAGACCACCAAAAAGCCTCAAACCCGGACCCCCACACGATAGACACCTCAAGCTGTAGATGGAGTCATGTAGACTGAGCTTGTGGTCACTGCATGCTCCATTCTGGGAATGTAAACTGTATTAGTAGTATACCATAACTCACCCGAAACTATAATTTTTCAGTCAAGTCTTATTGCAAGAAGGATTTATGGATTTTTCTTCTGTCACATTACATTTATTCATATTGAGTCACACCCATCATATAGTTGTTAGTTTAACTATACTCAGCATATCAATAATATTTTGTTGAAGAATTTTGCTAAATTCAATATATTACAAAAGTTCACCTTCATAAATTTCATCACTAAACTGAATGAATACACAATTCATTCAAATTCTTTTGAATTTCATGTTGAATATACGAAGTATTGTAATCTAATATGTAGTGCCACAAAGCTTAAAGCCTTCGATAAAATGTCAACTTAGTGTTTTTGTAAAATTCCTTTAAAAATAATATGAAAAATGCAGTTCCAAAATGCTGATAAGCATTATTAAAACAATACAACTGCGAGAATGTAAATAAGCACAAATTTTGAATCAAGAGACAAATATTTTATTTGTATTAAATATTTGTATTACTAAAGGGCGGAGTGATAGTCAGTTACAAATATCAAGAGTGATTCTAAATTTATATCAGTGAGTGATGTGTAATGGATGAGAAAGGGGACACATGGACATTTTTTAATGCTTCCTCCTAATTGTGTTACATGTCCCTTCATCTATTTTAATCACTGCAATTGTAATATGCCTGATTAAAACATTCTTTCTACTAGCGAGAACTTGTGATAGCATGTGTGATTTATGTTGTGAAAAATATATGAATATTTTGTGATATTCTGGAATATTCTCTCTTTTTTTCTTTTTTTTTTACTTGTCATAAAAATGGAGCTCTCTCTCATCATAAATCAGGTATTTTGTCTGTGATCCTATTTCAAATATTCTACATGGCACTAGATTTATAACTTCTTAGCCACTGTTAACTTCTATATTTTTTTATTTTGAACACAACTCGTGTTTGAACACATTTTTAATAATAGTGTATTGTATAATGGGTATTGTATCAAAGTGAGAAAAAAGATATTAAAACAAAATATGTGCAGTTGTGATACAATAAAAGAAGATATGCATGCGTATGCTTCAGAAAGATATGCATGCGTATACCTATGCTACTGTGGACTTTTGAAAATACTACGATCTCGACCATATATTTTAGCTGTTATGACAATTTTCTACTTAACTCTTTAAAACTCTTGACTTATACGATATTAAAATCCATAGAGAAGGTATCGCAAAACATGATGTGAGTCTTGTATCACTTGATGTGTTGTCATTTATTTATAGATATAAACAATAGTATAATAAAATTGTAACAAAAGTAGAGTACTATTACGAAGTAGTATTTTTTGTCAGTTAAGTTCTAGTTCTTGAAATATTTCTTAATCATTCTGTACCGACATTAAATTTGGCTAACTAATAAATTGATAATGGTCTGTAACCTTGCTTACCTTACTTATAAAAGAAAATTTGAGTATCGGATGACTAAAGATACTTCTCCCCTTTAACTTGTTTTTTTGTTGATTGACAAATCATTCATTTTTTATCAGTGTGTTAGCTGGTTAGACATGATGTATATTCTCAACAATTTAGATATGTTGCAATATTTGTTACAATTGACTGTAAACTTTGTACAATAAAGCTCCCAAACATAACAATGATTATTGTACACACAAAAGTGTTATCCTATCAATTATTATGATGCTTCTGTAGTTGAATGTTTAATCAACTAAATTATTGGCCAAAAAAATAATAGGAAGTATCTTGAATATTTGTAATAGCTTTCCAAATCGTTGTAGGAGTTTAATATTATATATAAATACATTTTAAGAATAAAATTACAGATGCCAACTTGAGTGACAGAGCAATATGCATATTTGATCAGCTGAACAGTTTGGGGTTTGATCAAATCATGTGCTAGTATTTTCGACAACTTAAATTTTATTAATCTAAATAAAATCGGATGATATTAAAGCATATTCTAATATGCTTTTTTCAATTTTGCAAATTTTTGATAACATTCTTTATTCGAATAATAATTCATGATTCGACTATGAAACTTATGAAACCAGTATCTTCTAAATAATTTGTTATTCTAATCATATTTATAGATTTATGTGCTAATTTGATTATTAATGAAAATAAAATAAGTATTTATAAAATGTTCAATATGATTTATCTTCTCGAATAGACAATGACTTAGCAAGATGTTAAATGAATATAATCACAAGTTAATAGTCTCAAAGACCACACTTAAAAATGTATTCAAAAACTTGTCTACTGTAGTAACAAACAATTAATTATCTAGGCCCATTACTAGTAACGGCTTTTAGAAAGATAGGAAAAAAACGTTCCAAACTAACAATTCCACAATTAAAAAAAACAATTATGATATAATTATTTAAAAAAAATAATATCCAAAGGTATTTTCTACCTTTGCATAGATATAATTACTTGTAATTTACTAGTCATATTTGAGGATGAACAAATCAGCATGAGTCCCGAACTGGTGACTTTGTATATCATAGATTGTCGCTAATGCAATTTTTCATCGAATTTCTTCATTTCGAAAGCTTTTCCCATGTTGTGCTCTGTTAGGAAGGTAACAGCTGCGACTTGCAGAAGATAATTAAACAACACAAAACATACTTGCTTAAAGCCATTGATATGTCTATATATCCATATATACGATGCTTGTTGTTTTGTGTCACCATTGTGTCTAGGATACCACTTTTCTCATATTGTTAATTTGTATTCTTTTGCAGGAGTATGAGTTCCTAGACTTGTCAGACATAAATGAGGAAGAGCGCTGCAGCCTGACGAGCGCCCTGTTCCCTGCGCCACGCACTCCCCACTGGAGCGGTCGAACGCCCGACCCGCGGGGCGCAGCTCAACGCGACCAGCCTACCTGGACTGAGCCTCATTACGGTGAGATGGGGCATATATTATATCATTGTCTCAAACACTATTTTACAGAAATCGAAAGTCCTTTTAACTTGAATCAGCCAAATAACAATGTTAACTCCAAATACCTGAATTGTTTCCTTACAAACTTTGGCTGTAATTCTGCCACATCAACATGATACACTTATACGGAATATTTCACAAGAGAAAATATAGCAATAATGAAGCTTAATTGAATTGTCTTAATTCTTGACTAATACTGAGATGGAAATTATTAAAAACTCCAATAAGTTTCTTTAATACAATAGGATATTGCATGTGATCGAGCATGACTGTCTTGTGGATGACAGAAATCTTGTGGATGGAAGATATCTGTGAGTCAATTGAATGGCGGGACTTGAATTGAGGGATGCTGTTGATATTCAGAAAACACCTGCACTTGTTAATAGTTATATTGAAATAATAATCACTAGCTAAAAGTCGGGCGTTGAATTTGCTTACATGAAGGCTAAGTTAAATTTAATTGGTTGACTTTCATGGTCGAAAATATTAGAAATAAGAAACCAAACAGAACAAATTTGTAATAAAATGAAAACTTAAAAAGAAATTACAAACATTTTTTCAACACTTATTTTGGGCTGATCAAATGTATGTTTGAAACTACATAATTTTTCATCCAAAATAAAAATGACTATGTGCTTTGTAGTAACTTTTTTTGCGTAAACATTCAATCAGTTTTGACATATCCCACTTGCTAAATGTGAATGTTTACCATTATGGTTACCGTGACTATATAAGTTTCTGTGAAAAACTGTTGCCACCTAACAAAATTTTGATTCTTACCCAATATGTTTCTAATCTAATAAATACACAAATGTGTGTTTGTAATTAAACAACTGTTACCTTTACATACATAATAGACAGAAAGGACAGAGTGCCAGGCTTTCTTATCTTGACAAATTGTTCGCCTCTTCTCCACTCATACACTTCACACAACTACAATTTCTCTGGCTTTACATCTCCTTTCAAAATATCATTAGCTTGATCCAACCATACTTTCCTAACTATACCCTTTATTATGCTTTCCACTCACATTTGCACTATGTATATTTGTTTTAGTATTCATTCTTCATTCATTCGTTTTACATGCCCAAAACATCTCAGATTGCTCTTCTTCATCTTCTCATTCATCCCTAATCAATTAATTCCGTATTCTATCATACACTGCCACCCCATTTATTTTTATGAGTGTGCATACTTTGCCTTTCTGACACCTTATAAAAAAACTTTGGAATTAAAACGTCACAGTTTGTGTCGTTAACTCCAAGAATTAGTAGCTATTAACAAAATATGCCATCAATTTATTTTTTATTTGATATGAAGAACATATTTGTCTAATGGTGATTCTCTAAAATAATTATGTAACTTATCTAAATTAAACGATTACATTTGTTTGCATGCATACATTCAGCCACATTATATTGTTATCTTATTTATTTTTCTGTACCACAACTCCTGCCAGCCATAGTACAAGAATGACACATTAACAAGCCAAACACTCAACCGGCATTCCTATTGGATTTGACATCAGTCTGTCGATAATTCGAGTTGTGCTGACTTGTCAATAGTTTACTTGATTGACGTGTGAAAAGTATATTGATCAATATCTCCTATTTAACTTTGTTACTAATCAGGTAAACGAACATGGATTAACATAGAATTGATGAATACATGAATTTTTAGTTATCAATCACGCTGTGTTGATTTTAGAGTATACCAGGTCTGTAAATATGAAACCGAATTTTTTTTATAGAAAATATACATTTATTGTATGAAAATGGTAAAAAATATTTAATTCAAAGTATTGCCCATCACTAGCTACACATTTTCCCCATCTCTCTGGCAATTTGTGAATGCCACGCGAAAAAAACTGTTGCTCTTTTGAGGCAAACTAATCATCGAGCCATTTTCGTAAGAAGTGAAGCACTGCTCAGCAAGTGCGTGTCCCATCAATGCAAATAAGTAATAATCGGATGAAGCCAAGTCTAGTGAGTAAGCCGCATGCGAAAGTATTTGCCAACTAAACACCTCAATCGTTTCCTTGACCGGTTTTGCTGTGCGCGATTGTGCATTATCATGAAGCAAAATCACTTTGTGTTGCCTCTTTTGATATTTTGGTCGTTTTTCACGCAACACTTGATTCAAATCCATAATTTGTTGGATTTGAACATCATTTGTCGGTTTTGCCAGGTTTTAGCAGCTCATAATAGATAACACCCTTCTGATCCCACCAAACACAGAGCATTGTCTTCCGTCCATAGCGATTTGGCCTTGCGGTCGATGTTGCTGGTTTGCTTGGAGTTACCCATGATCTTTTATGCTTAGGATTCTCGAAATATATCCATTTTTCATCGCCAGTCACAATTCGATGGAGAAATGATTTTCTTTTGTACCTGGCGAGCAGCATTTCGCAAGTGGTTTTTCTGTTTTCCTGCTGTCGCTTATGGTTTTCATTCAGATCACGTGGAACCCATTTTCCCACCTTCTGGATCTTTCCCATAGCTTTCAAACGTATGGAGACGGCTTCTCGTGTCACATTTAATTGATCCGCGAGTTGTTGCGTTTGAGTGTCATCCTCATCCAACAATGCTTGCAATTCGGCGTCTTCCTCATTCTTCGTTTCTCATGTCAAAATCGCCACTTTTAATTTTTTTAAACCACTCAAAGCACTGTGATTTACCAAGTGCATGTTCTCCTTAAGCTTCGACAAGCATTCGATGCGATTCTGCAGCAGTTTTCTTCAAATGGTAACAGAAAATCAATGCTGTCCGCAAATCGTTGTTTTCAGGCACAAAAACAGACATGTTCAACGCTATGAAAACATATGTAGTTGTATTAAACTTGTATCGTTGTGAGTTTAAAGTCTTTAACAAATGTAAACACAAGAAAAAGGCGCCAATGACGCGGTTTGACAGTCACTACGTTGACAACTAGAGCCATCTATGAGCAAATTCCGGTTTCATATTTACAGACCTGGTATATATTTATTTGGAGTGAAAACTTTGATCACAAGGCTGATCTTGAATTGTTTTCCCAACTAATGCTTTCTTTTTGCTAAATCCGTTGTCATTCTTGTGTAAGATATATCCCAGATTTGGCTTTTAAAGCTGCAACTCTGAACAAAGATATAGTACCACAATGAAACCACTCCCGTAAGTTCTTCAACCAGGAGATGCGTCTTGTTCCCTCACTTCTCCCCCGAATTTTCCCCTACCATATCAGTTGAAGTATCTCATATATTTCTCCTCACATTATATGTCTAAAGTACTCAAACTGTCTTCTTGGTATATAATACTTCTCTGTCTTTATCTGTTTCAAGATGGCATCATTACAGACTTTGTCAACATATGAGACTCTTAGCATTCTTCGATAGCACCGCATTTCAGAAGCTTCTAGTTTCTTTGTGGTGGCCTGAGTAATATAAAGAAATACAGAGAATGTGTAGCAATGCAAAAGTAAATGGTGATAAAAAAAATTGTTACAGAGGAGATTCTGCATTTTTAAGAAACTGTTTTGTACCATCTCCACTCTTTAATCTACTGAGACTAGTTTAAGTGATCATTCAGACAGTATCCCAAATAATTATATTTTATCAGGCTTGCTTAATAATTTCATTATTTATATCAAAAGATATAGTCTGTACTTACCTTTTGCTGACAGTCAAATTTTGTGTTTGATATATTCCATATATCATACTATAGATCATCTTGTAAAAAGCGAAGTCTTGTACTTTAGCTTTGATGTGATATTAGAATTATTCAAATTAAAAATAACATCGTTCACTCGGTTCAACTTCTGAACGATCTTTCTGGCTCAATCATATTTGCTACATCCTTATTGATATGTATGAATAAACTAAAGAAGCATTATTTATCTCAAAATATTCCTCATCCTTAACTCTCATACTATTTCTGTCCTAATTTTTAGTTTTTGTCAAATATTGTTTCCATACACTACATTAAAGACACTGTCTTGGATACCAATAATAATTATGAAACAAACCTGAAGAACTTGTGTTCAAGTAATAAATCCATCAGATATATTTGCATGAAAGTGTTAAATAAATAAAATAACCACAAGGGTGCAGATCTTTTTGTGATTTTTTAAATATCAATGTAATAAAATAGACGTTTCTGGATGGTGTCTGTGTATAAAGTGTATATATATTTATAAGTGTCGGCATATAAAGCTATACAACCAGAGAAGTAGGAACTTGTCGATAAATATGCATTAAACCCTTTTTATGGTACCCTTTAATATATCTCCTGTGATGTATGTGTACATGTTGAAGACCATGGCCAGGAAAAAATATTGTAAGGTGCACGTAACTTTCCATCATTGTGCATTTTGGTAATACAACTGCACACCTAAGGAAACAATAACCTTAATGATTCGTTTGTGGCCCTTTTTTGGATGCCATCAAAATGCAAATTCAATCTCCGCAAACCTAGCTACCAAGTGTCAAAAATAGGTATTGGAACTGGGAAACTTTTTTTTATATAACTATTTTATCAAGAAATAAGATTGCCAGTGTGAATATTTCATATAAAGGCCTTTAAAAAGCTTCCTGATTGGTTGTAAGAAATTGCTGCATGCCTTTCCAGGTTTTACTCAATGTATAAAATTGAAGTATATTATTATTGTATACAATCCAAATTGGCAAGTTATTGACATGTGGCAAGGTAAGTCTGAATTGAGCGGAGTTCATATCAAATTGGAACTGAGGTCACCTGTGATGTCTTATACAGTACATACATAGACAAAAGTAGAATTAGAAAATTAGAAGTATAACCCTCCATAACATTTCAGATTTATCATCGTGCTCGTCTGACACAGCGGGCCCCCCGACAGCGTCGAGCAGCCTGGACTCCCTGTCGGAGCGGGAGATGGCCCCCCCACACCCACCCCCCGCGCCCTCCCCGCCGCGCGGGCCGCAGCCCTCGCAACAACCTGCTCCCACCCCACCACAGCACTACTCGCAGCCCCCGCCCGGCCAGACACAGTTGTACAGTTCTGCGCCTCCACCACCTTGGGCTCCGCAACTTATGCCGCCCAATGTTTATGTCAGTCAAGTCACGGCCAATGTCAACGTGCATGGCTACATGAGCCAGTATTATCAGCCGCATCAACATCAGTATGCCTCGCACCAGCCCAACGAGCCACGCTCCAGGGAAGGCCGCAGAGGCAGGAGAGGTGGGCCTAACAAGAGGGCACCCTCGCCACCCCAGACACCCTACATCTATTACCCACAGTATTATCCCTCGGCGCAGACAGCCCAAGGGGCTCCTTTGTACCATCTTCCTGTTTACCCGCAAATGGGTTACATTCCTGGATACCCTTATAATCCTTATGTAGAATACCCAATACTAGAAGACCCCAACCAAGGGGAGAAAGGCCCTGAAGAATACCCTCCAGAGATGATGATGGAACATGAGCACATGCAGCACGAAGTGTACTATCCCCACCCCTGTGTCCCACCCCCCACCATATATGATCCCAACAGACCCATTGACGGAGCTTGTTCCATGGAATCCTACCCTCCTTTCTTCTCTATGCCCCCGCCACACACACCCTCCACGCATCAGTTTAATGTGCATGCCAAGAATTTTGTTAGACAAAGTGACCATAAAAACTATAATGCACCGCCTCAAGAAACTAAACCTCAAGAAAGTGTGAATGCCAGTCAACCGAATAATAACAATAAGAACAATACGCCCAGTGCTGTGCCTGAATCCTTACCCATTAAAGACTTAAAAATTAATTCTAACAAACCTCCCACAGGAAGTCCTAAACATATACAAGAAAAACCACCAGTTATCAGTCAAACGCAATTACCGGCAAAGATTCCTCCTAACCAACCTCCCACAGTTCCCAATGACAAAGTTGCACCCAAACTTCCTGCGGAAATTCCTAAACAAGCTTGGTCAGCTAATAACAATACGAAGAACTCTGAGACAATACAACCCAAACCTGCACCTCCCAATGCAGTTTATCAACCTCCACCCCCAACTCCACAGATCACAGCCATAGCCAGTAAACCAGCCGTTCCTACGACCACTGCTATTGTTCCTAACAAAATAAACAAATCGCCAGTGCCTGCCCCATTCACAAACATCAAAACTATTGTGAAGAACACTCAACCACCTGCCGGAGTTATCGTGCCTCAACAAACTTTACCGGCCAAAGCTCCATTTGCGACAAAACCAAAGAAAGAAGCTACAATCAAACCTCAAGAAACTGCACCAATCCCTGTGGAAAATACAGAACCTGTTCTTCCTCCCCCTGCGTCTGTCCCTGCTCAACCAACTCCCGAAGTTAAGCCAACAATTGTTGCGCCAACTATAAAACCTAATCCACCTCTCGCTATTGCCCCAGCTCCTATTGCCAGCAAAGCACCTTTTAGTCACGCAAGAAAACCTTCCATTACTACTGAAGTACCTGTTTCCGCTCCTGCTCCACCTCCTCAAGCACCTACAGCTTCAGATTTTCCACCACCTCCGGCACCACGGCGTGTGACAGTAGAACAGTCTCCTGTAACGACCCAATCTCAGCCAGCTGCATATACCCCGTCCCCAGCAAGATCTTGGGCCAGTTTATTTGTAAACAAAAACAGCATATCAACGACACCCTCTCAACCAACTGAGGAAACAACCCAGCAAACTTCATTAGTGAATCAAATAGCCGCGCCTATTTCAAATACGCCAGCAACGTTATCGACCAATACTATAACCAACCAAAAGCCTGTTGCTAAAGTACTACCATTCGATTCATCTCCACTCCAATTGGAGTCTGAAAAATCACCAAATTCAGTGTCAAGTCCTGGCATCTCTTATTCGGAGAAGACCTCAAATGGACAACTACAGAAGGGTTCACAATCACTTAAAGATGAATCTACTTCCAGAGAATGCCAACAGAATCAAATACCTCCACATATTAATGACCCCAACTCATATAGAATGGGAGGTTAGTTCTCATTTTTTAATTGTTTTATTTCCAAATATTTAATCCAAAGTAAATTAAATCAAATATTGTAAAAAAATATACACAATATTGAGTCCTTTTTGTGTTAAAATCGCAAAATCAGTTTTAGTTTTAAATTAAAAGGGAGACTCTAGTCTCCTGTAAAATTAATCAAGATTCCAATCAATCGATCCATTGCTTTGAGCTTGTTGAACTAGTATTTATGTCATATCCACGTATAAGTTGTTAAATGCATAGATTTTTAAGTGTTTTTTGAGCAAAACATTTTATTTTCAAAAACTAAAAAATGATTATTTTTTTCATTAAAAATGTGAAAAAATACACTCTGCCTGTCCCGTTTAATATCCAATATTTAAAAAAATGTGTTACAGCTCAAGATATGCAATATTTTAAATGTAATGATTAATCTTAAATTTTTTCAGAATTCCTGGCCAAATACCAACTGAGCCACCATACAGTGTCCCTGCAGCCGCGAGGGCTGTCCAATCGCTCCAACTACTGCTACATAAACGCCATTCTACAGGCATTGATTGCCTGCCCGCCCTTCTACAACATGCTTCGCAGTCTGCCACACCAGGCCAGGAAGGGGAAATCCGCTACACCTATCATCGATGCCATGTAAGTCTCAAACTATTTCTATCCTTTTTCTTCCAAGATTGTGGGTGTACTGCAGGGTGACTGTAAAATAAAACTAAATCTTCAGTCTGGGATATCATATTTCATTACCCGTTAATGACTTCTTTTAGCTAGTTATTGAACCTTAACCTGGAATTAGATGACAAAAAGATCTGAACTAATCTGTTTTTTTAACATTCCTCTGATGGGCTAGAAGATGAAAAAGTTGGAAAATGGTATGAGAGGAACATCATCAAATTATTCAATTAAAGTGGATATATTTTTAATATTTTGTCCGGAAAGTAGTTTTGTATTTCTCGGATAGATGTTAGGACAAAATTTTCATTGCTAACTTCATTCCAAAACTTACTGGATTTATATTATGAAAATTAATATTTTAGTGCACTCTTTTGACATTATAGACCCAAATTGGCGGAGTGATTTTTTTTGTGTCATTTTGAAGATGAAACACAGTTGTTTTTTTGGTGCTTTATTATTTTTTACTACCACAGAGTAAACAAACATGTATGGAAATGATGCAGTAAATGATCATGTATATACTGAAAATATGGAAAACCACCACCCACGAGCATTTGATGCGATTTTGTGTTTGCCTTTTAAAATAAAGATACAAAATTATTTTCCAGACATCCCAATATTTTATCGAGTGCTTAAATATTAGGTCCTTACATATGAAATTGGCGTTTTGCCGTACTGGCAACTTTGATCTCAAATATCTTCTCTTTGGTTAGGAATTCCAAATTCAAATTTATACAGCTATTTACTCAAGTATTTGTGTTTCGAAAATTATAATTCATTTGTTTTTTCCTCAATTGTTTTTCTTCTTTGCGTCACTCAGTTTACAAAATGGAAAACTTGAAATATCGCGTTATTTACGAGTACGAGTTCCACCGTGGCACCAGTGCTGCAGAAACGGCTCGAAGGATTAATGATGTGTATGGCAACGGTGCCGCAAAAGAAAACACAGTGCGTTTTTGGTTCCAACGTTTTCGTTCTGGAAATTTCGACCTGCAGAACAAGCCCCGTGGACGGCCGGAGACCAAAGTTGATAATGAAGAATTGAAGGCTATTGTGGAAGCGGATCCATCGCAAACCACGTCCGAGTTAGCTGCAGGCTGCGGTGTTAGTGATAAAACTGTTTTAATCCACTTGAAGCAAATTGGGAAGGTGAAAAAGCTTGAAAGGTGGGTACCTCACGAATTGAGTGAAGCAAATCAACAAACGCGCGTTGACTGCTGCGTTGCATTACTCAACCGGCACAATAATGAAGGGATTTTGAATCGAATCATTACCTGTGATGAAAAGTGGATCCTGTATGATAATCGGAAGCGCTCATCGCAATGGCTGAACCCTGCCGAACCAGCCAAACCATGCCCCAAGCGAAAATTGACTCCAAAAAAGTTACTTGTGAGCGTTTGGTGGACTAGTGCTGGTATCGTTCACTACAGCTTTCTTAAATCTGGCCAGACGATTACGGCAGATGTCTATTGTCAGCAACTGCAAACCATGATGGAAAAGCTAGCTGCTAAACAACCGAGGCTGGTTAATCGCTCTAGGCCACTGCTGCTTCATGATAACGCTAGACCACACACTGCACAACAGACGGCTACCAAATTAGAAGAGCTTCAATTGGAATGTCTAAGACATCCACCGTACTCTCCGGACCTTGCCCCAACAGATTACTATTTTTTTCGAAATTTGGATAACTTCTTGCAAGGGAAAAAATTCAACTCCGATGGGGCAGTCCAAACCGACTTCAAAGATTTTATTGATTCCCGTCCGAATGGTTTTTTTAGTAAAGGGATCGATGAACTACCTATGAGATGGCAAAAGTGCATAGATAGCAATGGTACATACTTTGATTAAATAAATATATTATATTAAAAAAAAATCAACTTTATGTTCCTCCCAAACAAAACGCCAATTTCATATGTAAGGACCTAATAGATCAATGGTTGCATTGATCTTTATAGTGTCATTTAGAAAACAAACGCTTCTGAAGGGTGCTTCATGTATAAATAATAGTGCTTAACTTTGAACAAGAATTGATACCAAATATAGTAAAGAAAATGTGGAATGAATTAAATTTCATTACAAAGATTAATGAAAAACTAATGGTAAATAAAAAAATGGCCGAAATAATTTGTTAAGTGGAAGATAGGAAGGTGAGAGCTGTAGCCATTGTTTTAATTACTTCCTCACATTAGCATATATTATTTATCATTATAGACAGGCAGTGTGAATGCTGTATATATAGTAAAAGTCCGTTGATTAGAAAAAAATCAAATTACACTAACACTAAAAATCAAATAGAATGTATAGTGCATTTCCGGCTGGGAACATCACGGTAATTTTTTTGTACTATAAAAATAATGTAAGTCAAGTATTGGTTTGTCAACATATTTCCTTAATATTGAGACATATGAATAATAACATATTTAATGATATATTAAATATAAAAAAATACATACTATTTTTCATAGGCAGCCAAGTACGAATTAAAAAAAAAATCACTATAATAGTCACTTATTTGATTTTGATATGGCCGTGCTTATTTACACAAATTAATTTGTTTATGTTTGCTCGCATAATATAAATATGATGGTCCCTGGGTTTTATTTGGTTGCGGACTTGTTTATCTATATCAAGGTCAACTGTCATGTTCATAAAGAAAAAGCAAAAAAAATACAAAGAACTAAGGAACAATATAGCTCTGGGTTTGTGTATAAGAACTTGTCCAGACTATTTTTAAACTGATTCAATGTCAGAATTCGCTACACTATTGAGCAGTTTGGTCCAAAATTCCACAGCTCTGTTAGCAAAACGTTTTCTTGGATTATTGTGGAATTTAGTTTTGAAATGTTAACTGATGTTCTCTTAAATGTGTGCTATGATTAAAAAAGAAAAATTTTGACCGAGTTCTGAGCATGATGACTGCTCAAGATCTTATAACACTCAATGAAATCTCCACAATTTTGACTTGGTTACAGAAGAGAAACATGTTAAAACATTTAGCAAAAAAACATATCAAGATAAGATGACCTACCAAGACTTAGTAGTTCTTCTGATATGTGATATAAAAAGAACTACGTAGTATTTATACATTTTGAACCTCCCGAGTCCAGGACTTCAAATAAAGGACCAATCTAGTCCCTGATATTGAATATTAGACTCAGAGTGCAAACTCAGCATGCTTACCAGCAGTTCTTTCTATAAAAATGTTTCTTTTTGTTCATGACCATATTTATGAGTATTGTTATAATTTCAGGGTGGAGCTGATACACGAGTTCTCTCCACTGCCACCAGGCGCCCGAACCACCCGTGCAGAACGCAATACAAGGCCGGAATCGGCCCCTGAGTGCGGCACTGTGGTGGGTGGCGCCGGGCCCCCATTGGAGCCTGGACCCGTACTGAGGGCACTGCGTGATGTGCAGAACGGAGGGGACAGCTTCCGTGTCGACGGCAGGCAGGAAGATGCTGAGGAATTCCTTGGCTGCTTACTCAATGGACTCAATGATGAGATGCTGGAGGTTTGCTCATATTTTTTACTCTTCTGGCTTGGATGACTTCACAACTCTAAATTCAAGTTGCTCAGTCAATTAATAATAAACAGGCAATTTGTATAGCACTGTTATATAACAGAATATCACCATAAGAACCTTTTGTTTTTTAATTTGTCAAAGCTGGTTTGTAAGTGACCATTAACCTCTTAAGGAGTATGGTCATAAGATGCAGGGGAACAATTTTTTTATCAAAGAAAGTGGTTGTTGTCGTTACTGGATCTCGTAATCAAGAATCCCCTTTCCATTCTAACGACGTCAGTTACATTGAAAGTGATGTTCCGTGTTTTTTAAGTGAGTCATTTTACAAAAGTACAACATATATGTGTTAATCTAATTCAACTTACCCAAAAGATGTAAAGGTCTTAAGTGAAAACCCGATTGGAACGTTTTTAAAAACAATTGTATCAACAAAAATCAAACCTTGTAACCTTTGAGTTTGAAGATAGACGTCTTACCGACTAAGCCATAGAAGTTGTACTTTCAATTTGAAGCCTAAAAAAACTTCTCTGTCTCTCTGATTGCAGTTAATAACTTGTGATGGATTGTGTGTGGTTCATCTAATTATGTTAATGTATTATTTTCAGCTAATCAAATTGGTGGAACCAGAGGAAAGTAAAGATGCTCCTGTGGTACCAAATGGAAATGATGCTGCGCAAGAATCAGATGATGATGTTGAATGGAAGGTAAAATATTGCTTAAAAACTCCACTTTTTCTAAATATCTAATATTGTATATTTCATTACATACATACATGCCATCACACCATTTCCCTATCTGGGTAGGCAGAGAGAACAAATTACCAACCTTTCCTATCGCATCACAAATCCTTAGCGTCCTCCACATCCATACAACTTCTATGATTTCACTGGCTAAATTTCCTTTTTATTTTTACTCTACTTTTATTTTATTAACTTATAAACTAGTATAAAAGCAAGAATTTAATCTTTTATATATTAAATTAATAATATAGGGTATCCCAATGTATACACAATTGGAATGATTATAAATTCAGTATTTATTAAGGTATATCTAAGATTAAAACTCCAAATTAAAGAAGACAGATGTGGATTTTATTTAGTTATCTCAAATTGATAGCCATTCTGGTTACTGCCGATAACCTGGAATCGCAAACATCATGGATAATTTGAGTGTATACATTATTTTGGGACACCTTTATCTTTCTATTAGCAGGTTTATATGAACGCATTAAGATGTTTTCAACACTGAATGTGTTAAGGGTAGTTTTAGTCATTTACGACATTTGAGGTCAATTTATCATAGTATAAATAGGCCAAAACCCGTACGATGGTTGTCGTCAAAGAAAGAATACGAGAATTGAATTTTGAATACAAGAGAGCGAGAGAGAGGAATACTTGGATTCTCTCCGAAAGTAATTCGAAATTTATATCTCGGTGGGTCCGTGATACTGAACGAATTTTAAATACCTAGCTAACAATTTTTGAAACGGTGTAAAAGGGGATGATGTATAAATGATATACGAGGCGTATCCAGAAAGTAAGTGTACTGAGGCTCTCACGACCGGATGGATTTTATTTTCCACATGTTGGCTACACTTCCGTGTAGCCTGACTCTTCCCCTCCGCAACGAGACCGGTTCGAGGTCAGTACGTTGAGAAGTGTCGACGCGACAACACGTTTCGTGAAAAATGTAAATCCTATCTCCCGCCAAGTGCGAAATACGCGGTGTCATCCGTTATCTCGTTTGGAAGGGAAAACCTCCGGTTGAGGTTTATAATGAGGTGAAAACTGCATATGGTGATAAAGCTATGAATCGTACGAGTGTGTACAAGTGGTGTCGCGAGTTTAAAAACGGTCGTACGTCTGTGCATGATGATCAGAGGAGCGGAAGACCTTCGATTGTGACTGACGAAATTGTGGAAAAAATCGAAAATGCGCTCCGTGACGATCGCAGATTGACTGTGGATGAACATTCTGCGATGTTTCCGCAAATCTCCTGATCTCTACTACACGAAACCATCACAGAAACCCTCAGATATCGGAAACTGTCCGCGAGGTGGGTCCCAAAACAGCTGACAGACCAACACAAGTTGAATCGAGTGGAGGCCGGGCAAGAGTTTTTGAGGCGCTGCAAACTCGATGGAGATGAATTTCTCGGCTCCATCGTTACTGGAGATGAAACTTGGGTTGCACACTACACGCCTGAAACCAAAAGGCAGTCTCAACAGTGGCGTCACACCTCTTCACCCTCCGCCAAAAAGTTCAAAACCACAATTTCAGCCAAGAAAATCATGGCATCCGTGTTTTGGGACTGTCAAGGCATAATTTTAATTGAATATATGCCTCAAGGGGAGACCATCAACTCTGCAAGATACTGTGAGACCCTAAAAAAATTGCGGAGGGCGATTCAGAACAAGAGGAGAGGCATGCTGACAAAGGGAGTCTGCCAACGCCACGAAAGAACTGCTCGCCTCGTTTAAATGGGATGTCCTGAACCATCCCGCGCATTCCCCTGACCTAGCACCTTCAGATTACTATCTCTTTACCTCCCTGAAGCTGCACATGGGGGAAAAAGGTTTTCAACCGACGAGGAGGTGGACGGAGGGGTTGGCAGGAAACTACTTCGAGGAAGGCATCAAAAAGTTGTTACCCTGCTTCACGACCTGCATTGAGAGGAATGGCGACTATGTCGAAAAATAGCTTACATATGTACTACGGTAACCACGTAATTTTTTTGTTTAAAAAAAATTGTAACCTACAAAAATTTAGTACACTTACTTTCTGGATATGCCTTGTATATAAACAAATTTTACATTTATGAATATATATTTTCATAAATGTAGAATTTGTTTTACTTCCGTGAATATTTCACGGGTTGCAACTAGTTATTTATTAATCAACGTTTGATAAATTTGAATTTAGAATCGAGTGTAAGTTTTCCCACCTGGCATATAATTTTTAAACACAATTTTATCTTTCCGAATTTGACCAGTTAAGTTTAAATTAACACATTCAGTGCTGAAAACATATATAGACGTTCATATAAACTTTTACCGAGTGCTCAAAACTTCCGCGCCTTTCTTTTCTTAATTTCTTTGGGTGGATTCAAAACATGGCCTAACAACGCTTTTAAAGATTCCTTAGGGTATGTGACAAGGAATTTCACCCGTTCTCACTTTTCTATTTTTTAAGAATTGAAAATTTTAAAACTGCGGGAATTTTTTGCCTTTGTTAAATTCGGCATCCAATTGTATTTCATGTGAGCTGAGTAGGCAGGCATATTGCCTTTGGGCAAAATATGTTCTAACTCTAGAGATGGGGTGAATATTGATCAGTTGCCATACGTGTCATGTGCCTCTGCTGAGTCTGCATTTTCTCTTGATGATGGTGCCAGAGATTGGATTTGATGCGTAAGTTGGCTACGTTAAGAACCCGATACTCCCTGAAAAGTTCCACTGTGGGATACCGGGTATGTTATGTATACGTATACGTGTGTGTGTGTATTTTATTAGGTGTTAACATATGTATTATTTTAGATTTAATCAATAATACATTTTGGTCAAATGATGATGTATTGTGGTACTCGGCCAAAACAAACCTCAGACTAATCATTAATACAATTTTACTTGTTCAATTATTGTTTACCTTATTATCTGCTAAATTGACGATAGTTAACTTTCAAATGATGAAAACATTTCTCAAACCGAACACATAATGTGGGCTTTGATAGTAGACCTGAAAATTGAGTAATTCTACTCACAAGAAGACTTTCGTCACACAGTTAATTCCAAGCATAGTGTAACATTTTGCAGGTAATGGGCCCCAAGAACAAGGGTTCAGTGGAGCGAAGGTGTTCGGCGGGGAGAACTCCCCTGTCTGACATCTTCCGAGGTCAGCTGCGGTCCAAGCTGCAGAGGATTCCTGCCCCTGACTCACCACAACCTGAAGCTACTCATTGCGTGCAGCCATTCTTCACATTGCCTTTGGACACTGAGGTAATTTTATGTACATAATTCTTCATTTTTCTTTTCATAATACTCGAGAGTTTAAATTTGAAAGTCATTTTTCCCCAGTACTTGGCAAAGTATGAAAGGAGTAATGAAAACATTAGAATTGAATGCATTATCGAAATGGATACCATAAATAGCGTGAAGAAAGAAGTGGTAAGACGATTGGATCATGTAGAGAGAATGACCGACTATACAAATAGGGAGGTCTAGATGAAGTGGACCATATTGAAGGGAAATAGTTAGAATCGCAAGTATCGTATTGACCGGACTAGAAGGGGAGATTTTTACTAAAACAACACATTTTACTTGCATGTATAAAATTCATTGAATATGTCCATTTTTTTTCTATTATAATCACAACTTAGTGTGTGTAACAAGATATGTACATGGGGAGGTCAACAAATTCGCGGAATGAAGGGGTTAAGGGAGAGGTGGTAGTGCACATGCACATGTTCCAATAATATGACTCATTAGTATATTCACCAAGTTTTAGTCTAATTTTGACAGTATTGTTTAAAATACCATCGGGACAGTATGTCAAATGTTAATAACATTCCAAGTATGGAAACAATTTAGTATCGCCCCGAAACAAGGAAAAACACCTCAAATCATTTTAGAAGAAATGTTAGCGGTTTACTTGGACTTGCTCTGGAAAAACGATAGTTTACAAGTCGCAGTCTTTTTAAGCAAGGGAGAGAATCGATTGAAGACAACCTCCGATCAGGGCGGCCTATTGAGACCACTTCTTCCAACATCTGCAAAAAAGTAGAAAAGCTTATGCTGGAAGATGCCCGCCTATATAAACAACTTGCAGAGATGGTTGGAGTATCACCTATAATCATTTTGAATATCCTCCCATCAGCATCTAGGGATGTCAGAAGTCAGTGCAAGGTGGGTACCCAGAATACTCACGCCACTTCAAAAACAACACATTGAATGTTCATGGCAGTTTTTGGACCTATGCAGAAATAACAAAGATGAGATTTTGAGCCGAATTGTTGAGATGAAATTTGGATTCATTATTATGAGCCTAAGTCGAAGCATGAGTCCATGCAGTGGCATAAAAAGAGCACACAGCCCCCTAAGAAGTTCCAAGTGTTACAATCGGCTGACAAAAATTTAGCTACAATTTTTTGGGATACGGGAGGCATACTGCTGATAGATTACAAAGGTAAGGTATCACAATAACTGATGAGTACTACTCTGGTCTAGAAAATGGACAAAAGGGTGCTGCTTTTGCATGACTGCACAAAAGCATTTCTACATTGGCTGCTCTTCACAACTGTGGGTTCCAAACATTAAATTACCCTCCCTGCAGCCCAGACTTTACTCCGTCTGGCTATTATTTTAGTTTCCAAATATGAAAAAAGAACTTCGAGGGAAGAAATTTACGGACAATGAAGAAGTTAAAAGTGCGATTTTGGCTTATCTTTTTTTTCGTGGGTAAAATAAGCTTATTGAAAGATCTGAAAAATGTGTTTGAATTAATGGTGAATATGTTGAAAAGGAAAAGTAAAAAAAATGTTTTTTTCCTCTTCCTTCCGTGAATTTATTGACCTCCTCTCGTATGAATAAAGAGGAAGGGAAAAATGTGCCTGGATAGAAGTGGAGATTAGATATGTATGTTCTTATGAGGAAGCAGGACTGTTGGTGTCAATTTAAATAGGGCAATTCAATAATGATCTGTTTTACTTGCAGTTCTCTAACTCTGTCCGTGAGGCTCTGGAGCGCGTAGCAGGGCGTGAGCGCATGGAGGGTGTGCGCTGCCGCGAGCGTGGCCGGCCTGTGGACGCCTGGAGCCAGTCGCTGCTGGAATGCCTGCCGCCCGCACTGTTGCTGCACCTCAAGTGCTTCCAGTGCAGGCCGCAAGATAATGCCACCGCCAAGATACTCAAGGCCTTTGAGTATCCCGTCGACCTCAAGATTGATCCTAGTAAGTGATTATCGATCGTAAACAAAATAGACATTTGAGACAGAGATAAACAGCATCAATCTGTCTGCCAATATTGTAATGAAGTAAAGCTGTCATATTTACAAGCACCACTGTTGCACACTTCTGATTTTTTTTTTGTATAAAAATTTATCTGAAACTGGTTAATCCTCACACTATGGGGTTTATACTTAAGTTTCATGACTCAGAATAACATTAATGAAATCTCATTTTGGAAAATTTCAGCTGATATTCTCTCAAATGTATATTTTGATATAAAGATTCTTACTGATAGCTCAAAACATTCAATTGTCTGGCTTTGACTTTATTGTATTGTAGATTATTGAGGACTGCTTTGTTCAATATGATGCTCAATATTATTTTTCGTCATCCAATCAAATGAGATGCGGACATAACACTTCTGATTTATTCGTATTAAACTAAATACCATTCATTCCCCCATACGCAACCAGAAGATGACGATGTTTGATTTCATTACAGAGATAATATCACCCAAGATCAAGTACAGTACCAAGCAGAGATCGTACAAGCTGTTTGCCGTGGTCTACCACGAGGGCTCAGAGCTGGAGAAGGGACACTACCTGGCTGATGCCTACCATGCTGGCACTGGAGGCTGGTTGAGGTATGATGACTCCATCGTCACTGCCGTCACTGAACACCAGGTGAGGCTTTTTTTTTATTGCCATAGGGAATATTTTTCACATTAAAATCTTGAAAAACTAACTATGCTATTACTTTTTTTATTTAAAAGGTAAATGCTTACTTTTCTCAATGCATATATTTGCATTTGCCAAAGAAATAATTCCATCAGAAATTTATTGAATCTAACACCCTCTTCATTCCATTAGTAACAGGGATCCTACAAACACCTCCATCTTTGTCGGTGCACAGCCTGTCATTCCACGTTAAGCCAAGCTTGCAAATATCCCTATCATAACATGGGTGTATGGTATAAGATAAGCGCTCTATTCACTGATTCTTAAGTAAGTAATAAAAAATGCAGCTCTTAGTCAGCTAGCCAGCGGCATTCTTAATACTTCAAGCCAATCTCCAGAGCCTCACCCATATATAATATATTTTGATTGCTATAACCTATTGCGTCTGAAGATGAACTTAGTCGTACCATTTGACATCCATCATACTCCTAAGGCATCATTCTAAAAGCAGTTTTTTTTCTTAGGCTTTGATAATATGCCAAGACTGATTAGCAAAGTGGACAGGAGAGAGGCACCAAATAGCTGACTTTGTTTCATCTTCAAACTCAGACAGGCCAAGAAAATATAGAATGTGTTTTTTGTAATGTCACAATAACAACATTTCAATGAAGCCTATTTAAACATGGTTTCCTAAATCGTGTTTTAATGGTTATTGATGTATAGTTGTTGTACGGCACCGGTACAAAGAACTGTATCAGGTGGATGGCTGCTGCGCAATGCTCGGAGAATTTGGGTCACGTTTAGAGGCGTAGATCGGTGAAAGAAGGTAGCGGGGTGAAGAGATTCCTCTTAGGCAGGTATAGCAGGTCTCAAGTAAAACACAGTAGGTAGAGTGAACTAAGAATGTAATTTATTTTGAAAAGGACCCTTCTTATGAACGGTTAATCGCAAGCGCCATTTTCCGCTACTGCACGCACTCACACCTCGCGAAATACCACAATTTTCAGTTTTGTGCAAGCAGAGGCCGGCCGGCCAACGATATAGTCTCGCGACGACCGTCCATAAGTCTCATTTCTGTTGCGGTCGCGATGCAGCGCAGGCCCAAACATATATATTTACATACAAATACCAAATAACATCAAGAATTTACATATCAAATTATAAACAAGAATCTATACATATTAAACATATACCAGAAAACAAATATGATATATGTTCCGGGTGACACATACATCCGATACATTTGTTTAGTTTTTAACATCTCTGGTGTTATTCAGAAAGTTCCTTTTTGTCAAAATAAATGCCTCTTAAAATATCTTGTGTAATGGAATCTTTGTATTCTTTCTTATTCTGTGTAAACCCATTAAAACATGAAACATTTAGGAAATATTGACATGGTTTTATAAAATTTCACAGGTTCTACACCCGAGGTCCCCGCGCACTCCCTACCTGCTGCTGTACCGTCGGCAAGACACGATGCAAGCAGCACGTCATCCACAGAACAATAACTGATGTGTCCCCTGGCTTGTAAAGAGCTCTCCTCAAACCAAAAGACTGATTTTATATGGCTGAACGTTCTACATGACAAGTGTCAACCTTGTGAGTGATCTATTTGGACATTTTCATATGACAAGTTTATTTTCAATAAACTAGTGCAGAGAATGCAGCTGTGACTTTATAAATATGCGTATATCAGAAGTATGTTAATATGCTTGATGTTTCATGAATATATTTATATGTGAATATAATTTAAGATAATGTAATTTATTATCAGATTGTCAGCTTTGCCTTAAATCTATATCTAATGTTTTTTATCAATCACTTTTGTCTCTTTGACTAAATAATGAATTAGTTCTTTTTTCCAAATGTTTCTACTCTTTAATTTTTAAACTTTTATAAGTTTGTACATAGTTGCAGCATTAAAAATATGTAAAAGAAAATAAAAAATGGAAAATGGTACTTTTAAATTGAAATACATATATTTTATCATTAGCCAATTTTAAATCTAAAATATTATTTTGGAAAAAAAATTCAGTTTTAGTTTTTGAATAATGTTAAGCCAAATTAATTGGTAAGTTATTTATATACTTGTATAATAACCTTTGTGTATGTGGGACGCCTATTAGTTATTTAAAATGTAAATTATTTTTTAACCACACAGATCGCGTCATCAGCTTACCAATAATTTAAAATTGTTCAGGATGATAAACTGAAATTAAGAAAATTTAATTTGGTTATGGAATTAGTAAGACTGATTTGGAAATTTAAGGTGTGATAGTAATGATATATTAAATAATCGGTTGCGTAGATCGCAGGCCTGAATTCATTATTCTTATAAGGTTATGTAAGCATTTGTACAGTTTCATATTTGTATCTTTTAGGCGCTTATAAAAATTGACTTCTCAGTTACATTTTCCAGTTTGAAAATTAAATACATCTTTGGTGAAATAATGCATCATATGCATATCTGTATACGGTTTTATTACATAAAGATTCTTATGTGTTATGCTAAATTTTACATGCATATAAAAATATTATTTAAAATATCGGAATCGATGGCTTTGTCAATGTTCGGTTGATTTTTTTCTTGCGTCTATGAAATGATAAATGTTTTAATACAGTTGCAACATAACACACAATGAATTTGGCAAGTTTCCGATATATGTAGTCAGTACATATTTTGTATAAAATGACCATGGAAAATAAATAAGTATTCCAACAGTTTTTATTGTGTGATTGTATTTTGTTCATTTAAAATGGAGAAATACTTGAAATTAAAATGATAGCTATTCAAAGGAATAATCTACACAATATAATATAATTAGTGGAATGTAGTATTTTAACTTATTTATTTCTATGTTAGCTATGTCAATTTGTTTGTTCATTTTTTTTTAATTCGTTTTAATTTCGTATATTCCACGGTGTCTTGGAGTTTAGGAAACTGGTTTCTCCAAAGGGCGAGTTATTTATAAGCTGGTAACACACTGCCATAAAATGCCTTATGCTATGTTTTATTTTATTCATGTATGCTAATTAGTTATAGTTAACAGTTTATTTTATGTAAAATTACAATAAACTTGAATTAAATAATTTATAGGAATATCTTTTCTATTTGAAATCTTGTGATCTATCAATCTCGATTAGTAATATTTTTAATACGTTACATAGCCAAAAAAAACATTTTCTTAAATGTGATTAAGTTAACATTATAAAATTTAACTCATTCCTATTTTGGCATTCATTGAATAATAAATTTATAATATAAAGAGAAACTTGTCAACTTATTGGATATCTCAAATCAAATAATAATCATTTGAAAATCACTTTAAGATTTTTTTAACACCAAACATGGGTTTCACTTGCAACAGATCAAACTTCCATTTTGATTTTGGTGTGAGGTAAGTATCGATATAAAACTAGCTCAAAATATTGGATTAAATAAAACCAATGAACTATTGTAGGGTCATTTAATATGTTTTTTTTTATGAACTAAGTTATTTGTCATATAAAAGTTTATAATGATTGTTAAATGGTTGCTGTTTTTTCTATATGTACATATTAAAATTAATGTATAAAGTTTTGTAAATATTGAATATTGATATTATATTAATTAGTCAAGTTACTTTTTATATCCTAATAACATTCTTTTCCATTAAATGTATTCCTTTTCTGATTTTATATTCAGCCATGTGGTAATTGAAAAAAAAATTAAAAACTTTAAAAAAAAGTTAATAAATACTAAATAACCTAAAAAACATTAATTATTTTTCTCAAGTTGAAGGAAACTAAAATGTCATTTGTCTAGTCTTAGTTGTCTAATAGATTTTAATATTCAGAATATAAATGACTTAAAAATACTGTTATATAGGTGCACTGAAAATTGTGTCACAAATTCTGGGTACAATCCGCAAGATTTTATCTAATCTGGATTGATAATTACAAACTAAAAGTTCCAGAAGCATCTATAGCTGTTAATCCTGTTTTTTTCCTTTCTTTCTATAGTGTCAACATATAATTATTTAATGAAATGTCATACATGAAAAATTCTTAACATCATTGAATTTTATGAAAACAGACCAATTAGAAAGTTAGAAAATTGAATAACTAAAATCTCCAATGTAATGTACACCCGTGTGTAATGTGCAAAATTTATTAGCTCAAAAGTTTCTTATAAAATTTAAATTCATGCGCCAATAACTTGTCAAGATTTTATTTTAAATTGTATAAAAAAAAAATTTTACAAAACTTGAAATTTTTATTAATAAAAAAAATGCATAACACCTAAATAAGTCGAACCGAATCCTATCCGTGACTTAGCACAGGGAAGTCGATCCGAATCCTATCCGTGACTTAGCACAGGGAAGTCGATCCGAATCCTATCCGTGACTTAGCACAGGGAAGTCGATCCGAATCCTATCCGTGACTTAGCACAGGGAAGTCGATCCGAATCCTATCCGTGACTTAGCACAGGGAAGTCGATCCGAATCCTATCCGTGACTTAGCACAGGGAAGTCGATCCGAATCCTATCCGTGACTTAGCACAGGGAAGTCGATCCGAATCCTATCCGTGACTTAGCACAGGGAAGTCGATCCGAATCCTATCCGTGACTTAGCACAGGGAAGTCGATCCGAATCCTATCCGTGACTTAGCACAGGGAAGTCGATCCGAATCCTATCCGTGACTTAGCACAGGGAAGTCGATCCGAATCCTATCCGTGACTAGCATAGGGAAGTCGATCGGAATACTATCTCCCCGCTACTCAAAAGGACAAGAGAATGGGACTCTGTCATGAATCACTGTCGCCAAGAGTGCAAAATGCGTCTGCAACAATGTCTCACAGCTGTGCTTGGCCAATATTGAAAATGCATCTTTTTTTATACTGGAGTATAATATATGAGTACATCCCTGTTTTAGCTGGCTAAATTAAGTAAAAATTATGCATATTATACTTGAGATTTTATGGTAATTTACTGAGGAGTGCAATTAGATGTCTTACCTCAGTTTTCCGTTTATATTCAAACTTAATCAGAATATACTTTGTTTAAAAAAAATATCCTCAATATGCGTATTAAAAAATGTATTCAATATATTCCTTCTGTGCTCGTTAGCAATATGATTTTTGCTTTAATTATTCACTGTAACTTCCACCATGTGACATTTCAAATAAAATCTTCCATGTGAAATCAAAAAAAATATTTATTATCATTTATGCTGTGGATGAGCCTTCGTGGGAATATTATGACATCAAGTATTTCTGTTGGAACGTTTAAGGGGATTATGATGAATCATTGAAATTAAATTCAGTCTAAGTCATGAGGTATCTTAAACAGATGCCATTTATTGAAGTAATTTTGGTTGATTTTGAAGATGTGTTTTCCAATTAGTGTTGAGTAGTCACTGGATGGTTCCTGGTCTGCACCTCACCACACATATGTCAAGAATACTTGATTCTTAATCATATAGACACTGCAGCCGAGTCCACATCTAACAATAGTAAAAAGGTCAATCTAGTTGAATATATAAATACATCTATCTAAAACATCACACGCCACAGTAATTTGCTAACCCAAATATCATCTTGCAGGTATTTCTAATAGCAAAACTATTAGATAAATGCTACCCAAATCCATTTTATATATGTTCACAACTCTGAAAATGAGAAATTTCATATGAAACTTAAAATTCCAAATGCTTATACAATGAAATGAGTACAATTATAATGAATCATGGACCTTTTTTTAGTTCCAGTTGAATAAAATTGAATAACAATTAATGTTATAGCTGTGTATAATAAATGTATCATATTTTTTATGCTAAACTTTATTAAAATGTAAGTTTATTTAATGTAAATTATGAAAAAATAATATAGATATAACTATTATGATCATTAATATATATCATTCATCAAAAAATGTTTTATATGAAATGTAAAAGATCTCAGGCCTGTTAATAACTAAAATTAATTTTTTTGGCCGTGTTAAAAAAAATGTTTTTGTTTCTTATATATTTTTCATTTTTTGTTTGCTCATAATATCTCAATGGCAAGTGATATTTTATCTAATTTTGCCAAGATTTTTCCTAAATTTGTAAACCCTGTGGATTCATTCTGGATTGGCATTTTTCTCTTATATTGTTTCTGGGACCAAAATGACTAACCCTTTTTTTCCATTCAGCTTCTCTAGAATGAATAAAATTAATACAAGTCTAATCATTATGAAAAAATATAAATCTGTTCCTATGCTAGGGCCATTTATTTTCTTCACATTACAAGTATACCCACCAAAAGTCTAATGGTTGCGTTTTTGCTTAGCATTTTGATGTCTTGAGCTAGATTTCTATTCTAGCATTATTTTCAAATATTGTGGGCTTTAAGTAAAACTCTTAAGGTGGTTTACATCAAAATAATGCAAAGTAACGTTAAATTCAATTCTTAATTTAATTTAATTCATTTCTTGTGTAAAATTAGAAACTGCTTTATATTTTTTCATGCAGGGTAAGACAAGATGAAGTAGTAATTAAATTTGTTTTTTCTTATCAGTCGTGTTAATTTTTGTCAACCTAATGAAATTCGATAGCTTTAAATTTCAACGAATTCTACAAACCCTTTTTAAGTCCAAGTCTTGTGAATTATTGTTAAAAGTTTCACCCAGTTGCTATTTTAATATTGTAATAACATTGCTACTATTTATTTGAAAATTTTGGAATTATATTATGTTAAACGATATTAAAAGTTATCAAATATCATGAAACATTGATCATTAATAAAGGTATAGGTATTGATATTATAATGAAGCACTTATCAATAGTTAGCAAGTCAATTTTGAAACACTGATCAAAAGTAAATTGCTGAAATTGTACTGTAACACCGATCATTATTAAAGATAAGTCTTGAAATTGATGATTAATCATTATACAGCGTATAAATCTGATCAGTATTATAAATGACAACTATTCAACTAAACAAATCTACATTTTTTTAGAGAAATGAACATAACAGATTATCATACATGTAAACAAAAATGTGTTTTGTCATTAACATCGACACATCTTTCTTTTTCTGATATAAAAAAATAGGGTGAAACTTTTTATTTACTTTTGAACGTTTAATATGAATGTATATAAAAATACTAACGAATCAGGTTTTACTTATTGTCACAATTGCATCGTTGTTAAAAATCCACTCTAGAATAACGCACATATTTTAATGTACTAATAATATGTGTATTTTGTTTTTAATTTTATTTCAAACACATGGTTATAAGCCATGAGATTGGATGTATATCATTAGACCAGCAAATGCTGCCATGGCTTGTTTGCGTTTTGCAGATATTTATGTGGTGCTAGATTAAGAATGGTGTTTCTGTAGGATATCTATGATAAGGTATATTCCAGATATGCCTACATTCTGTAAAATAATAATGCTGAAGCTCTGTAATAACTCATTTTAAATACCTGCTAAAAGAGAATTTTAAAATGTCTAGATGAGTCATTAGCATTCAGAAGGGTATAACTATTTTAAATGGTTGATTACTGTTTAGATTTGTAAATTCTGTAAAAGGTTAGGTTTACAAAAAATTCAATGCAACTTGCTTGGGTGTGATATTCGTACATTTTATTTTATTGTGATGATTGTCGAAATGTTTTTGATTTATTCTGACTTGTGAAGATAGTCTGCATTTATTCAAGTTGTCAACACTGGAACAGACAAAATTCTGGAGACTCGATCGAATATCATAAGATTTTGAGCAGTCATGGTTGCTCAGAAATCGGACAGCAATTTTATTTTAAGCAAAACATTTGAGAGGTGTTCAGTTAATACTTTCCAAAACTAAATTTCACTAAAATAGAAACATTGTTTTGCTAACAGAGTTGTGGAATTTTGGAACAAAATGTCCAAAAGCGGAGGAGGAAGTGTTGTGATATTGAACCAGATGAAAAACAGTCTGAACAAGTTCGTACACACAAACCCATACGTACTATTTTGTTTTTCCTTGTTCAACCTTAACTTTTTCTTGATGAACATGTGACATTTAACTTGATATGGATTATAAAATTCAATACGTACAATCTGAATTTAATCTTAAGAATAATAATTATCAAGTAATTACTAAACACATTTAAAACTAAAAAATTACTAACAATTAAAAAACATATATTGTTTGAACAACTTTTCAAAGTGACTGAATTTTTATATTCTGTAATTAAAAAATGTGTGTTTAGTTATGTTATCTTATTTGTGTGTGTGTTTTTTTTATGTATCGATGCAGTTCTTGAACTACAATTGAAGATTTTGTCAGGTTTCAAGGTATTTTTCTCACGTTTATGTCCTACTTGCTCAATCTTAATATAACTTGGATTAGTAATGAACAGAGTACAGTTAGCAGTTGATAAAGTAAAGATTGCCGTGATTATGGCCAACCTTCAGCAGGCTTGGCTGCACTGCACCTCATGAAGCATCCTTTCTTGTTATAAGCTTGCTTTACTATTGAGAAGTGGTTGTCTGCAAAACTAGATTATTCATTATGAAACGTATGCTGTTTATTTGAAAAGAATTTTTCCAAAACAATATACCCACCAGTATTATAAAATAGTTGAAATAAATATAGAGAGTTGGTCGCAGCTTAATATTCTATACTTCTATGCAGAAGGTTGCCGATTTAAGACACACACTAAGCTACTTACTCCCCTCGAATAACACAAGAATTTTATCTGCCTGGTTTCGGAGTTATAAGGATTCTATCATGTACATTCATCAAAAATAAAAACACTAATAAGGTTAGGGGTGAGATACAGGGATAATTATTTTGCCTCAATGTTCTATAATTCCTTCTGCACCCCAAAGTTCAAAACTGCTTGGGCATTTTCTATTCTGTTTTCTTCTTGTGTTGTGCCCGATTCAGGTGTGAATGACCACCAAATGAATCTTCGATACGTCAATGATACAGATAATGTTCAGTGCTCCCATCTGCTAAATCTTGGTGTTAGCTTGCTATTTGTCATTTATGGATACCTAGCCTTTTACGGAAAATATAAATTAAACATTGTAGTCATTATTATAAATATATTTTTGCGATAAATTGCCATTAGATTTGTATAGAAATGTTTTAGGTAAAAATATATCTACTATAACAAAACCAAAAAGATTTTTTTTGACAAAAGTGCTTTTATTGCTGCTTTTAAATTTCATATTTTTCTAATTTTTATTTTCAATTCTAAAATCTATAAATTTTTACTCAATACCTTCAAATATTTGTGATTTGTCGTTCAAATATTTGTGATTTGTCGAGTAAAAATAGTTTAATTTACTTCGTAACAATGAGTTTATACCTATAAATAGTACTAAAAAACTATTTTAACTTTTTAGATGTTCAACTGCATAGAAAATTTCAAATCCATATTTTCATCTATGACACAATACATTAAACAGTGGTATTACGGGACAATTGAAACACAGCTTTATGGGTGCTCTCAGTATGGTATTTGTATCCATATGTTAGCAGCAGTCATGTTCAAATGTATGAAAAATACAATTTGTTATACATACTCAATCTCAAAATGTCTTAATAAATACCACATTTAGTTGCATAATAAAATCTTTTTTTGTGACATTTCCTTGAAAACAAAATCCAATGGAATTAAGAATGCAAGGATCCTCCAATTCCGAGTAATTCAAGCATTTTCAAATGGATTTATTAATTTACAAATTAGTTTTAAAAACTTTCATTTGAAACATGTTCATATATTTTCAAAATTACGATTGTTTTAATATATATCATTAGAAAATATATCCTTTCGCTTTGTGTACATATTTTCCAATTATCTTTTTAAAATACCATAACATTGCACCATAAGATCTCTGCATTTATTTAAGTATTGTTTTTGTTATATGAATTTAATATATTATAATGATTATTTTAATTTTTTTTGCTTAACATTTGTTGTGGAAAAAAGAACTCTAGTCTTTACAAAAAATGTTTGTCTACATTTCTTTTTCACGCAACAATATTCAAATTGAGACATAATGTAAAGTTAATTTTAGTTACGAAGAAGTGCACTTAAGGCTTAAATATTAATAGTTTTAGAATTGGTTTTAGGATGTTAACAGATAGTTTGGGGAGTGGAAGATTGCAGAGGTGATGTTAGATTGCGGAACAGGACTGCTCATGGTCACGGATGCTAAATTCATCCTAATCCATGTATTTTTAATACTCATTTTGCAGAAATTTTCTACAAAACTTGAACTATCACCATCTTATGCATGAGAAAAATCTATCTTCAGTTTAATTTTCTAATGTTTTGGTTACAAAATGGATATTAATAGAGATTTCGATACCATTCCATAAAGAATACTTTAACTCAACACATAAATGATCATTTTGACTATCCAACCAACTGTGCTAGGTGATGTGTAACTGAAACTCAGGTGTCTGGTGTTTAACATGATTGTTGTACTTCATGCACATGTGCATTATATACATTTTTCTAACGTAGACTTCACTACCTTATGATTTCAAATGTTGTAATTTGAAGAAGTAAAAAAATTATGCTTAAAAAATTATCTTTAGAATGAAATAAAAATGAACCTCATATTATTGGTTAAAAAATAACATTGGACAAAGTACTAAATATAAACATTGATTGTGAACACTCGATCGTACTATTTAAAAATATATATTTTCACTCACTTTGTATCTTCAGTGTTGCATATTTACTAAGGGAGTGATGGAAGTCATTAAAATTATTAATGAGAACAACAAAATCTTAAGATTTTATCTCATTATATCAATTTTCTGAGGTGCGACTTTTCTCAGTAAAATTACCTTTTATATTGACTTAACTTTATATAAAAACGATATTAATACACCAATACATGAATGAATAACACTAAATGAACATATTCCTCAGATATCGTAAAACTGTTCTATTATCAAGCAACATCTCTGAATAATCTTCTAAGTGAATCAGGAAGAAACTAGTTTATTTTTAATGCTTTTTATATATACATACTTGTGTTTCTTAATGTTTTTTATTGTATGAATTTAGCGATATTTATATTTAAAAAAAACTTGTTTTTATGTTAAAATACTTTTTCATATGTAAGTGATTATGTTCCTTGAGATGATCATTGCTCTACAAAGCAATATTAATATTAGAAGTGCTCCGCCAAAAGTAATTTAATTATTATCTCTTTCGAATAAAAAGTGTTACCAAATTTTGACAAATTAATTAAGTTTGTGTCCCAAAAATCAAATGTTGGCATTTTATCTAATTGACCTTGATGTATAAATAAAATATTTTTTCTACAAAAAAATGATTAGAAAGGTCTACAAGTCATTTGAAATATTGTGTTGTTAGGAAATAAGATTAATGCTTAAAAGATATTTAGATTATTTTTGGGGGAGTATTGTTTGACAGAAAATCAACTAATCTTGTACACTGTTAAAATAACAGTTTGTCAATAACAAACCCTTGTGTGGTGTTGTATTTTATTATCGGTAATTAAAGCTGTACAGAATATTGTTTCTTCCTGTCAATAAATAGCAATCGAAAAACTGTTTTCTCTTCCATTTATCACATAACCCTTAAGTTTTATTTTAAAATCAACATGGAAAAAAATATCTTCTGGCAAGAAGATTCTTTCGCTTAAAAATTCTTGATAAAATTGATTTATTCTTACACCGCTACATAAAACTCTTTTTCTCATTCTAAAAAACAATGTTTCTATGAAGAATCATTTTGCTGTCTATAAAAGCCATCTTTATTCCATATTTTCAAGATTTTTACTACTTTTATTTCACATAAGGTGAGTAATATTTAATTGAAGGATGATTCAGATTTGTACTTAAATCAAACAAATGTTAATTTTGATTTTATTTCTTGCTTATCAATAATTGTCAGTTTGAAAATAAAACTTTCAACGCCTTATACAAGAAACTAATATTCCTTTGAAATCACAGTGAAGTCTAGTTTATTTGTCATTTATTGAATATTTTGATTTAAATATGCGTCACTTCTGATTTAAACTATTCTATTAGAATATTCTGAATCATCCTTATAATTTTTGGGATATATTATAAATTAAATAAATCTTATTAACTATTTAAATCTTTTTCAGGTAATCAAAAATGTTGAATCATCAACTGGAGTGATAAACTGTGATGCAACTGCAACTGGCTTTCAAATGTCCCAACATTTTTCACTGCTAAGGTATTTATTTATCTTTATACTTCGAAATATAAATTACAGAAATGATGCTTAGTGTTAAAACTAAGGCATCTAGATTATTTCCATGTGTAATTAGGAATTGTAGGAAAAGATGAGCATGGAAAATACAATTTGTTTAAAAATGTCTTAAAATAACCATGACAAATAACCATGCTATTTAAATGATGTTGAATTATTTTTCGTCTCTGAAATTCAAATGTGGAGAATATATTCTGATTTACTTTTTAATTTTGAAGAGACACACACACATGATTGACATTTTTATTAATATTGAAAATATTTCAGGTTGAAATTATTGTACTACGCTTTTGCTGAATTATTACCATGTGACAATCTCTTCCAACCAACCTGAAAGATATTAAAGCATTCAGTGAAAACCAGACTGGAATATCTTTATATAAAAATTTACATCAGCAAGAATCAAACCCACAACTGAAGATGTATTTTTTAAATTTACATATGTACTGAAATCAATAAAATAACAGAAAAACAAAGAGAAATGGAAGGGAATGGGGATGTTGCAGGGAAGGCTCTGTCATGTGCTGGATAGACAGAGGCTGAAGGGTAGAAGGTAAATTTGTAATATATTTATGTTTTACCAAATATTAAAGGTTCTTTTATGATTCTTAAGCTTCTTATGTCAATTTCTTCATCACATGCTCGATGCTGAGTGTAGTGGTCCTCTGATATTTCTGGAACTTGATGCACCATTTATATCCTGCCCTCCCGGACCATGCAGCATTTAACCCTTCAGGCCCGTATGCCTAAAACTTTCAGTCCCAGGGACGTTTCATTTTTTTTTATGGAGATCGTTTTTAACGAAATCGTTCAACTATTGCTCATATAAATAGATGATAAAACAGGGCACTGTTTTCGTCCATCCTTGTGTGGAATTTTTGGTGTGAGTACGGTGCACGTCATAAGTCCCTGTGGGGAGTTTTGGTTTTGATGCGCGTGCGGTGCACGTCATACGTGCCTGAAGGGTTAAAGAGAATCCTGTTAACTCCTTTATTTGATCGTCTTGTAACATGCCCAAAGTAAAATCCGTCAAGTTGATACCTAACTTCGCACAATATAGAATGAATTTTTTCACTATGATAATTACCAAAAAGATTCTACCTTGTCTATCCATCCACTTTCTATTTTTGACGCTTAACATTCCCTTTCAAAATTTCATTCACTTGATCCAAACATACTTTCATTATGACTTCTAAGATGATCCAAAAATCACGCATTTTTTCCAAGTAAGTTTTTGAAGAGCATACATTATTATTTATTTATTTCATACACTGAAATATTATTTTATAATATTAACCGATGAAATTCAAGCTACCAAAAAATAAATTTTATGGAATATAGCGATATGTCTATTCAACTTAAGTCTTCTACCACTCATTCCACTAACTCTTGTGGTCTAAATTTGTTTTGTGATTCTTCATTAGTTCGTTCTATCTGCCCAAACAATTTGGGGACACTTCATTCTGCTCATTACATCTTAGTTAATTCCAGTGAGTATAATATCATAAATGATGCTTGTTTATTTTTCGTCTCAGAACTAAATATATGTTGTGAAAAATTTCTGATAAAGAAACACAAAGAAATGTGCATATATATATATATGAACTGGTATGTAGATTGCTGTTTTTTATTGTTTCAGATTCAAAATTGAAGTAAAATTGTAGGAATATTTAAACAATAGGATGGACTAGCAGTAATTGGAAGTACATAATGATATGGATACGAAGCTTTTTGACTAATTTAAAAGAAAATAATGTATGTACATTAGATTCTTAGACAGACTGGAAACAATAAAGGTACATTGTTACGTAAATTTTGATATTTTTCAAAATATAATTCTCTTATTATTAAGTTGAAATTCTATTAAATTGGCAATTACTCATATATATTCAGCTACTAAAAAGAAATCAAATTAATACCAATAAAACTCATACAGCATATTATAGAGGGAATAACATGATGTCATATTCTATTTTTTGTCATCTTAATGTTGACACTTGAAGAAATTTTAATTACTGAAATTATGAAGTATTAAATTATTAAACAATTGCTTTAAAGGGTGTTGTAATTCCTTACAGAAATTGGAAACATCAGCTTTCTATTTGTTTTTTTAGAACTAATGAATTTGTAGTTTTGAATAGTTTTATGTATTTCACATCTGCAGTTTTTTTATTTTGGAATTCTAAACTATCGAGTTTAAAAAAATCCTCTTCGAGTGTAAACAGTAAAACCCCATTAGGCACGCGGGGTGTTGGCACCGTGGCATACATAAAAGAGTATTGTCTTCTCTTGGGCGGGGGCGGAGGCAAAAATATGCGCACATATTAATTATTTTTATTTATGTTTTTCAAATTATGTGATGTAAAAATGTATTGATTTATGACACAAGTCAGAAAAAAAATTTGGATTATGTATTACCGGAATTTTCAAATGAATGAGGTTAATCGACTATGAAATTGAAAATTTGGTTGTTGGAAGTGTTTGAAAAATTTCAAATCATTGAGGTTTTACGGTATTAAAATTATTGTCTGACTGGTTTCAATATTGTGTACTTAAATATCCTGAAAAACACCAGTGTACTAAAATTTTGACTTTTACACCAATATACTAAAATTTGTACTGCTCATGTGCCTGCCTGTCTAAAAATGTTTTGATGACCAGTCTAATTTTATTATATTGTCCTTAAAGAGATGACAGTGAAATCGAAATCAATCAGACATTCATTTTAATGTACTCTTTATGTGGAAACAAACCGTATTCATACTCATACTTTTCTACAATATTTTTGCCAAAAAATATCTTTGAAAAATTATTTGTGTGTTTATATATGATCATAATTAAAAATTTGATAATCGATATAAATTAAAACAAACAAGAAATGGAGAATCATTATAAAATCAAGTAATTTCATTCACTACTCTTGAAATGAAATTGAACAAATGATTTTAAATTGTCTCAATTTTCTAACGCAAGTTACGTAGTTGATCATATCTACACTATCCATAATTAATTTTCTACTTATCTTTCTTGAACACATATTATAACATGGATAAAATGTTGGGAATTCCACTTTCATTTATTGGATCAAATTACATTTGAAATTCCATTTTATTTTCATTGTCTTAAAAAAATCTTGAAGGACAGTTGATCAACTGACTGAAAGTATTTTTAAAATTATTTACGCATTCTGTTTATCCAACAACTGAATTTTAGAAAGAATTCACTCAAAGAATATTTGTCTACTGCAGCCATTGAATTGAATGCAATTGAGTATTTTCATGATGTTTTCATTATTTTTCGTCTCTGAAATATTTACATGTTGAAAAATGGATCTGATGTCTTTATAACTAAAGAATATAACATATTTTGAAGTTTACATAGATTAATTTATTTAAACATTTTTCAGGCTTCCAAAACGCATAGATTTGGACTATCAATATGGCGGCTTTAAAACCAGGATGAGAGATGAAATGTGGAAAAAAGTCTTAATGTTGAACCATTTATATTAGGTCCTTACATATGAAATTGGCGTTTTGCCGTACTGGCAACTTTGATCTCAAATATCTTCTCTTTGGTTAGGAATTCCAAATTAAAATTTATACAGCTATTTACTCAAGTATTTGTGTTTCGAAAATTATAATTCATTTGTTTTTTCCTCAATTGTTTTTTTTCTTTGCGTCACTCAGTTTACAAAATGGAAAACTTGAAATATCGCGTTATTTACGAGTACGAGTTCCACCGTGGCACCAGTGCTGCAGAAACGGCTCGAAGGATTAATGATGTGTATGGCGACGGTGCCGCAAAAGAAAACACAGTGCGTTTTTGGTTCCAACGTTTTCGTTCTGGAAATTTCGACCTGCAGAAAAAGCCCCGTGAACGGCCGGAGACCAAAGTTGATAATGAAGAATTGAAGGCTATTGTGGAAGCGGATCCATCGCAAACCACGTCAGAGTTAGCTGCAGGCTGCGGTGTTAGTGATAAAACTGTTTTAATCCACTTGAAGCAAATTGGGAAGGTGAAAAAGCGTGAAAGGTGGGTACCTCACGAATTGAGTGAAGCAAATCAACAAACGCGCGTTGACTGCTGCGTTGCATTACTCAACCGGCACAATAATGAAGGGATTTTGAATCGAATCATTACCTGTGATGAAAAGTGGATCCTGTATGATAATCGGAAGCGCTCATCGCAATGGCTGAACCCTGCCGAACCAGCCAAACCATGCCCCAAGCGAAAATTGACTCCAAAAAAGTTACTTGTGAGCGTTTGGTGGACTAGTGCTGGTGTCGTTCACTACAGCTTTCTTAAATCTGGCCAGACGATTACGGCAGATGTCTATTGTCAGCAACTGCAAACCATGATGGAAAAGCTAGCTGCTAAACAACCGAGGCTGGTTAATCGCTCTAGGCCACTGCTGCTTCATGATAACGCTAGACGACACACTGCACAACAGACGGCTACCAAATTAGAAGAGCTTCAATTGGAATGTCTAAGACATCCACCGTACTCTCCGGACCTTGCCCCAACAGATTACTATTTTTTTCGAAATTTGGATAACTTCTTGCAAGGGAAAAAATTCAACTCCGATGGGGCAGTCCAAACCGACTTCAAAGATTTTATTGATTCCCGTCCGAATGGTTTTTTTAGTAAAGGGATCGATGAACTACCTATGAGATGGCAAAAGTGCATAGATAGCAATGGTACATACTTTGATTAAATAAATATATTATATTAAAAAAAAATCAACTTTATGTTCCTCCCAAACAAAACGCCAATTTCATATGTAAGGACCTAATATTAAATACATAAACAGACTTGCAAAAATAAAGGTATTTCATTTCACCAATTATTTAAAAATAAACATTGCAGATTTTAAAACATCTTAAATTTTTTTATTTGACTTATTTTTATTTTGTAATTTATTCAACTTACAAAAGTCTCCTTTAGCATATTATAAAACATATAACATGATGTCACATTTTATTTTTCGTCATCTTAATGTTGATAGTTGAAGATACTTTTAATCACTGAAATTATATATTAATGATTGAGTGAATCAATTGCTTAAAAATATCTGTTATTATATATTTTGTTTTCTTACAGAAACTTAAAATATGTGAATGTTCACTGTAAACTTTACAATAATCTCGGTCGAAAAGGATATTATTAAAACTCCAGTCTTAGGTTTTGGCATTTAAACACGGATCAAAATGAATATAAATAAGGTAATTTTATATTTCTTTTATAAAAATAACTTGTAACATTTTCATTCAAGCAATTATTAATTTAGAATGTTATTTACAATACTTGAGATTTTTTTGTATAACATATCTATTTATTATGTCAATTTCCTAATCGTGCATCATTAATTTTAAACTGTTCCAATTTTTTTAACATTGTGAGCCCCCCCGAATCATTGTTTATTACTTTGATCCATTCCATTTTCATTTATTGTACTGAGTTAATCTAAATATTTTATTTATTATCTTAAAAATAGTTAGATATTATATTGTATTACACAGCATACAATACAACTTGGCAATTTATTATATGGTAATTTCTTCCAATCTACCAGAAACATATTCAGACTGATAGTTTTTTTTTATTTGTTTGCATATTATGATGTTCTTCCAACAATTTTTCAATAATACTCTTAAGGAAATTTTTATCCGAGTTAAAAATTATCTTCTATAACTTTATAACAATTAAATTTAATGAAATTTTTATATGATGTTTTTATTATTTTTCGTCTCTGAAATATATACATGTTGAAAATTGTATCTGATACCTCTTTATAACCATGAGGTATGACATATTTTTTAATTCATATTGGTAAAATTATTTTCTATGTTCCAGATTTCCAAGAAATTTCGGATTTGAATCATTCCAAATATAAAACCAACAGAAGTGCGGAAAAAAGTCTAGTTAAACCATATTAAAATATTCCTTGTAAAAAACTTGTTAAATGTTCAACCATTTATATTTAAAGTGGGAATAAAGAACGCACACAGGCTTGCAAAAATAAAAGTATGTCCTATAATTTATTTTACCAGTAAAATTTGCTATTTATTTAGCTTTCAAAATAAAAATTTCTTACGAATACCAATAAATGTATCGAGTTAATTAATACATATTGAACAGAAGGGTTTAACCATCAATATGCAAATATGGCACTAGCAACAAAAAAAATAAAGTACCAAATTATATTAATAAATCATCAAGGACGAAAAGATGCCCTTAAACACCTGCATCCAGGTCGGTCCACAGCCTGGCACTCTACATCTTCCCACGTTAGTCTGAGACTGCAAATCTCCATATTGTAACCAAATTTAATGAAAATGAGATGATAGGGGGGGGGGGCTTTATTATTAAATTTTACGTTGTGGAAATGAATGCAAAAAGTATACTGGACAAGTTGAACAAGGATATAATCTCATTATTTCCTATACAGAATTTCTGAAGCAGTCTTTGCTCTCCAATATACAAATTCTAGAATCTTCAGTAAAATTAATATAATACTGCCAAAGCTGATGATAACAAACTTGTGAACTCTTTTACCTCCTGGCATTCATTGTTTTTAATGGGCCTGGTACAAGTGACCAGAAATAGAATTCTAGGCTAGATAAAAAAAAATTAAACAATATCTGGCTAACTTAGACATAACAGATTTTCATAATAAGTTATATAGTTTTTGTTCACTGAAATTACCAAGTTGATGTTTAGACCCCTTTGCTCCAAACTTGTTCACAATATAAACATCATGATGTCATATTCTATTTTTCGTCATCTTAAAGTTGATACTTGAAGAACTTTTAATTACTGAAATTATTAACTTACATCATATCATGTATTAATTGCTTAAAGGTGTGTGATATTAATTTTATTGTGTAATTTGGCCTTACAGAAATTTGGAAGTCGAATGTAGAAAATGGGAATGGTCCCACTTAACCAAGAATATAATAGAAGTATTTTTTGAGTAGTATAATACCTTGATGCTTAATATGGAGCAGAATGGATTAAAGGTAATTTTATTATCAACTTATATAGAAATTATATTATATAAATAATGCTTTCTGAGTAGGGTGAATAGCCTAAATAATTTTTTTTTATATATTACACCCTTTTGTAATCCCAAGATTGAAATTCAAGTGTCTTATAAAATTATGTAGAATGGATAGCACCTTGAATGAAAAATTTCATCCAATTTTCCCCAATAAAATGATATGCATATTTTTAAACTAGAAATTGAGGACTTGATAAGAAAACTCACTTGCTTGATTTTGACATGGTCACTTGTTTACATATATTAACTTGTTTGTCATAAGTACCAACCAAGTTGGTTCTTGGCGGGCTTCCCCATACTTACGATAATAATTTTGAGATATTTCGATATTGAATCTTTGGATATAGGGGGGAGTCCCAGGAATTGAACCACTGGTTCGTGATTTGCATGGAAAATTACGAATGATTAGAATTCATATTTTTTTGGTATAAAAAAGTACTAAATATACAGTCTCAAATTAACAGAATTTATTACGAAAAGTCAATTTTAGGAACTAGTAAATGGCCAAAAATACGAATTACAAATTATCATTCTTCTAATTAACAAACTTTTACTGTTATACACATTTGTTAATGTCAATACTTCAATTATATTTGTCATCTTTAAGAATGGCTTGAAGAAAGTTAGTCAACTGACAAGTTGGTATTAAAAATGCTTAAATTTATATTTCTTTAACTAATAATTAATTTTTACAGAAAAATCTAATCAATCTCCATGCTGCTCCACCGTGTGACTAAGTAAAAGGCTTATTTCTTGGTCGGTTTCTCATCTGCCCATGACAATTCTCGAATCTCATCCCTATTTTGGGTCTCGTAAGGAGTGCTGCTGCCACAGAGGGGCCGGGCCTGCTGCATTAATTTTATTGCTAATTACCAATGTAAAATAAATTAGATAATGCACAAATCTGAAGACTAAATTCCTCAAAAAAAAAATGAATTTCAGTGGGGGGATTTGAAGAGATATATATTTATAATTAAATAGTGTACCTATCAATTGTATGAATGTTATGAATAAAAATACATGTTTATTGACAAACGGTTTTATTTCAATATCACTTAAACAAAGAATTTGCATGAAACAAACAAGCCAAATTCAATTAAATCTAGATATTTTTATATACAGTAAATTAATTACTCATGTAAATAATCAACGATTTTTATATTTCACAAGTCATTAAGAACTAAATTTTAAGTGAACAACTTTAATTTTGAAGAATTGAAAATTTATGAAAAATGTAAAGCAAAGTATGAATAAAACAGTGAAAAAATAGAAAACCACAAAATTTCAAATTAGGGACTGAAAACATGCATGTTGCTTGCCACTATAGCGTGAAATTGATTAAAATTTTCAAAAGCACAGATTTCAATTGATGATTTATTAATGAAAATTATTGAAACAAAACTTCGTCCTTTTTTATCATGATGCCTTATAATTGAGAGCCTTATGATTGAGGCTCACATCAAAGTATTGAACAGTGATATTCAACACCAAAAAGCTTTAAAATTGTATTCGAACGTATTATTTACTTAAAAATAATGGCCTAAGCTTGCTGTAGTAAATCACTATTAGAAATTAATAATTTCACAGTTAACTTGCAAATCAACTACAATATACAAAAAAATTGCATATTCTGAATCAAAACATAAAACGTGTATAAATTTATATAAGACAAAATTCACACCGCATTGCTTACATTTATAGATTAATATCATCTTTTTATTTCAAAGACCTCACTTGGGAGGATTGTGAGTTTATCAAAATAATAAACTATTTAATATATAATAAAAATGACTACAAGGGGGGGGGGTCAATAAATTAGTTGAATGAAGGGGGTGATAGTGCACATGCACCGATAATGACTTATAATTAGTATATTCATCAAGTTTGACAGTATAGGGAATACCCACGTCCCTAAAATATTGTCAACATGCAGGGTCAACGACCGATGAATCAACCTCTGGATATGTACAAATGTCACATACCAGAACGTCAATACTGTTTACACACAAATAATATTTACATCGCATTCCACGGTAGAAAGAGAACATATCACGGCGTTTCGACAATAAATATTCTACCCACTGCATTATCCGCAGCGTCTGCGACCACCTCGGCACGCGCAGGAGTGAGATCGAGATATACCGCGGACGCATTCACGGGCCCCGTTCTGAAATTCTATATATACCTACTTATCGATGAATAAAGGGCACTTGTTATTATTCGCTTGACCATTCATTTCTGTTTACTATTTATTGACTAATCACTCTCACTTCCCGCATTCCTGAATCGACGTATTTTATTTTAAATACAAACAAATCAAAATCATCACGACGTATCAAATTAAGCATCCCGCTAAATTGATGACCCCGAATGAAGAGGAACACAGAATTCGACTAAAACGAATATAGCGATGTCAACATCAACATCATCAGCACGTCTACTAGGACACACGCTAAAACAGTATTGTTTAAGATATTGTCAGGAGAGTATGTCAAACGTTAATAACATCCCAAGTATGGAGCATCCCGCCGAAACAAGGGAAAACACCTCAAATCATTTTGGAAGAGATATTAGCGGTTTACAGCGACTGCTTGTTGCCCTGGAAAAACTGGTTTACAAGTGGCAATCTTTTTAAGCAAGGGAGAGAATCGATTGAAGACAACCTCCAACCAGTACGGCCTATTGAGACTATTTCTTCCAACATCAGCAAAAAAGTAGAAAAGCTTATGCTGGAAGATGCCACCTATACAAAAAACTTACAGAGATGGTTGGAATATCACCTACAATCATTTTGAATATACTCCATCAGCATCTAGGGATGTCAGAAGTCAGTGCAAAGGTGGGTACCCAGAATGCTCACACCACTTCAAAAACAACACATTGAATGTTCATGATAGTTTTTGGACCTCTGCAGAAACAACAAAGATGAGATTTTGAGCCGAATTGTTACTGGAGATGAAACTTGGATTCATCATTATGAGCCGAAGCACGAGTCCATGCAGTGGCATAAAAAGAGCACACAGTCCCCAAAGAAATTCCAAGTGTCACAATCGGCTGACAAAAATGTGGCTACATTTTTTTGGGATGCGGAAGGCACACTGCTGATTACAAAGAAAATGGCATCACAATAACTGGAGAGTACTACTCTGGTCTGGAAAAAGGGGTGCTGCTTTTGCATGACCATGCAGAAAAGCATTTCTGCATTGGCTGCTCTTCACAACTGTGCCTTTCAAACATTAAATCACCCTCCCTACAGCCCAGACTGCTCCGTCTGGCTGTTTATCTATTATCAAATATGAAAAAGGAACTTCGAGGGAAGATATTTATGGGCGATGAAGAAGTGAAAAATGCAATTTCGGCTTATTTTGAGGGGAAACGCAAATCTTTTCTTTTCATGGGTATAAATAAGCTTATTGAAAGATCTGAAAAATGTGTAAGAGTTAATGGTAAATATATTGAAAAGGAAAACTTATCTTAAAAAATTATTTTTCCCCTTCATTCTGCGAATTTATTAACCTCTTACCTAATTTGTACACAATGTTCTAGCACGGTAGCCATATGAAAGTTAAGATTTGTTAAAACCGCATTGAAGTTTCATGTTTGCTATAACAGCTTCAAACATTTCCACTTGTTTTTACCTTTTCTAATGACATATTTAAAAAAATTCTACAATGGAAACGAATGAAAAGATAGTAAATATTCAGAACATAAAACTCAGAGAGAAGGATATAATGTTGTTCTGAACACACTTCAAGAAATCTCATAAATTGATCGGCAACTATTAAGCAGCACTATAAAAGGCATAAAAATATAACCAGTCGAGCTCCTGCCGGGGTGCTATAGTATGTATGTAAACCATTAGGATTAAGAAACAGTTCAATTCAGTAACAAAAATGAATACTTAGTTTTATCAAAATAGACATTTTATTCACTATCAAAATATTTTTGGGCACAGGCCTGAATTTGAAGACTAACTTGTTTATGAAGGAATTTAAATTTAAAAAAATGCTTAGTGATCTTATTCATACCTGTGAATTTTAAGGTTAGGATTTAGTATTTATGTCGGTCTCTGAATTCTGGCCTTAATTTATAATTTCTGCAGTAATTACGAAAATGAGCAAAATAGTAGTTATACGTAGCCTGAAAGGGCTATATAAATCAAGTCGAAATATGTTTTCACTAGGTTTTTATTCCTTAATTTTCCGGAGGCTAAATAGAGCTAATTCTTTAAAAATTGCTTTGAAGTTTTAAATAAACAAACTTATTGTCAACATCATAATCATCGAGATATCTGCCCGAACATCAGAGGAAGCATTAACAGTGCCTATGATCTGGTGAATAGAAGACTTGTTTTTTATTATTAGTTTTCTGATTTTTACACACTTTCATACATTACACTTGAATTTATTTAACTGCCTTTTATAAATAAAAAAAAAACAATCTCGAGGTGATAATTATAAAACAGCACTACACAAGTAAGTTATCTGTTATTGGTGTTAACTGGCTTAAAAATTCAGTTAACACCAATAACATATATATAATTTAAAATTTTTATTTTTTGGCAAATGTTCCAACATTGTACAATAAAAGTCTGTTAATTCGAAATTCAAAGGACTACATTTCACAAAAATATCTAATTGCAATTACACGATCACAAAAAAAATGGAATTTGCCCAGCACTTTCTGATGGCTAGGAATAGCGCGGACACTATTTCTTGGAGTAAAAATAATGTAAATAAAATAAAGTTTTGTCAACTGATATAAATGTCACTTATTTGATTTTGACATGGTCACTTTTTACACAAATTAAGTTGTTTATGTTTGCACATGTAATATAAATATATCTCTGGTTTTTATTTATTCACCCATTTGGTTACATATTAGATTTCAAAGTTCTAGACAAATTCATTTTCACAGTTGTGAAATTATTAAAAGTAAAATAAAAAAAATATTTAAAAACATGTAATGATTTATACGAAAAGAATACTCAAAACAAACTTATAATATTGAAAGTTCTATTTGCTAAATTATAGAAAGGTAAAAAATAGCAAAAAAAATGCTGGAACTATATTTTTATATACCCTTTTTATTGGTGGACTTCCCCATACTTACGATAAAATAATTGAAATATTTCAATATTGAATCTGGATATAGGGGACAAAAGTTAAAACCGCTTGCTGGCGCATAATACACCAGTCCTTCTTACCAGCTACTATGTGAATCCGTGATTTGTGTAAAAAGTTAAACCGCTTGCTGACGCATAATACACCAGTCGTTCTTACCAGCTACTATGTGAATCCGTGATTTGTGTAAAAAATTTCAGATTATTATTATTTGTAAATGCTTTTTGGGGAAAACATTACGAAACTTTCCAATTATCAGTAGAATTTATTACACTACGTCGATTCCGGGACCTAGTAAATAGTGAAAATTCTGAATTATGGTTCTAATTAATGGACTTTTACTATAATATTATTGAAATATAAAAAGTGAGTTTTGATATAAATGGACATGTCTTATGCCTCTGGAGTACAAATAAATCGAATAACTCACCGAAAGATTAATTATTTTGAACAATTCTTCGAGATAGGTAAAGTAATGACTACTAGACATGATTCTTAAATTTACACAATATTCCAATTATCTACATTTTTATAACTGCGTGGATTTTTTCATTGAAGGTCGCTGTCAACCTCAAAATAATATTCTACAATTTTTAACTAATCAACAAATTAACACATCGATCAATAAGTCCCGGGACTAACCAACAGATGGCGCCTCTAATAATAAATCCATACCATTCTCAGTTAGTACCAACCTTTAGAAGTTACGTGTCAAACTTTCATGACATTCCAACATTGTGTCATTGAGTTACAGTGGTTTTAGTGACGCTACTTTTGCTATTTTCAATGTTCAATTTTCAACAATGGAAAAACCCAATTTCGTGTGTTGATAAAACATTGATTTTTAATGGGAAAAAATAACGTTCGAACTCACCGATGGCTTGAAAAGTGTTATCCGGGCTCTGCTCCATCGAAAACAACCATTTGTCGGTAGTATGCTGATTTCAAACGCTGTTGTACAGACAAATGATGCTGAATGTTCTGGTCGTTCAAATGAGGCTGTTACACCAGAAAACATAAAATAAAAACTCAAAATCGTGATGGAAAATCGCAAAGTATAGTTGCGTGAGATAGCTGACATCCTGAAGATATCATTTGGTAGTGTTTACACTATTTTGCATGAACATTTGGTCATGAAAAAGTTTTTTTCGAAATGGGTGCCGTGTTTGCTCACAATGAAACAGAAACAACGCATCGATGATTCAGAGCGCTGTTTGGCACTGTTTATGCGAAATTAACAGGAGTTTTTGCGTCGGTATGTGAGAATAGATGAAACTTGGATCCACCACTATACTCTGGAATCAAATCGGCAGTCAGCTGAGTGGAGAGAAGACGGTGAAAGTCGTCTGAAGCGACCAAAAACTCAACAGTCGGCCGGGAAGGTTATGGCCTCCGTATTTTGGGATGCACTTGGTATAATATTCATTGATCACCTTGAAAAGGGAAAAACCATCAATAGCAAATATTACATAGCGTTATTGGAGCGTTTGAAGGCGGAAATTGCAAAAAAACGGCCCCATATAAAGAAGAAAAAAGTACTCTTTCATCAGGACAATGCACCGTGTCACAAGTCGATGGTAACGATGGCCGAATTGCATGAGTTGAACTTCGAATTGCTTCCGCACCCACTGTATTCTCCAGATTTGGCCCCCAGCGACTATTGGCTGTTCGCACTCTTCAAAAAGATGCTCCAGGGAGAGATTTGGCTCCAATGAAGAATTGATTGCCGAAACTAACGCCTATTTTGAAACCAAAGATAAATCGTTCTACATGGCTGGCATATAAAAGTTAGGAAAGCGTTAGAATGAATGTTTCGCTCTTAAAGGAGACTATGTTGATGAATAAAGAAGAATTTTGGCAAACAAATGTTGTTTTAGTAGTTAGTCCCGGGCCTTATTGATCGATGTGTTATATGAAATATAATATGTCTAGTGGACAAAATTCATTAAAATTAAAAACACCATAATTCAAATAAATGTTTATTTTTAATTTCAATAATTTAGAAATGAAATTCGAGTACAAACGACTGTACATGTCTAGCAACTACCAATACATTAGCACCATCGTAATCTCTCTATCTTCACTAGAATAACTCTTAATCTATCTATAATTTAGACAGAGAAAACATTGTGTACATTTAGTACCTATGTTAACAGCATAGCTAAATTTTGTAAAAACAGCGGAATTTGTACTTCAAAATGCTCTGTATTCCTGCTTTTGAGAAAATGCTCAAATTCTCATTTTATGTTATGATGTATATATTTATTTTATCTATACACGACAAGAAATCTATAAATACACAATTTGCGAAGAAAAAAAAAGGTAATTTAATTTGGACACAAAATTTTAATGGATCTGGGTTTGTTGTCTTTCATTTGTCATGTCCCCAGTAAACTAGGCTTTTGCCTGTATCTCACTGAGATCAGATAATCAATTGACATATACAATTAAGTTTTTATCAAAATACAATTTAACTTAAAAAACCTGTTACATGGTGTTTTTACAGTATATGTGTCTTACCTGCAAACATATACCTTCAAGTCTGTCTATATTTTATAATTAAATTGCACCAAAATTATTAAACTGTAGTAAGTAAAAAATTTGCAATTTCGTAAAATTCGCTCTTTAATTATTATGAAATTGGAAATTATAGTTTGCTCTAAACAAAAAAAATCATATCAAGACTTTGCAAAAAATATAGATAAAATATATTTCTTCAATAATTCTGAATCATGTGTGAATGTTGTCAATTAATCAAAGAAAAAAATCATTTCATGTATCACTATAATATAGGTACATGAAAAACACAATAAATCATTTTATTTATTCAATAAAATAAAAAACTACACAAAAAAGAAATCTTATAGTTATAGAGATGAACTAAAACTGAAAAAAAAAAACGATTACATAAACAATGTGAACTATATTCTAGTTCCATGATCATGGTTTCCATTTTTTAACAAACTTCTGTAAGTTCTTCCATGAATTTGTCTCACTGACTCTTTGGCAAATTAACTAAAATAAACAATGATACTTTCAATAACAGATGTCTTCAAACTAAAGAATGACTATCAGGCCTGAAGACGCTTTGTCAAAAAAATGTTTATTACAGCAAATGTTACTGGTTGTACAGGTATCCTTCGTTATACACTATTTTGCTAAACATGATTTACAAAATTAAGAAGAAAAGTAAAAAAAAACAATTTGAATCTACCTGATTGAAAGTAATAGGTATGTAGGTCTTATAATCGCACATAAAAATAATAATAGATTTTTACCGTTTTTGGGTTACTTCGTTGGGAACCAATATCCTAAATTATTTAATTAATTGCCTCTTGTGACGTCGACTGCCAGCTGTCTTTCCATCCTGCCAGCTGTCATTACGTCACAAGAGGCAAACAATGATGCAGGACCATAACAGGCCAACAATAAGAAGAAGAGGATTTAATTAATTTTACTAGTTTTTTTAGCTACTCGATTTTTCCTAGAACCAATTAATCGCGTAAAGCTAGGGATAACTTCATAAATAAAATAAAACTTTTAACTATTTGCTTACAAAAGCTCTTACGTTTCTGTACGTTTTTTCATGGTAGTAAAATTAGACTATTAACAGTTTTGTTTTCCATTCTTTTATAACGAAAAAAACTTCCATTTATTCATTAATTTTTGTGTATACGAGGGCGGTCCGATAAGTACTTAGCCTCACTGCCTGATGGCACCACTATCGCAAGAGCAATTTTTTGTCGCGTAGTGCATTCTCGTTGACAGCTACTGTCAAAATTTCTGCCGAATCGGACGCGTCGTTTTGTTTTGACCGCGTGTGGAAGCAAGCGTGCCAGAGCTCTACTATGCCGAATTATTGGGCCGATTCGACGCCGAATTGCAGAAAAAACGGCCCCATTTGGCGAAGAAAAAAGTGCTCTTCCATCATGACAACGCACTGGCTCACACCTCCGCCGTCGCCACGGCCAAATTGGTAGAATTAGGCTACAAACTGCTGCCCCATCCACCGTATTTGGCCCCGTGCGACTTCTTTTTATTTCCAAATTTGAAAAAGTCACTCGCCGAGCAGAAATTTGAGTCGAATGAGGAGGTTATCGCCGCCACGGAGGCCTACTTTGCAGACCTCCAGAAAACATATTTTTCAGACAGATTAAAGAAGTTGGAGCATCGCTGGGTCAAGTGTATCGAACTCAAAGGAGATTATGTTGAGAAATAAATCGCCACTTTTCCTAAATTTTTGTTATTCTTTTGTAGGCTAAGTACTTATCGGACCACCCTCGTATTTATCTAACTTGTTTTTCCACATTATTTATTTGAGAAAATAAAATAATGTCTATTCATGTTTAATTATTTTTATACATATAGACAAGTATAATATAGAAACAAAAAAAAAACAATATCCTAATATGGTCCTCTACTCAATGAGTTTGGAGACCACTGTACTACAAATTCCTTGAAACAAGCAAACGAGTATTTTTAATATATAAAATCTTTCACGGTCCCTAGAACGACAAAGATACAATGGATACATTGAGTATGCGGGATTAAAATGAAATGTTGAACTCTTGACTTTCAAACTTTATTTTATTAACTGTATGTTATAGGACATGTAACAGTTATGAATACATATCATACAAGTTGAATGAACAATAGATTTGACAATATTGTAAAAAACAACATATATATTTCAATCAAATACTTTGTTACCTTTGAATGAAGCGATAATAGTAAGATTTGAAATAAAATAAAATCTTGTTTCATAGTACATTTTTCATCTACATACACAATCTATAAAAATTGTAACCAAGCATAAACAAAATCATTGAATTAATAATTAAAATCCGCGATAGATAGCTCATAATTCAAAATTGTAAAAAATAACTTTAAAAATTATACTTTAATTTTGTTTCGAATGTTATTCACTTCTACCTTCGCAAAGATAATATTGGATACACAATGGTTTGAGAGCATTAGCAAAACAAAGTTTGACAACTTTTTTCTACCTCTCAAAATTAGTGTTCTCTAATATTTCTCAATGCGACCTATCTGTGTTACGCTCTTGTTTTTAATTATTTTTGGAAAGTCAGAGTTTAGATTCCAAGTCAATTGTCAACAATGATAATAAAAACACACAATATTCAAAATGATTTTAAAAATCTTTGATTACGCTGGGTGCATCACTAGCTTTCGTAATCTTTGTACAGGTCTTAATACGAACAGTGGCCCGCCTGCTCTCTCCAGCCGTCGCGAACAACAATTACACTGAAATAATACGATCATAAAATATAAAAATTTTATAATAATAACTGAAAAGTATTCAAATTGATAAGATATCCATGCAATCCCACCTATCAAAGTATCCTCTAAACGAAAGATGAGCCTAAGATTGAACAATAACAAAAGAGATACGAGGGTATGAATGAGGTTTATTTGTAGCGGAAGTGTCAGCGGCGATGGTGGTGATGGTGTTGCAGGCTGAAGAGGTCTCCAGCAGAAGGCAGGGGAGCTAGCCCTGTTGTCACGTCAGGTAGCTGCGTCACATCTGGGAGATTCTCTAGGTGGGATTTAATTTCTGATTTGACTGCATAAATCTTTTGTAACTTTTCATTGTATTCCTGTAACAATTAATCAATTTTCAATTATTTATCAAAACAATTTTCCGTGTATTGATCTAGTATTGAACACTTAACCCATTGTCACCTAAATTCATTTATGGACCAATCTGATTATAATACTTGGCTTCACTAAGTACTAAGCTAATTCCTATCCTAATTTATAACCTTAAAATTTCGTGATTTGTATTCGGAGTCCGACCTCATACCCTCCAAACTTTAACCTCTAAACGAGTATGGCCGTACGGCGAGTGAATTTTTACCTCAAGAGAGTATGGACGTACACATTATGTCCAATGTTTTTATTCCCGAATACGTTAATTTATCGTATATTTACGTATATATTTTTTTTTTTTAATTTTTTTTTAACCGTGCGAGTTTATTGCCATGTAGAAATCTCTTCCAAAAATTTTCTTATGAACATAAATATAGTTTTATTAAAAACAACCTTGTGAACATAAATATAGTTTTATTAAAAACAACCTGGATGTATTGTTTTACCCTGTAATTCTGTAAATCTTTTGTGGACCTGATGGAACATTTTTTTTTTTTTTTGGACCGGAAAGGGTTAAGATTAATTTCATTTTTGGTACATGTGTTTTTATTTTTTTAAAATCTACTTAACCCATATTTAGAATTAAGTATTAAATCTCATGACTTGAACACAACCATCAAATTAAAAAATAAAATAAATTCAGATTTACGGCACCTAGGGTCATTTTCAACTTGAAACTGTTACCATGATTGCCACATTATTCAGGAAACACATACTTTACATTTTGTAATTAGATGCAAGGCATACCTCAAGTCTTTGCTCTGCTTGAATGGTGAGATCTTTTTGTGCCTGTGTGAAGTCTCTCAAAGAAGTGGCCAGTTTTCTGCGACGATCCAACTCGGATGAGAGGCGGGCATTGTAATCGGCCAAAAGCTCTACAGCTGCTGTCACTAGCGCTGATAACTTATGGGCTGATTCTTTATCTGTAGATTCAAACACTTTCAGTAAAAAATTTGCTCGATCTTTAAAATATCATGGTATTTAGTCTTCATAACATATATTTTTATGTTAACAAAATACATGCATAATATCATACCATGTATTTTTTACATCTCCACACTACTCGCACAGCTTTTGATATACAGTATGTTTGACAAGAGTGTGTACGGCTACATTTTTTCCCTGGAAACCGTTAGAAGATAGATTCAAACATGAGCAGGTAGGTAGCAGGACCCTACCCCCAAGATGCTTTGAATAGAAAAACTCAGTTGTCATTCGACCTTGGTTACACAAGAACATATTTCACCATGAGTGCCGCGTATGCATCATGTTACGAAGCCGTGTTCCTGTGTACACATCTGAAAGGACTGAAAATGTTGTACGGAGCCGCTGCTAAATACATAAGAAAGTCGAAGACATTTGTAAGTGGGTGAAACACTATTCCGATGTAAAAAACGTCGATGACCTACCAGATCGTGGCACTGCACAGAAAACAATGAAAAACGAGGACAGAGTGATTTTACGGGTGTTTGAAAAGAATCCTCATCTATCATTATGTAGCGGACAGACGGTTTTGCATGAAAAAGGTTTAATTGTGTCATGTGACATTACAAGAAGATGTTTACTAGCTCATGGAGTGAAATTTCGAAACACGGGAAAGAAACCACTACTTTCCGAAAAACAAGTCAAAATAAGACTCACTTGGGCGAAAGAAAATTTAGACGACGATTAAGACAACGTATTTTTTTCGGACGAAGCTTCTGATATTCATATTTCGCCGCCCTTAACACTCAACACTTAATCTTAAATATTTCTGCTGAAGTACCGGGTTGTCCAAAAAGTTAATTCGCTTTTCAGGTAGAAATAAAAACAAATTACTTTATTTAGATTATCAACGAGGCTATTATGGGAGTCACGATGCTCGATCATGAGCTACACGACAGAATGATGAAACAATATTTAATTCTGCTGTTTATAATTCCATATCCGCAGAACCTTTTGTCTTTTTGAGCAAATATATCTGGAGGTAACTTTTGCAGTCGTTCAGGTAATCGATTTTTTCCCCTTGAGGCATTTCTGTAAAGAGCGGAACAAATCAGATGTTACATCTGAGAAATACAGCGGCTAAGTCAAAACTTCACCCAAGCTGTAACAATTTTTTACGGTTCACCAAAGAAACATGCAGTCTAGCGTTATGCTGATGGAAAATTATCCCTTTTGTGTTCACTAATTAGGGGCATTTTGAATCAATTTGTCAGGCATGACATCACAGCACGTGTTTTCAGACAGAAACTGAAATCGCTGATAGATTTCATAGTAAAACATGAAGTGTTTGGGTCTGTGTGCTGCTGGATGTACTCAGTGGAATGGCAAAAGAGAGGATTGCCACATGCACATATACTAATCTGGCTCTATAATAAAATCACTTCAAACGAAATCGACGATGTTATATGCGCTGAAATACCCGATGCCGACGTCGATAAGGATTTGCATGAAGTTGTGACGAAAAATATGATACATGGACCTTGCGGTACACTAAATCCAAATTCACCATGCATGATAGCCGGAAAATGCTCTAAGCGATATCCTCGAGCAATAGTATCCAACACAGTTACAGAAAACGATGGATATCCTTTATACAGAAGAAGATCAACAGAAGATGGCGGTAAATTAGCAACCATACAAATGCGAAACGGTGACATCGAAGTAGACAACTGTTGGGTTGTTCCATATTCGCCTTTGCTATCAAAAACATACAAAGCGCACATAAACATGGAATACTGTTTCGTTAAATCGATCAAATACATTTGTAAGTACGTGAATAAAGGCAGCGACATGACAGTTTTTGGCGTGCAACCAGAAAGAAGTGATAGGAATGCGGTCATACATATTGATGAAATCGCACAGTATCAGGCTGGAAGATACATAAGCAGCAATGAAGCTGTATGGCGAATTCTTTCATTTCCCATACATGAAAAAAGTCCAGCTGTTGTTCACTAAGCAGTACATCTAGAAAATAGACAATGCGTTTATTTCACAGCTGCAAATGTGCAACAAATAGCCCTGAATCCACCGGCTGCAATGTTAACTGCTTTCTTCACATTATGTCAAAATGACGCGTTTGCGAAAACACTGCTGTATTCGGAAGTGCCTACGTACGAGGGTAGTCCCAAAAGTACCCGACCTAAGAAAGAAAACAAAAAATTTGGGAAAAAATATTTTTATTTCTCAACATAGTCTCCTTTCAGCTCGACACACTTTTCCTAGCGATGTTCAATAGCTTCAATATCCTGTTTATAGTGAGAACCGTCGAGCACCTCAAAATAGCCATCAACCGCAGATTCCACCTCTTCATTGTTGGCAAATCTTTTACCACCGAGCCATTTTTTCAAGTTTGGAAAAAGAAAATAATCCGAGGGGGCTAAATCTGGCGAATAGGGTGCGTGAGGAAGCAATTCGAACTTTAATTAATTGATTTTGGCAACCGCGATAACGGATGTGTGAACTGGTGCATTGTCTTGATGAAAGAACAGTTTCTTTTTCGCCAAATGCGGCCGTTTTTTCTTGATTTCATCACTCAAACGCTGCAATAAGTTCGCATAATACTCCCCCCGTTGATTGTTTTTTCTTTTTGAAGATAATCAATGAAAATTATTCCACGCGCATCCCAAAAAACTGACGCCATGACCTTGCCTGCAGATGAAACTGTCTTCGCCTTTTTTGGAGCCGATTCTCCCCTTTCAGCCCATTGTTTTGACTGTTCCTTCGTCTCAGGTGTGAAGTGATGGACCCATGTTTCATCCATGGTTATGAATCGACGTAAAAACTCGGCTTTATTGTTGTGAAACATCACCAAACACTCGATTGAAACATCCTCACAACACTGTTTTTGTTCCATTGTGAGCAAACGCGGCACCCATCTTGCGCACAGCTTTCTCATGTCCAAATTTTCAGTCAATATGCGATGTACAGCACTTTTTGAAATGCCTACCATGTCTGCTAGCTTGCCCACTTTCAATCGATGGTCATCCAATACCATTTTATGGATTTTCTTTACCATTTCTGGCGTGGTCACCTCATTTGGTCGACCACTGCGATGTTCGTCTTGGCAGCTCGTACGGCCTCGTTTAAACTTTGCCACCCAATATTTTACAGTTGTAAACGAAGGAGTAGACTCCCCCAGAGTACAATCTAGCTCGGCTTTGATATTGGTTGGACTTAGATCTTTCAAATGAAAGTATTGTATCACATAACGATGGCCAATTTTTTCCATGTTTACAAATTCACTGAGAGCATTCACTATTGATGGCTGCCAAACAAATACTAAACAACGTAGCGTCTTAAAACTTGAAATTTAAGCTTTATATGTTTAGTACTTTCTACCATAGTAATTTTTTAAAGCAACAACCGCCATCTATACGTCAGGTCGGGTATTTCTGGGACCATCCTCGTATTATATGAGGAATGCGAATAGAAAATCATTTGAACGACGCAAACCAGGAGAGCGAGTCGACGGACAAGCTGGCATATTCAAAGAAACTACGATAGACAGACTGTACACCGTGCATCCCAATCAAGATGAATGCTTCTTTCTTCGCATGCTGTTGGTAAATGTGCCCAGTCCAACGTTTTTCCAGCAATTGAGAATTGTCAACGGCGTTACACATGCCACTTTCTGCAGTGCATGTCAAGTTCTGAATTTATTGGAAAACAACCGACACTGGGATGCATGCATTAATGACGCGTGCAACACGTCACATCCAAATTAAATTAGTGCATTGTTTGCAATCATATTGACCATCTGCTCTTCTTCATGTCCAACAGAGTTATGGGAGAAATATAAATCGCACATAGCTGAAGATATTTTACGTCGAATACGCGAGGAAAATTCAAATATGAACATGGATTTCTCAGCAGAAATCTACAACGAAGCGTTGGTAATGATTGAAAATTTGTGCTTAGAAATCGCGAAGAACAAAGTTCTCAATCAATTGGGAATGCCATCACCGAATCGATGTGCTGCTGCTTCGTCCGATGTAGAATTGCGTCGTGAACAAAATTACAACACGGGTGATCTTTTATCGTATGTGCAATTAAATATTCCTAAGCTAACGCTTGAACAAAAAGGCATTTACGATCAGATAATGCAAAATTTAATATTTAATATTTAATATTCGAAATCAAAATGAAAATAAATCGAAATCTATATTGCGTGTGTTGCCGTTACGTGACGTCAAAAGAAGAATTGGCTGAAAAAGTATTTCCTAATATTCAAATCAATTATAAGAACCACGATTGGCTGAGTGAACGAGCTATTCTTGCTGCCAAGAACAAAGACGTCTACGAACTTAACTATACTATTCAGTTCCTTTTTTAATGTTTGGCAATTTTATATGTTTTTGTTATAACTTTCTTTCTTCTTTTTCAGTACAATCGATCTGCTTTAGTTCATCAAAATGCCGAGGAAGCAGCAGAGCGATGTGCAGCCAGACTTGAGGATGCACGGTTGCAAGCACGGCGATCGCATTCTGCAGCTTCAAATCTGCTTCGTTCTCAACAGAATGAACGCGACAGGCTGAGAGTGGCTGAAAGACGTCAAAAATATTGTATACCCACGAGCATTGTGAAATTAAACATATTAGAAATGTGTGCTTTCTCTTTTCTTTCTTTTCCATTTAACCAGACTGAGCCACAGCAACGCGTGGCCGGGTGCAGCTAGTTATTAAATAAAAAATTAACATTAGATTGTAACAATAACAATGAATTACAATAAAAACATATTCACCTTCTAATTTGGACAGAAGTTGAACCTCTGAAACTTCTGGTGGTAATGAGGCTATTCTTTCTCTAACTGCCGCATCGCTAGAAGCACTATTTTCAAGTTCCAAAAGAGCCTGAAATAAAATGATCTCATAAGCACAGGCATTTTACATCTATTAAACTGGAAAATTTTCATCATACAAACAAACTATGTTTGAACAAATATGTCAATATATTAAAATATAAATTAAATACAAAAAATGTTACGTCAATAAATCTATTCACATATATTTATGACATTACACTAGAGCAATGATTATATGCAAAATGGTTGCGACATCTACAGACAGCCAAGTATGAGATGGGTCGAGTGAGGGTGCGCATTTTTAACTTAATCAATGCCATGGATCGCCAAAGAATACTCCAGAATTCCCGGCAGACTGGAGTTACTCATCCATTAGAAGTGAACTTTCTTAAGGACACACATGCTGAGAGCACCACTGTAGCTTCGAAGACAGTCGTTTGAGGCACTTCCATTGATCCAGTGGTTAGCAGTCTACATTAAAAGGATTTCCAGCATACTCCTGCTGACTTTCGCTTCACCTGAGAACGTCAGCAGTTAAGAGGACTTCTGTTGACCTCCAGTTCAGCCGACAAATCAGTCTTAAGTTAATCGTTTCAATAATATTTATCCACGGAATGCTACCGAAATATTTAAGAAAATACTACAAATAAAGTGTTACAACAAATTTCTTAGATTGGTGTGATCTTAAATAGGGTGACTACCAGACCACTGTCAAATAATAAGGACTGTATTTTAATTATTTTTTATTGTTTACTAGTTTTATTTCTATTTTTGTTTTTGACACAATCGACATCTTAAAACGTCTTCTGCTCCTTATTGCAACTATGCCTCTTAGACATCCTAAGATCAAACCTAAAGTACAAACTATAAAACTAAGTTATTCCATTATATTGATATTGAAGAACAGAAACATCCCCATCAAGACGAAAATGCGCCTAGTTAAGTCTCTCGTCTTCACAATATTTATGTATGGTGCAGAGACTTGGACTCCGAGAGCAAGCGAGAGACATAAAATAGCTGCATTTGAAATGCAGTGCTGGAGAAGGATGTTACAAATTCCATAAACAGCAAAGTGAGCCTCCATTGTCGAAAAACTGAGAATCACCAACAGATTGTCGACAATATGCCTTCAGCGAGTTCTCAGATCGTTTGGGCCCATTGCTCGTGGCCAAGAAGACAGTTTCGAGAGGCTTGTGGTTACTGGAAGCGTGTAAGGACAACGCATAAGAGGAAGAGTACCAATGCGTTGGACTGACCAATTGAGAGACACAACAGGACTACGATTAACAACTGCCCTTTGAACCGCGGAATACAGAGATGGATGGAGAGGAGTCATCAGAGGCTATCATGAGAGTCACGATGCTCAGCTATATGATAGGCTAAAGTTATACTATGAATTAATTCAAATGAATGCTCGTAGCAAATTTTTACTATGGTTTACTCGTAGCAAATGTTTATGGAATTTTTATTACCTTGATCAACTCTTCTGGTTCAGGAGGGTCACCAGGAGGTGTCTTAGGACTAAGTGTCACATGGGTCTCTATCAGTCCATCTACCTCGATCCTGGTCTCACTGAGGGTGCGCTCCCTATCACCATTCCTGGAGCGCTTCTCGTTGTTATTGTCGTGTGTTTCACTTTTTCTTTTTTTGGCTTTTTGAGTGATTGCTGCTTCAACTGGATCAACTGTAATATAATAAATAATATTAATGACAGTTCGAGTTTTCATTTACCCTAAGGTTCAAATAATTATAATCCAATTTTTATGAAAGAGACATTTGTCAAATTTATGTTTACAAGTAGAATACGAGGCATATCCAGAAAGTAAGTGTACTGAATTTTTGTAGGTTACAATTTTTTTTATTTAAACAAAAAAATTACGTGGTTACCGTAGTACATATGTAAGCTATTTGTCGACATAGTCGCCATTCCTCTCAATGCAGGTGGTGAAGCGGGGTATCAACTTTTTGATGCCTTCCTCGAAGTAGTTTCCCGCCAACCCCTCCGTCCACTTCTCCACATCCTCCTTTACCTCCTCGTCGGTTGAAAACCTTTTTCCACCCATGTGCAGCTTCAGGGAGGTAAAGAGATAGTAATCTGAAGGTGCTAGGTCAGGGGAATGCGCGGGATGGTTCAGGACATCCCATTTAAACGAGGCGAGCAGTTCCTTCGTGGCGTTGGCCGTGTGTGGTCTGGCATTGTCGTGCAGCAGGCAGACTCCCTTTGTCAGCATGCCTCTCCTCTTGTTCTGAATCGCCCTCCGCAATTTTTTTAGGGTCTCACAGTATCTTGCAGAGTTGATGGTCTCCCCTTGAGGCATATATTCAATTAAAATTATGCCTTGACAGTCCCAAAACACGGATGCCATGATTTTCTTGGCTGAAATTGTGCTTTTGAACTTTTTGGCGGAGGGTGAAGAGGTGTGATGCCACTGTTGAGACTGCCTTTTGGTTTCAGGCGTGTAGTGTGCAACCCAAGTTTCATCTCCAGTAACGATGGAGCGGAGAAATTCATCTCCATGGAGTTTGCAGCGCCTCAAAAACTCTTGCCCAGCCTCCACTCGATTCAACTTGTGTTGGTCTGTCAGCTGTTTTGGGACCCACCTCGCGGACAGTTTCCGATATCCGAGGGTTTCTGTGATGGTTTCGTGTAGTAGAGATCTGGAGATTTGCGGAAACATCGCAGAAAGTTCATCCACAGTCAATCTGCGATCGTCACGGAGCGCATTTTCGATTTTTTCCACAATTTCGTCAGTCACAATTGAAGGTCTTCCGCTCCTCTGATCATCATGCACAGACGTACGACCGTTTTTAAACTCGCGACACCACTTGTACACACTCGTACGATTCATAGCTTTATCACCATATGCAGTTTTCCCCTCATTATAAACCTCAACCGGAAGTTTTCCCTTCCAAACGAGATAACGGATGACGCCGCGTATTTCGCACTTGGCGGGAGATTGACATTTTTCACGAAACGTGTTGTCGCGTCGACACTTCTCAACGTACTGACCTCGAACCGGTTTCGTTGCGGAGGGGAAGGGTCAGGCTACACGGAAGTGTAGCCAACATGTCGAAAATAAAATCCATCCGGTCGTGAGAGCCTCAGTACACTTACTTTCTGGATACGCCTCGTACAATACTGTTTTTGAATATAATTTCGTGATGTCTATAATTTCCTCTAGAGCTTCAAACACTATTAATTTATTAACAGTTTCAGCAATGAAAAACTTTCACGTAAACTTTTGTTAGATGCTCAAATGTTCATAGCTGTTTGATGCATTTTTTTACATAGATTAAAAAACAAGCAGGAGTTGCTTAATGGTACTTATAGGTCTTTTAAGAGTATGACAATAAATTACACCTGGTCTCACGGGCTATTTTTTATGGCACTGAATATGTTGAGGGGGTTTTTAAAATATTTTCTCAAGTGCACTTTATCTAAAGCTATGAATAAATTGATCTACAACATACTCGTACATACATATCATCATGACCTGTTCCTTGTGGGGTAGGCAAAGAAAACAGACTTCAAAACTTTTCTATTCAAACACACAATTTTCACCTCATCCACATTCATATATTCCATCATGCACAATATTCTATTATTTGTACTTCTCACTTAACCACCTTTCAAAATTTGGTCCACTTGATCAATCCACGTTTTCCTCAGTCTATCTCTTCCATACATACCTTGCACTTCTGACATATACCTTGCACTCAGCATTCACTTGAATAAATGAAAAAAAATCTCATTGAATTTTCTAGGTGACACTTAACATGCATGATAACTACTCGACAATGCTGTTTCTAGGTGACACTTAACATGCATGATAACTACTCGACAATGCTGTTTCTAGGTGACACTTAACATGCATGATAACTACTCGACAATGCTGTTTCTAGGTGACACTTAACATGCATGATAACTACTCGACAATGCTGTTTCTAGGTGACACTTAACATGCATGATAACTACTCGACAATGCTGTTTCTAGGTGACACTTAACATGCATGATAACTACTCGACAATGCTGTTTCTAGGTGACACTTAACATGCATGATAACCACTCGACAATGCTGTTTCTAGTATGCTTAGCTTTTAGAATAGACAAATTACAAAATAATGAGATGACTTAAACATTTAGTTAAAAAAAAATCCTGTATTAACACATTTTTTGCGGGTACTTTTCGCGACAAGTGATGACGCAATGCGGGTACTTTTAGACTTTTTTGCGCCAAAATTAGACTTTCGTAAAAAAACCATATCTCTCAAACTAATTAGTATTTTTTCGAAAAACTTTTTGTATCTTACTAAGAATAGAACTATCTATATCTTTATTATGCAAAATATGGGTTGCTCTATTTTTTACTCACACAAAATTACTATATTCTAGGTAAACATAGAAAAAAATACTCTTTCACCATCAAAATTATTTTATTCACATAAAATTACAATATAATTACGAAATTTTCAATAGATCTTATAAGAATCTTATAAATTCGTCTTCGGGAAAAAGTTGATGGCAGAGGAATAATATCTTCTTCACTATCATCGTCATCCTCGGAATCGGAAAAATCTTCTATGTCGCTTTGGCAGGAATAATTAGATAAATTGTCAGCAAACAATTCATCATCACTCTCGTTTGCATCCTGATTCATGTTCAGGGACAATAAAATTAACTTTCAAAAATAGTTTATCACAAAAAAAAACAGTGGCGAAGTAAAAAAAGTTTTTGAACAAATACACCACGATAGTTAGGTATTTTCTACGAAAATTCGATAATTCAAAACAAAATAAAATACTTCGTAAAAGCAGAATGAACTCAGAAACACGATACTAAGACTTCCGAACGAAAGCAGTACACTGGAGTCACTAGAGAAACGATCAACAATGCTAAAACAAGATCCCGATTTGTTATCATTGAAACATATTTTTTTGTAAACATAACCGCTTTTATTTTTATTTTGCCTTTTGTGTTGTTATCACCCAACCTCATTGTATCAACAAGTAGATGCGTTAGGTACCCCTTACAATAGATAATGCGCAGTTCCCACCCCATTTGGCGACCGTGTTTACAAGTTTCCCGCATACCACCGCTTGGCAAACCAAAACGAGTAAACTCGTCTCCCGCTCTCTACCATAAGACGGGATAGAACGAGTTTTATTGTTTCCCGCAAACTATGTGTTAACATTAACATGTATTAGAGAAAATCGTGCCATGACTGAATGATTTAATATTTTAAAATGTGTATATCAATGATGTATTGTCACCCTGGTTGTTTAATATTTACATCGATTCATGTGTGAAGGAACTACAAAGGTCAATGGGTGGCATGCAAATGTTGAATAGGAATGTATGCGGATTACTATATGCTGACATGGTGGTGTTGGCGGAATCAAGATAAATTGGAGAGTTTGATAAGTAAATTGTAAAACAGATGTGAAGTGAAAGATCTATGAATGAATGTAGCAAAAAAACAAAGTCATGGTGATAGAAAAGTGTGAAAGGAAAAGTAAATGCTATATATGGGTGAATAATGAAAGATTGGAGCAAGTTGTAGAATACTGCTATTTGGTTAGTATTTCCTCACACGATGGAAAAGTTAACAGGGATTACAGTCCACAACAGTATTTTGGTGTCAACTTTGATATATGAGAATGAAAGATGGACGTGGAACAAGACTGATTATAATAGCTGAATTCAAATTTTCTATTTGAATTTATAATGAAAGAAAAATAGATTCATTATTACGAAATTGTGATAAAAATTCAAGGTAGCAGTGGTACTAAACAAAATGATCATTTAATGAACGTATATTTAATGATCAAGGAAATCACCTGAGTGTGCATGAAAATATTGGTGAAGGTGAAAGACAAATAAATGTGGAGATTTAAATTCAAAACAAGAAATGTGATTATGATTATATTAGGTATATACAAAAGACAGTTCGGTTCGATCCCACCACCACCCACGCTATTATGGAGGATAAAATAAGCCCCCATCCTGCGCGATCTAAACTAAAAGATTCAAATCTTCTATATTTTTTTTATGAGCGTGACGTCACGTAATGACGAAGAAGGAACTACCTAAAGGGACTCCTTCGGTGGTGACACACCTGAGTGTAAAAAGAATAGCAATGAATTTGGTCAGTCCGACATCATGGGAGAAAATTACTCGCAACGCAGTAAATATATTTATGAAGTGGCTTAGGGCCTGGAGTTTTCAAACAGTCTAGCAAGTTCCCAGTACTTTCACAGAAAATTTCGAATGCAACAAAACTATCCTTTGACGTCACAAGATCAGAGTAGCCAATCGGTCTGAAGATGAACTAATGTAAGTGGCAATGAAATTTGAGCTTTATACGTATTAAATATATAATCCATTACTCTTTTAAGCTTAGCAAAGAGAGAGCCTATTTGAGATTACAATCGAGTCTGACTGAAAACGGAATTTTCATTTTTACCAGATTAAACCTGAAAGGTGAAATATTATGCCAAACCTTCTCGCATGTTAATGTAAGCACAAAAAGTTTTTGTTTTTGGTTTTTTCCAAAAAAGAGAAAAAACCAAACTCCAGTCAGCCTTTAGATCAGTTGTATTAAAGTAAAATATTTATACTATAAGTTGAACTCTTCAATACTAATGTAAGTCAATTATTTAAGATATATTGTTTATAGTTAAGGCATTACCGTTGTGGAGGTTTAAAGACATTGTAATTTGTTTAAGATATATTTTATTTTTTCATGATTCTCTTCAACATATCCAAATTGATAATTTGGACATATTGAAGGGTATGGCCAGTCGACAATATTGTCTTCGGCTCCAGTAATCGAAGCCTTTGGGTTTACCACTGGAATAGGCACGGAATTTGCAGTTCATCATTGCATGTGTTAGTAACACAACAGCACATGACGAAACAACAAGATTCACACACGTACTCAGTGCATGCAAGTATTGTAACCTGACAAACTCTTTTACTCGGACCCTTTTGTTTTTGGGTATCATCAGAAATCGAACTTATAACTCAACATTTAAGCTAAATATATATTATGAGATGAACACAAATTTACAATACAATTATTAAGCACTGAGATTTAAAAATTCATGCCGCATATTTACTATTATGAACTAAAAACAGTATAAAAGGGAAAAAATATATAATGAAACGCATAGTTGTAAAGCAATTTATAAATTTATTGACATACCAGTGGTAATATTGAATTCCTCGTTTTCCTTGGCATCATTCACTCCTCTCTGAACTAAGAGAGAGGAGATATAAATTTAAGTATATATTCAAATAGCAATATAAGATAATAAATAATTTAATTAAAGCAGTTTATAAAAACATACCAGCAAATTTGAAATCCTCGATCTGTTTGGCATCGTAAACTCCCCTCTCGCCCCATATGTTGAGTATTCTATTGAGTGTATTTTTGGTCTTCTCCTCCATTCCGGTAATAGCCATGTGCTCGAAGGCCTTCTTCAATACTGCACCGAACTCCTTCCCATATTCCGGACCTTTTTTTTTACTGTTTTGTATCACATCATTGGCCAAGTACATAAAAGTAAGTTGTTTAGCATCTTTGACTGAAACAATGTTGATGGAATTATATGTTAAGGACACTTTATATAAAAAAATATTCTTGAAATATACTATGGCTGCTAGAAGTGTATAGATTAGTTAGTAAGATATCTTTCAGACAGAAGGATTGGACACATAAAAAATAAAGGTCATAACTGCTTTCCACTTTTAACATCTTACTGGTCGATTGGAAAAAATTTACATTTGGCAATACAATCCCAACCTAACTCCGGGCTTGATTCCTGTTGGAACCCAAGTTTAAAAAAAAATGGTTCTAGTCTGGTTTTCACTTAGTCTCTTTAACACCTTTGTCGTAGGCAGGGAGATTGGTACGTGGCAATAAACACCCCAGGTTATACTATATACTACAAAAGTGTTATACAATAATTACAATATACTCACTAGGTTGTTCTGTATATAACAGAAGTATAATTAAATACAATTATTCTCAAAAAATCTTATATTTTCAATTATCAATTTATTCAAGGTTCTGTGACATTTGTACACTCAGTGGTCAACATCATAAAATAAGAAACTCAAATTTCATATGAATTCTTCATTCGGTATAAATTCTGACATCATGATGGGTGATATTTATTTATATTTTTTTGTTGAAATGTACAATTCAGATGTTGAAAAAACTGAGAATTAATGTAAGAGGTTGTGACAACAAACTGTCAAAACTCATGAACACAATAAAACTTCTTTATTTTCCGAATAACCATACATAGATTATTATTAATAATCATATACAGATTATCAGTAATAATATAACCCAAGTATTTAATCTTATCAGATCTATGGAACAAAATTCTTTTCAAATATAACACATCGATCAATAAGCCCTGGGACTAACTACTAAAACAACATTTGTTTGCCAAAATTCTTCTTCATTCATCAACATAGTCTCCTTCAAGAGCAATATTCATTCCAATGCTTTCTTAACTTTTCTATGCCAGCTGTGTAGAACGATTTATCTTTGGTTTCAAAATAGGCGTTAGTTTCGGCAATCACTTCTTCATTGGAGCCAAATCTCTTTCCCTGGAGCATCTTTTTGAGGTCTGCGAACAGCCAATAGTCGCTGGGGGCCAAATCTGGAGTGGTGGATCCAAATTTCATCCATTGTCACATACCGACGCAAAAACTTCTGTTTATTTTGCGTAAACCGTGCCAAACAGCATTCTGAATCATCGATGCGTTGTTGTTTCTGTTCCATTGTGAGCAAACGCGGCACCCATTTCTAAAAAAGCTTTTTCATGACCAAATGTTCATGCAAAATAGTGTAAACACTACCAAATGATATCTTCAAGATGTCAGCTATCTCACGCAACTTTACTTTGCGATTTTCCATCACGATTTTGAGGGTTTTTTTTGTTTTCCGGTGTAACAGCCTCATTTGGACGACTAGAGCGTTCAGCATCATTTGTCTGTACGACCGCGTTTGAAATCAGCATACAACTGACAAATGGTTGTTTTCGATGGAGCAGAGCCCGGATAACACTTTTCAAGCCATCGCTGAGTTTGAATGGTATTTTTTCCCATTAAAAAGCCATGTTTTATTAACACACGAAATTGGGTTTTTTCCATTGTTTTGAAAATAGCAAAAGTAACGTCACTAAAACCACTGTAACTCAATGACACAATGTCGGAATGTCATGAAAGTTTGACACGTAACTTCTAAAGGTTGGTACTAACTGAGAATGGTATGGATTTGTTATTAGAGGCGACATCTGTTGGTTAGTCCCGGGACTTATTGATCGATGTGTTAGTCGAGTAAAAAGTTAAAAATTACACGAGTCAAAAGAACTTTCTGATCAACGATTTTGGATTATGAAGGAAAAAGTTTGTGAAAGTACTACTTAAGAAAATGTAATACGTTGGTCCGATGATTAGCGTGAAGAATATAATACGAGGTGTTCATATTCCTTTTGAAAACCAAGTAGTAAAAAATTGGTTGTGCTTTCAGGGTAATATTTTAACTCTTTCAAATGAGGAACTGATCCGGTTAGAAACAGAACGAGCACTTGATGAGGAGCCAGAGCCAGAGCCTGCTATATGCCAACAGCTAACAGCAAAAAACTTGTCGAATGCGCTTTCCTATTTCGAGCAGGGAATGAACATCCTTCTTCAAAATGATCCCGATGAAGAACGCAGCGCTAAAGTGTCTCGAGGAGTAAACTCAGCCATTACCTGTTACAAAACACTGCAAGGCGAAGCAGACAACGTTGGACCAATATTTTAAACTGGGTCCAGAAATCCACAACAGCAGAAAGTGATGATGGCAGCATATTATAGCTTACTGATTCTTCATGTTAATGTTCGTCATCAGATTAAAACAGTTTTTAAACATTTTATTTTATGTTTTTTATTATATGTATACATATGTGCATATGATTTCTTTTGTTTTTCAATTTATATGTTTATTTTTTGAATTTCTGTGTATTATTACATTGTTTTGTACTTTTATTTTTATGTAAGCATTTTTATAGGAAATAAAAATAATAAAATGCTTTATGAACTAAAAACTATATTATTTTATAAAAAATTGGAACAGATCCAATTGAATTTGTATCAAAATAATTGATTAGTTATACGGCTTTTTGCTTTACGGCCAACTTTTCCGGAACGTATCTAGGCCGTAAAGTGAGGTATGGGTGTATTAAAATAGGAAAAATCAATTACATTTGATATTATAGAATTCTAGATATTTTTTCAAGAATCTCTTCCATAAAGCTAGGTTTTGGGATACAATGTAAGATTATATATAATTGATTGACTGATATAGGCACAAACACCATATTTTCAAATATTATTGTTTGAATTTGTTCATTATCAATATTTACAAATTGTTGCAGTTCAAGTTAAGTGAAAATAATAATTAAATGATAATTTATATAATGCCATTTAGTGAGCAGACTCTCTTCAAGGGTGCTCTAACTTGAGATTCGAACCCACTATTTATTGGCAGATCAAAAACATTACAAAATAGATATATTAATAAGTTTAATATTAGGATAGCAAAGTAGTGGCTGCGGCCATTAGATTAGGTCTTTCTCTGCATATGTTCAGTAAAGTTTGGTAAAAAGACCATAGAAAACTTGCCAATGGAAAATCAACCGCTAAAAAACTTTTGCAGATAATCCAATATGTGATAGTAACACATTCAGCTTTGGGCGTAGTGTATATATAAATACTAAATAGTGTTCATAAATAATGATTAATTTTGATAAGACCTCCAAAAATTTGTTGACTTCAAGTGCTCCTTAAAGTTGCACACACTACCCATAAAATAGTGAGCTTGCAGTATCTTTCTAAAATATATCTAGATATTGAATGAAACGATTGACTAGAAATATTTTACTTTTGTCAGCCATATTGTGGATGAAAGACGTCTGTGCGTGTATAGGTTTATTGTGTGTAAGCTATTAGACTTCAGCAAGCACAGTTTTGACAGATCAAACCCAAAGGAAGAATGGCAAACAGATCACACTACCAAAACGATGAGCAAGTTTAATCTGCTGCAGCATTTTATTAGGCAGAGTTGAATACAATGCAATTTTTGTGTTGCTTAAAAGTGCTATAAAAATTCATGTTAAACAGTATATAAACCACAGAAAATATTAATTCAAATATTAAATGAACTCAAAATAAAACCAGTCAAGTAAATCTACCAGGAATCAAACTTGGGGTGCCCGCTTGCTTACTTAGACCACAGCCGTCGACTGTTTTAACAGCATATTACATAATCTATAATACTTCAGAGATCATTAAGGAACATCACATCGAAATTATTTCAGTACTTTTTGAGTTTTGTAGATATAAACAAACTCACAAATCCCTCCTCTTTATAATAAAATAAAGCATAAACAAAGGAGAACAACTTTACGCCAATGAAAACCATTATTGTTATGTACACTCATAGACAATAGAACCTATAACTCCAAGCACCCTTTACGTTGGCCTGGAACTCAATATATAACTACAATATCAGCTTAAACAGAATGGTCAATTTAAAGTCAAACTTTAAAATACTTTAGAATATAAATACTTTAATATTTCAACGAAACTTAGAATTATATATATCTTCATAATTCTTATAGAATAAAAACAGAATTAATATTTTCCCATAAAATGTGTTAATTGTTCTATTCCATCCGTAATATATTTACACAATAACATGTTTATGTTAATTTCATAACATCCAGTTTGATGTACGCAATTATTCAACGTTCAGGTTTTCCTGTCATTTATAAATAAACAAAACTCATATGAAATCAATTTGATAAATGATTTAACCTCAAAACTATATCGAACGCATTTTGACAAAAAAGAAATGTTTCGACAATGTTAACCAAAAAGTAATCAATCTTTTAGAAACGACAAATTTGATTATTTCAATACCAACGAGAAAATGATAAGGAAATTTCACAACAATTGATAGATTTATTTACCTTTTAAAAATTCCTTAAACCATATCTTCACGGCGTTCGAATGGTGTTTCCGATGATGAATTAACCACAATGAAAGAGTCTGGATACTTTGTTGACTAGAATTGAGCTCGTGGAGTTTTTTTATTAACGCATTTTCCGTAAAACCGGACATTTTTCAACTTTCGTTCAACTGAATCACATACACAACCACCATAACAACCGAAAACGTCACAAATAGACAAGTTAGACTAATCTGAAGGTAGGGACGAAATGCACAAAAATTTCAGGCAAGTTCCAATAGAGATGAGCATTATTTTCTGATTGATTTATTCAATTCAATATTTAACGCAGTTGACACAATCTCGCAAATTATAGCACAATCAATTTTAAATTACAAATAAATATATACACACTAGAGCCTTAAAATTCTTCTTAGAAACCTTATTATTCATAACTATATATTATTGTACAGCTTAAGATGATAATGAAAAATAAAATTTGAAAACATAAAACATCAGTTTAATTTAAGTGCGTGTATATTATTTCTACGTGCCATTTTTACTTAATGCTTATAACTATTTTTGTTCTGAAAGAAAGGTGTCAAAATATATATTCAAAATTAAATAAACCTTAAGCGTTTTACATTGAAACTCTAATAAGTATGTAATAATAGCCAAAATTGCTATTTTTTACAGTAAATGCAATTAAAAGTTCCTAGATTGAGACCAGCCAATATGTAATCATTTTCCGCATCTGAAAACAACATTATGATGGATACGACGTTTTCTTAATCGATAAAGACTTACGAATTAAACTTAAGTCGGTATAACTATTGCACAATCTACCGACTGTAGATAAATTTGTGTGTAATGCGCTATCTAGTAACCGTGCTTTTCTACTAAGTATTTTAAATGTTTGATACAGAAGTGACACTCAGTTCACACAGATGGCGCAACACTTAAATTGTTTATTTTATTAAAAAAATTATAAAATGGAGCCATAGATTTTATATACGCGTACCTACATACATAATATCATACCGTTTCCCTTTCGGGGTAGGCAGAGAACGCCACACTATTTTAATGCGAGACACATATTTCGTCAATTTCACGTCCATACAGCTTCTTATACAACTCATACGATTTCTCTGACTTTTAAATTTCCTTCTTTCAAAATATCATTAACTTGATCTTACCATAATTTCCTTGGTTTTCATCTTTCACGTCTTCAACTCGCGTTTGCACTGTTTATTTATTTTGTTAGTATTTTTTCACTAATTCATTCTACATGTCCAAACCATCTCAGAATGCTCTTCTTTATCTTACTAAATACAGTGTTCGGCGGTAAATAATACACATCGGGCTTAAGAAAGAGACTGTTGGCCATAATCGGCTAACTTCGGCTTTGTAGAGCGTCATCTTTGTCATTTATACACGTGTTCCATCGCGATTTGCGTGCGACAGAGACGACACTACAAAGCCGAAGTTAGCCGATTATGGCCGACAATATCTTTCTTAAGCCCGATGTGTATTACTTACCGCCGGGTACTCCAGTCTCACATTTAACTCTAATCACTTAATTCCGTATCATGTCATACATTTTCACTACTTGTACGAGTATTATTTATTCTCAGTGCACTATTTCCATAGCACTAATTCGGCTGTTTTAAAAAAATTGTGGATGGATTTGTTGACAGATTATAATTAAATATAAACATGGAACAATCCTTTCAAATTGATACTAAGAAATTAATTATATATTTGTTTATTTAGGAGCTTGAAGGCTACCGATTTCGAATAATATATTATTATATATTTTTTAGTGTTTTTGTGCCATTTCAATTTAACATCAATGTCTGATACATTTATTTTCATCAAGTTACAACTATATTACGATAGTAAATCCTCGATTTTAGGATTTAACGGACAAATTTCCGGTCCGTATGTCATATGTGAAAATTAACACCCTGTTAATTTAATCGTTAATTTAACTCGTAAGCAATGTTCGGCGCATAAACGGGAGTGAAGATAATGAGGAAGAAGAAACAACACGCCCAAAAACAAAGTTATCAGTGATTATTTCGCAGCTCGACGATCTAATAACATTTATTAACAATTAATTCATCAGATACCGAAGTGTAGCTTTATTTTAGTTAATTATAAAAACACAGCAGACTTCAAAAGTTCAAACAAGACTTGATAGTTTTTTTTCAAATCAGGATTATCTAAAGCAAACGCCTTGACATCGAACATCATTAACGTCACGCCTTACGGGAGTGTCTGGATATACTATATCATCATCCAATGACGAATAAATAGGATTTTTTTTTGTATTTATATACAATAAAATTTTAATTTTGTTTTGTTTTTCAGAACATTGTTTATTTGTTTAGTTAAATATAATTAAAGTATATTTTCGAAAAAATCTTTATTTATTTCGATTTAGGTCGAATACTTGTTTATTACAGTCTCAAAACTACGGTGAGTACATAAGCAATAATATGTACGTACAGAAAACTACACAAACGTATCTACATAGGTAAAAACGGGTAAACAAAAAAAAATTTAACACACACGTTCGGAAAATTTTCGTATTATACGAGTATAACGGACCTTCGGTTTTAACGGACAATCCCTACCCTGAATTATTCCGTTATATCGAGGTTTTACTGTACTGTAAAATATATGCTTAATTTTCCGTTATAATTACATACTCAAAATGATTCGTTTTTCATAAATAATTAAATTTAAACGAAATATTTCTTACCCTTTGGTTAAGAACCACTGGAGTAGGTACGTAACTGACAGCTCGCCATTGTACGAAATGAAATACTACCGTATGGGGGTATGCAATAACATTTACACGCATCCAGCACGTGCGAGTAGTGTTACCAGACGAACTCTTAAACTGAGACCAATTTTTAATATTTTTTTTGTGTCCCATTGAGAATCTAACCAGAAACCTCCGAGTGCAAGTTAAGCGTCTTGCTAACTAGACCATGGAGGTCATCCAAATAATTTAGTCCGCGTGATGAGTCACCTCTCCATTGTGCTTTGTCCAAGGCCATCTCCAGAGTCAGGTTCAGATTACTCATGTCTTAGTTCGCTTCTTTAATCGACTTATTCCTCTATTTTCAGGGACTTCCATTCCCAGTGTCTGGTTTCTCACATGTTCAGCTAGTTTCCTTTGTGCAAATTCATACCACCGAAGCCCAGCTTCTCAGCAAGCACATACCGGTAACATGACATCTTTATTCTTGTGATTTATTTGTTGCCCAACACTCAGAACTATGCAAGTGTACTGGTCTTATGAGGCTTATATATATTTTTCCTAAAAGTTTCATGAGCCTATTATTATCACATGTTGTTGCGGTTAACTTTCAATACTTAAACCGAACTTATTTTATCCTACTGGTCACATTAGCCATTTCCACCCTCACTGTCTATGTGCGACCCCTGATATACGAGTATGAAGGTGTTTGATATGTAACTTTTGATCATCTAAAATCCAGGCAGAGCCATCAAAGATATTTGAAAAGAAGCATTTCATGTATTTCGTTTTTCTGAAATTAATATTTAGCCCACGAGCCTACAAAATAGACTCTCTGTACTTCCAGTAACTCCTGCAGTCTATTTAAGTCCACTTTAATCTATACTAGATCGTTTGCGAAGAGTATCTCCCTAGTGATTGCGTATATGATAACAATGAAGAACAGTAGTTTCAAAATACTTTCAAGATAATATGGAGAAGTTTACATAAATTGAAGACCCATTCGATGCCCAATCTCCATCTGACTACATCGGTCGAGTAAGAGAGCCTGATTGAGCTCTCTTGCGACTAAATAATGAATATCATTTGCCGAGTGCTAAAGCTCTACCAATCCTGGTTCCATTTGCGATTACTTACTCCTGCGAAGCTGCATTTTGTAGTTGTGATGAAACAATTTTTTTCTGTTCTAAAAATGAGAGTAGCTGTGCTTTGTTTAGTTCTAAGATTTAAGAAACTGTGTGGTGAACAACAAGCTCACCCATCTAATTACGAAGCTTTGTTAAGGCGCCGTAAAACAAAAAAGTTTGAAAACCATTGGTGTATGCAATAACAATGATACTGTTCTTCATAAAAGTTTTTAGAATACCCTCTCGACGACATTTATCCGATGATTTTTATAGTTATTATCGAATGTGCTTATTTTTATAAATGTATTTTTGTAAGTTCACGAAAAGTCTCCAATATACATAAAATTTAATTGTAATGCGCTGTATCGCACGTTCGATGTACACAGTACAACTTGGGAGGTTTATTTGCATGTGGCAATCTCTTGCAACCAATAAGAAAGATGTTTAAGATGTCTGAAGTTAAATCCAGACTGGAACTTTTTTTTAAAAGTAGTTAACAAACCGTTGAAACCCTGATTTTTAAAAATAATTCTTTAAAATATTATAAGTCTTTTTAACGTGTTTATTTGGAGATTCTTTAAAACATTTCTGAATTGGATGAAGCAGTAAATTTATTTATTTATAACTTTGTCATGCAAATATACCTAGAGGATTTATTGTTTCAAAGTATTTTTTTTCAATTAATTAACCAACTTTTCTTTCAATAATAAAATTTATTCTTTGTCCAACGAATGCTTTTCTATGAAATCTACATCTCGGTGTACTCGTAGATGGCAATATCGAAAATGGTTTAATTGCGATATTGTTAGGTCCGTTAATTAAGGGGGTATTAATTCTACTCTAGAATTTGAAAAAATCTTTTTTTTTGTTTTTTGTATATGCTTAAAGTTTAGACCTTTAAGAATATGTTCTCAAAAGAAAATTCTCAATATTTACGAAGTTATAGCTATAAATGAGGCAGCAATTACGCCACACCGGAATGATAGACAATAATCTCATAACTTAAAACGCGTTTTCCTCGAAACTGCTTTTTTCGACCAGGTCGACATAAAATCTCAAGTTCTATCCTACCGATTGCCTTCAAATTTAGTATAAAACTTTGATAAATGTTTTTATATCGGCCCTACCTTGAAAAGTTCAAAACTATTTTTTTACTATTTAAAAAAAAAAAAAAATAAATAAAAAAAAAGGGTAAATAATTAAAAATTTTTTCAGACAGCCGTCATTTTACGATTTTTTTTCTCTTTGATACCAACTATAACAACATTATTTTTTATCAAGAAACTGTGTATGATTTTTGTATCGGATTTACGAAAGGGTTTCAATCATGTCGACCAGCTAACCCTTTTTTTAGACAAGATATAACAGCTGATAGCATCTTGAATTTTTTTTTTTTCAAATTTTTTTTTACATTCTCAAATCATAATAAACAAACTGTAAAAAATGTATAGTAAAAATATTTTTTGTTTTTTTTATTTAGTCTGAAAAAAAACGCCCGAAATTCACACATCTAGAGTAGAATACCTCTTTAAACATAAGACCTCTTATCTCAAAAAATAAAAATCGCTGGCTATAAATCATATTATGAGCTATTCAAATTTGGCAGATCTTGACTGAAACACTATGTTGCGCTGGTGTACACTCTTAAATGCTGACTACGCACATACTCTCGAATCAAATGGCGAGTGTATGATCCAAAATCGCTTTGGAATTACGTTAAAACCCTCCATGACGTTTCTGGGTTTTTGAATATGATTCAATGGAATGGAATCCAATATAAGGATTGGATATTCCAACTGATTTTGCTCATTATGTGAAAACACTAACCACAACTCTTTTGATATTGTAAATAAAAATGGTGCTAAAACTCTCATTAATAGTATGAAGAACACTAAGGCGGTTGCACTTGATGTCATACCCACATTCTTAATAAAAGCTTGTGTTGAGACATTGTCTTTTTCTACATTTTCGACAAAATTTTTGGAGTTGATATTTTCTCGAGAGAATGGAAAATTACAAGAATCATGTAATATACTCATGTAAAGTCGTCCGAAGCGACCAAAAACTCAACAGTCGGCCGGAAAGGTTATAGCCTCCGTATTTTGGGATGCGCATGGTATAATACGGATGCGCATGGTATATTACATCCATAAAAGTGGACCTAAAGACCATGTAACAAACAACTGGGGCATTGCCATACTCTTCTGTAGCCAAACTGTTTGAGACCCTTGTGGATGCTGTGTTGAAATCATATATGTAAATTCCTATATTGTAGAAAAGTAGCATTATTTTCAAGTCAGTCAAACTTAATAGTATTTCTAGCATATAGTTCATATCACGAATTTGTAAAAGCATTTGGTAGAAGTAAATCATCAAATTTTATGAATCAACTGTATATTTTACATTGTATTTTACAACTCCTTACAAACTATTTGTCTAAAGGTACCAATAATTATATCTGAAACATTTCATATGAATAATTTATGGTCACAATAACAATGGGTACTTATGATATAAATACTTCCGCTTTGTGATATTTTAAATATCTGATATTATCGTTTTTCTGTGTCCAATTATCATTTTTGTTTTCTTAGTAAATAAATAGCTAATTGTTGTTTATTTTCAAGATAATATTTCATTTGTCTTTTCTAATAATTATTGACAAATTCTTGATACGAGTTTGTAGCATCATGCAGCAAAAATTCAGGAAATTGCAAATAATACAATAAATCTTACCTTGAAGAATAGAATTACTCATATGTTTTATAGTTAAATTAAAAAGACCCAACAAAGACAAGTCCGTTTTAATTCATTGATTTTATCAACAAAACGAGAGAAAAACATATGAACAACATAAAAAAGCTCAATTCATAAAAAAACTCAATACATACTTTTTTTATAAAAAAACTTCTCATGTCATGTACGATTAAGTTGTCGAAGACTCAGCAACATGGTTTCACATTAAATTGACACGAGATAAAGAATGAAGGATTATCTTTAATTTTATTTTTTATTTATTTGTTTATTTAAAAATTTACTGTACGGTGTACATATGGTGGGTTTATTACCAAGTGGCAATCTCTTTCAACCCTCCATACATTTTTTTACAAAGGTTTGAGCGAAAGAATGGTGGGGATTTATATCATGAATGGCCAGAAAAGAGAGGTTGTAGAAAAATAGTTATGGATAACCAGGTAAAACATGCCTTGTCCCTCAACGGAAATGTATTATTTACTTTTTGAAGCACGTGAGTGATAGTGCGAGTCTCGTACAGTGTACAACATGGCGAGTGTATAACCAAGTCGAAATCTCTTCCAACCATCCATACAATTATAGTTTTACAAAATGTTGAGTGAAAGGGACAGATTTATATCGTCGATCGCCAGAAAAGGGAGGCTGGAGAAAAAGATGATGGAAAATCAGCTAAAACATGTTTTATCACTGAAGGGAGTTGTAGTGTTTTTTTTATTCACTTTTTGAAGCGCGTCAACGATGGTGCGAGTCTAGTCGATTGTACAATATGGCGAGCTTATTATCAAGTGGCAATCTCTTCCAACATACCATAAAATTCAAATTAAAGTGTGGTCTGAACGATGAAACTATAGCCCATTTTTTCAGTTGTCCTTTGCGAGACTTATTTGATTTATTGCAAGTCATTTCTTTACCGCATCCAATTAATATTGCGTTTCTTCTTTCTTCGTGGAACTTTTCCACTTATAGATCGATCGTATTTTTTTAGGCTTAATCAGTCGAAACTTTAAATTGTCTAGAATTGGCATTTTTTTAAATTACTTTAATTATATTGACTCAAAGAACCACTCTACTACCGACGCTATATTCACTCTTAGACAAATTAAAGAAAAAGCATTAGAATACAACAAACCAGCCTACCTCTGTTTAGTCGATTTTACGGTTGAAGAACCTTCTGAATACTTTGTCTACAAAAATGATACCTCCATCACTCATTAATGTCATAAGAGAGATATACTTGGATAGTAACACAAAAATCAGAACAAATGGGAAATATACTAAAGCCATAAAAGCATCTGTTGGAATCAGACAAGGCGGAGCCTAAGCCCATTTCTCTTTAACTGCATAATGGATAACATCATTGCAGAGGTTGCATCTCTCAAGTTGGGGTACACTCTCGGTAAGGAAGCGGTGGGAATTCTATGTTATGCTGACTGCGCTACGCTCATAGCTGAAAACAAAAATGACCTACAGAGAATGCTCACAAAGTTCGATGAATCCTGCTCAAAGTACAACATGATTATCTCCGTAGCAAAAACTAAGTGTATGACATTCTCCAAAGACCCACTGGAGTGCAGAATATCAATACGTGACGAGCCAATTGAACAAACAACCCAGTTCAGATATCTTGGCAGTGAACTGCTCAGCTCTCCCGACCTCCCCAGAGAAGTAAGGTCTCAGGTAGATAAAGCTGCAGTTGTGGCGGGCTGCCTGAGAGATGTCATATGGAGGAATAAAGATATGAATACAGATAGCAAGGTACGCATTTATAAGACCTGTGTGCGAATTATCCTCACATATGGCATCGAAGCGAGGGCGAACACTGTCAGGACCAAAACTATGCTAAGAACAACAGAAATAAGAACTCTACGTGCTATTGCTGGGAAGACTTTGCGTGATCGCGTAAGGAACACCACAATCCGAGGGGTCTGTAAGGTCCAAGATGTGGTCAGATAGGAACGATACTGGTACCAACATGTACAGAGAATGAATTCCACAAGAATTCCATACATAGCTCTGTATGGGGTGCCGGATGGACGGCGTCCACCAGGGAGACCCCCGAAACGATGGAGAGATAGCTGGAGTTCAGCATCACAAGAGGGCAATCCTGTAGTAACAGACTCATGAGTCTACGTAAAGTTGAAGAATAAGGAGACTCATATAAATTAAAAGTGACTTTTATTTGGTGGCAAATCATCCTAGTTTGAGTGGATGCTTATCATAAAAAAAACAATATGTTTTTCATTAAAAAAAAAAAATCATTTTAATTTTTACATTAGAAAACTGATATTTTTATTTATCTGATTGACACCAATAATCATTTTATTTATAATATGTTACTTTGTTTTACAGTACCTTTTGGTAAACTGTTTTATTTAATATAAAATATCATTTCTGTTCGCGTATGTAATTGCAAATCATATTATGTAGGTAGTTATTACATAATAATTATTAAATACTTCTGTAGTATAATTTTATATTATGAACAAAGCATTTGTATATGACTAGCTACAGGTGAACAATTTCTGTAGACTGTATTACACGGTTTTTTTATTTTACAGAGTAATTTAGTATATTATATATTTGTTACGAAATGTTATATTTTGTGAATTATATACTGACATTTTTAGAGTGTGACTTGCTTTTTGGTTGTACTTGTATTACACGTGATATTGTTTTATGATACTTTCTTTATTTCGTATATTAAGTATACACGTTAATAAAACAAAATATAATTTAAAATGTATATATGTACCCTTATAAAACAATAAATATGTAAATTAAAACAAAATTGAAAATTCGATCAATTTAAAATTAAATTAAAGTGTTAAAGACAAGTTTATCTGTAAAAAAGAAATAAATGAGAGTATCTCTTTTTTACAGATGAAGATCTTTCTGCGGTGACAGCGGCCAGTGCCCCTCCGGCGCGTAGGGCTACATCCCTATTAACCTGGTTGAGATGGTGTTGTATACGACAACACTTTTTTGACAAAAGTTTTACCACATTTAGTCAGACTTTTAATATCACTTTTAAGAATCGGGCGGTTAACGGTGGGCGCTGTTGGCTATTGCCAAGGCTTATAGAATATGCTCGGCGGAAGTAATCTCGCTCTTAACGGGGCTCGCTCCGTTGGATCAAGAGGTCCAGAATCATGCTGCAATTATCATTCTCAGTAAGGGTTAGCTGTGATCTGGTTGGAGAAGACACACTTAATGTGAGAGCCAAACGTAGAACAAAATTATAAAATGAGTCACTACCTTTAGAAAGCTTCTTCATCTCAAATGTAGTTTTATCATTACATTACCAAATATTACATCTGAATTTGTGTTTTCCTGCAGCTTATATACTGAGAACCAAAAATATATATCGCTATTAAAAAAATGCAAAAATACAGCTATATAAAACTGTGCTATATAAATCGGTACTTTGTGTTTGATCTGTTAAGAATATATGTACTTGCTGAAATGCAATACCTTGCACACTATAAACTAATATACTCACAGGCGTTTTCCATATACAAGATGGCTAACAATCATACTGGATTGCGCTTATCGCTATATTATCGCTTAACGCTTTATATGCTATCAATAGTTATTATTTAGATAAATTATTATTATTAGATGTATCTATTATATAATTTTTCTCATAGTTGTCAAATAAAAAAAATACGTTCTATGTATCCAATTATGTATTTGATTATTTATATAATAAGAAATTGGGCATTTATTTATACTTCTCTGAGATTATCGTGTTGAAGTTTTCAAATAATTTGAACAATGAGTTTTTACTACAAATAAAAAAAACATAAGTGAAGTAAAGTAAGTCAATACATTTTTATTTAATTGAATACTATGATCTAAAAATTCCTCCCATTTCACATGTGAAGTAATGTCACCAATTAGATTAAAAAATCATTGAATTTATTTTAATTACGTTATGCAAGCGTCAGAGACCCGATCTGAGACTTGCATGAGCCACCACTCCGATACAAGGCGGTCCAAACTTCTTTCGATTCCGTCGCAAAAGTTGTTTGACTGGCCGCAAGTCTTCAGTACACAGCAGTCATACAATACGGTCAGCTGTGTAAACGTAAATATAGGGAGACTTGTGAACGAAAAGCGATATATTTTTTTGTTGTCTATGGCACGTGCGCGCCAATCGGCGGGAAAACCGGGAAAGTGACATATTTTTTTAAACCGCAGAAACAATGAAAATCTCGCATAACATTTTTTTTGTGTTTTTATTTTTCTCAAACTCGATGTGTTAATTAGTGAGATGTTGAAAAAAGAGTTTACAATATTTGTTATACATAATATCTTTGCCTTTTTCATTTTGTAAATGTAACAGAATATGTCATGTACCACGTAGGGTAAAAATATTTGTTGCTCCATCGAAAATAAAAAAAAATCGAAGGTCAATCACATAAATTAATACAAAAGTGTGAATATGTAAATAGTTTTTATTTTAAAACACGTTTTACTTCTTGATAAAAGTGAATTTAAATATAAAAAAAAACAGATTTAAAGCAGAACAAACTTTAAGATATTTCACGTTCATTTGTAACTTTTTGTTGTTTAAAAATGTTTAAAAGCAGCAGTCTCCCCGGATTCCTCCTGTTTTCGTTGATCCTTCTTACTTCTGGACAGAGGGCACATAATTCTAAGGATGGTCCTGGTGAGTCTTTTTAATATCTTTTTACATAATATTGTTTAAATTTTACTACAAATTTGAATTTTAATTCTCGTGTGAGATAAACGCGAATAATTTGCATCCTACATACAAAAACCTATAAAGATGCTCAGAAGTCTTCTTATTTTAACTTAGTTTGGTAATGGAAAACTTTAATATTCTACTTATGTACTTTCTTAAGTTTCGTGATAGATTTAAGGGTCTCTAAACAACAATCTAGGGCAGATGTCTCCAAACTACGGGCCTAGAACCGGATCCGGTGTATTATCATATATGGGTTTATCCGGTCCGTAGATGCTTCATTCATACGAAAATTTAAATGAAAACAGCAATCAAATAAATTTTAAAACATATCACATAACATAATCGAAAAAAAAACATCAATAGGTTGAAGACACAATCTCAGCGAAAATATAAAAAATTGCATTAGCGCTTTTTAATTAAAAACTGCTATAAATAAAAATAAAATTAGGAATTAAAAATAAATGTGGCATAAAATATCGAACGGGAACGTACGAGTATGTGGACTGTTGCATGTTGATGACACGATATTGTTAGTGGAGAATGAGAACGAAAAGATTTGAGAATGAATATTGCGATATTTAAAGTCATGATAACTGAAAAAAATGTATAGGTAAAAACATTTGAATCAAATTCGTATAAATTAATATATGTTCTATTTTCGAACCGGCCCACCTAGCACTTTCAATATCTTATGTTGTTCTCCGGTCAATACGTTTGGGGACCCCTGCTCTAAAGTAATATTTTTTTCTCACCGTTTTTTTTTTGCTGTGAATCCTTTGAATATATATTATTTTTAAATTTCAATTTTCTTCAGTGACGGAACAGTTTTATAATTAAATACGAGGATACTTTGAATACTGAGATACAAGTTAAATCAGTGCGGTTTTTCTCCCACTCTATATACGAGTATAATAACGAATAGTTTTCAACGACTTCCTGAATGCTATAGTATATTTCAGGAAACGACATGGTTTATTGATAACAGAATAATTTAAGTACAATTGCATTTTTTTTCTTTTATTTGCGTTATTTTTATGAAAACATGTAAAATATTGTTAATATCATAGGTATACATATTTATCTGAAAACTTAGAAGGAAAATACTTATGATATTCGAGGTGAGTGGCTTAATACGGCATTCGAACCACTGACCTTTGTATTTGCGCTTTAATCCATTAACAACACAGACAACCTTTAGCTCAATATTTCCATTCTTTTTTTAAATTTGTCACATGATTTTTATCCTTTGTTAAATTAATTTAGATATAATTGTTTCTTTAAATTGAGACTGTTATTCAATTTGAATAAACTGAATAATGACATTTAAATTTGTTACACTTTTTTGTGTAAGGTTCAATCTGGTGGGCTTGTTTCCATATGGTAGTTTATTCATACCAACCAAAAAGATGTTAAAGAGGCCTTAAGTGAAAATCAGACAAGAATCCTAAAAAAATTGGTTTCCAACGGGATTTGAACCCGAATTCCCGGGCTGGAACACAAGAGTATTACCAATTAGAGCACGGTAGTCGTGGCGCATTTGACAAAACGCCTCTTTACACTAATTTAGATATATTATATCAAAATGTACGAGGGTCATCTAAAAAGTAAGGTTACAAGGGCTCCTGAGGCCGGGGGAATTTTTTTGTTTCGAAGTTGGCGCACCTGGCGTGTAGGGGGGATCCTAACGGTTAGGTTGTTTGGTCCCACGTCTTTGTCGGCCATTTTTTTCAAACACAGTAAAATCTTCCGATGGAGAGGTCGTCGCGCGCTCCCGCCCCCTCCCATCCGTGCTAGATCCGCGCGGTCATCCGTTTTTTGACTTTGCAGAACAATACCGCTACGAATATTCATCGCAAGCTCGTGGAAGTTTATGGTAGTGATGTTATGAGTCGACAATATGTCGCGAAGTGGGTTAGGTTGTTCAAAGAAGGCCGTACTCACGAGGCAAGGCAGTGATTTCTGACGAACTTGTGCAAAAAATTGAAGAACAAGTGCAAAATGACCGCCGTGTGACGCTTGACGACCTTCACGAAGAATTTCCTGACATTTCTCGAAGTCTCCTTGGTGATATTGTGTCGGAAAAACTTGGTTACAAGAAGTTGTGTGCGAGATGGATACCCAGAATGCTCACACCGGAGCACCGTCAAAATCGCGTGACCGCCGCGCGTGAATTTTGAATCGTTTTGCACAGGAGGGAGAAGCTTTTCTGGACTCTATCGTGACGGGGGATGAGACGTAGGTATGTTACTACACCCCAACAATTTTTCAACGACCAGGAGGTCGAGGAAGCTGTTAAGAAGTGGCTGAAAGAGCTGGCGGCGGAGGTCTATGACACTGGCATACAAAAGCTGGTGCCCCGACTACAGAAATGTCTCGATCTCGACGGCGATTACGTTGAAAAATAGTTTAATATATTTGTGAAGTATGTTATCCTGTGAATTTCAATTAAATACAAGCATTTTTCGATCCTACATAAATGTTGTAACCTTACTTTCTGGATGCCCCTCGTAGGTACCCTTGGGATGATTTTTGGACATCAAATAGCGCCAGAAAAATAAATAAATAAAATAACTAATTACAGTATAGTATATTAATTAAAACTTAATGGTTAAACTAAACACAATAAAAAGCATTTAGTTTTCTTTAAAAAAAAAATTTGAAGTGTATAATGGAAATTAAGCATTCAATTTGACCTTGAAATATTTATAAGTTATTAAAAAAGTCTTAATGATTTGATTTTTATCGTTTAAACGATTCACCCTGGCAAAAGTGTTTTGCTTAGTTTTTAATATCAATTGTATTGATGTTGAGGCTAGATATTGGAAGCTAGTTTCAAAATAATTATCTTTTCTTTAAAAGTTTTCAATGGTTTTTTTTACCAAATATATAAAAGTGGGACAGCAAATACATTCCTTCACTTAAAGGATCGCTTGCAAGTTATTGAATACTTCATATATCTTTTATTTTTTAACTTTCATTTGTGATAACATTTCTTAATCGATTAGACATTGTATTTATTTGCTTCTTAGATTCGATTCCCAATTGAGTCAAGTCTAAGTTTAATTAAAACACGATTTAAGTGACTAAGTTCAGTAAATAGCGCTTTATAAATTATATACATAATTTTTATTGTATTATATCAAAATTTTCGAGTTCTCATTCTTCTAGACTCGCAACACCATCTTCTAGAACCGCACGAATTTATTGAAAGGTTAATAAAAAAGAGCGAAAAAGTACATATGTTATGATTCTTGCAATGTTTCTTCATTTCAGGAAACCTTTTTTTTAATGAATATTAAGTAGTATTTAGAGAACAATTTTAACCAATTAAATATAACATAAATTGGCTGAAAACAGTTAATTTGTATTTCCAAATAATGAATAAATATTCGCTTATACACAATAATCAAACTGTCGAAAGTCAGGGAACTTCACTTTTTGGGAATTTCGTAACTCTTAGCGTGACAGGTGTGATAAACACAAACACCGCGAGTAAAGTTATTTTCAAGAGAAATAGCGAATATCAAAAAAGTAACACAAATCTAAAACTTTATAATTTATAAACAGTTCATCCACAAGAGGACATTTGAGGCCCGTTTTAATTGATTGAAGTTTCAACCGATAACATTTTTTCATAATTACTGTATAAACAAATGGGTTTTTTAAATACATTTACACATATTTTGAAATGATTTGTTCGCATAAAAGATACGAATATGTTGAAGAACTTGGTCGGTAGACAATATTGTCTTCTGTGCTATAGACTTCTGTCTGTTCGTCGTTGTATATGTTGGTACAACTACTGCACTCCAAGACCTAATAAAAAAATTGTGATCGAACTTTAAATCAGACTGAATCCTTTTTTACGTTTTGTTTCTGTATCATTGTAAATGTTTTGAACTATTGGATATTTATTTCTTACTTAAATTTTCTCAAACATTCTTTTAGTATTTATGTTATATTTTGTTCGTGTAAAAATATAAAGACGATGTTCACGACCAAGTTGTTAAACACCTAGCTTACAAACCAAAAGTTATGAGTTCGATTCCCGTCTGAACCCAGTCTTAAAAAAAAGATTCCTGTCTGATTTTCACTTAATTTCTTTTGAACACCTTTCTGGATGGTTTAAAGGGATCGCCACATGGCAATAAGCCTAACAGTTTGTGCATAGAAAACTGTATACAATAAAATACACCAATTCTTGGAAAAAGAATGCGTGCTCTTAATAATATTCTGTTTCGCTATCAACAAATAAAAAAAACAATAAATGTACAATATGTTGATAATAGGTACATAAAAATAAAATTCATGTTAAGTTTTTTTTATTAATTTAATATATTAAATACAAAGATGTATATATTAAATGAAAAAATCTCATAAAAACGTGTTCTTACAGATAACCCTTTTAATTATATTTGTGAATGCCTTCCAATTTCTTCAAAATAATATAATTCTTGTAGAATGTGACGCTACTACAATATGATAGTTAAGCCCTAAATGGATATGTTTGGTTCAACACTATCAGGGTTAATAAAAAATTATATTTGATAAGAAAACTGCACAAAACTTAACAAGAGAAGACAAACCACAAAGAAACTTTTGTAGATATTCCGATATGTGATAGTAATTCGATTGTAGGTGGAGTGTAATACGAGTATATGAATAAAATAATCATATATATGTTAATTACAGATTTTCATAAAAACCTAAAAAAGGGGTGCTTAAATTGTATTATACTTTTGTTGTATGCAGTACAACCTGGCGGGATTGGTAGTTATATGAAAATCTATTTTAGAAAGATGTAAGAAATAATAAAGTGGCTCAACTAACAGAAGAATGAGTGTTTTTTTTCTCATCATTCAATTAATTACAATAATTTATTTTACACACCTATAAGTTTTCCCCAACTTGGTAATATGAGTGGGCTGTACATTACACGAACACTAGTAGTTAATATTTTAATCTTTAGTATTGTTTAAAAGCTATGTATTTTGTTATGTATTCGATTGTGAATTTCCAGTAAGTCAGAGATTTTCAAAGTATGCGTCGAAGGATATTCGAAAATTTTAATAATTCCAGGTAATCTTAATTCAATGCGCTGATGTACGATCACAATGTTAGGAAGCGACATTTGCTATTGTGACCATGCATCTAATTGCAGCACATAGCTTATCAAAAAAACTCTTTCCGTCTTCGTCAGCGTCTAGTACTCGTACATTAAAACAAAATTTGTCGATATGGAAATGATTGAGCTTAGGATATCAGTAAAATGTTAATATTTTTGACTGAGTGATAAAGCTAAGCGAATCATGGTCCCATTTACAACAACGGTAGCTATAATATAAACTAGATATCGCTCAAAAATCAACATCTAAAAATAAATGTGTATATATCTACCTAATTTGATAACAAGATTTTAGAAAAAATTAGGTGAGCTACAAGCTCACCTATCTCACAAGATGATAAGGGTTTTTAGGGCGCCGTGAAAAATATCTTTATATACGAAATTTTTAAAACCATTACTGTAAGTGTTGTACTAATTAAAAATAAAAACAAATAAAGTTATATTTAAAGAAATCTTCAACCATTCATGAGTGAGTAATGAAGGAATAGGTGATTAATGAGGGAATAGGTGAAAAATGAAAGATTAGAGCAAGCTGAAGAATTCAGCTTTTAGTTAGTATTTTCACAGATAGTAGAATAGTTACGAGGAATATCAAATGACATGTATCAATAGGAAACAAAAGCAATAGGGCATTAAAACATACCTATGTTATATACTCAAATCGCACAGTATCAAAATCTGCTAAGATAATATTCAACAATAGTATTTTTGTACCAACTTTATGGTAGGGAAACCTGTACGTGGAATACTGAAAACAGCCCAAAAAATTGTAGTAGAAATGTTCGTACTTAGAAAAATACATGGGGTGACAACGTATAACAAAATACTGAATAAAGTGATTAGGGGTGAATGTTAAATTAAATTAAGTGTTAATTAGGATGAAGGGAGCACTCTGAGATGATTTGGGCATGTAAAACGAATGATTGAAGTGAAACTTAGATAGAAAATATACAGTGCAAATATGAGTAGAAAGCGTATTAAAGGAAGGCCAAGAAAAATGTTGTTGGAACAATTGAATCATATTTTGAATGATTAACATTTACGGAGTTAGAACAGTCGTAGAAGCCTTGTAAGAAGGTGAATTGATTTTGAAGAGGCGAAATATGTTTATCGAGACATAAAAGTCTGGCGTTCTGTTGATCTGCTTACCCCAGTCGGAAAACCGTGTGATGGTATGTATTCAACCATTCAAAAATAACTAGCATAAGAAGCTCCGCGTATAAAATTTATCTCACCGAATTACTCAAACATCGTTCAAAGTTTGATACACCTGTGCTATAAGTTACAAATGTTTGAATTAAAATTCAAACGACATTGATTTTATAACACAACACATGTGAATATAACCGAATGAAATTCGATAGAATAATTTGAATATCGGACACAATAATTATGACTGGTATTGGATCTATGGTCACGCCGAAGAGCTCCAGCGTGACCGGTCCTCTTCTGAATCTAGTTCGCAGGACCGAACGTTCTCTTCTTGTAATGATGCACTCTCAAGTTTCCTTTTGCAATCCAAGGCCGTAACGATGAATACACAAAGAAATCTGTATCCTTTGACTATAGTTTACTTTAGAAGTGGGGTAACATATCATCAGAGCTATTATTGCTAGTATTAATAGTCTGTCGAATGATAAACAAGTTTTCGATAATCGTCATTCTAGTATTATTTATAATGCATGTAGAACTAATTTCATTTCCAGACGAATTTATTTTGTGTCGTGTATATATTGCATTTTATTAGTATAAACAAAATACTCTTATTTGATCATTTGTTACGAAAAACATACATACAAACCATCACGCTCTTTTCATGTTGGGTAGGCAGAGAGGACATATCGCCAAATTTTTTTATGGTGATATACGTCCTTCGTATCCTCCACATCTATACAATTCCTCCTACTTCTCTTCCTCATTACCCTTCCTTCTTTCAAAATTATGTTCACTCGATCCAACCACAACCTTTTTTACTATTGCTTTTATCAAATAAGTCTTAATTATTTTATACATGTATTTTTGTACATGTTATGTTTGGTACTTGTACGTTTAAGAGAAACCTTAAATATGCAAAGGATTTGAAGAAAAAATGAAGTTTAATATCTCAATATTTTTTTTCTCGGTCGTTCTCTACCACGACTCTCACCCATGCTCCCATTATTGATTTGTTTAGTCAACATATTCAAACCCATACAACATGATCTTTTTAACCCTATTTAATATAATACATCAGTTTTTAGTGCTGCCGATATTTGAATGATGGTTAGTAAAAATAAACAGGTTACCTTTACCAAAGGGTTCCAGTTTCAATTCCCTCTGGCACTCCAAAAATTAAAAAAAGCGTCCTAGCCTGAGGTAAGGGTTCGTCTAGTAACGATATTAGCACATAGCCAGAAATAAGCGTTGTTAGTATTGACTATTGATGTATAGTACATACGATAATTATTAGCGATTTTTGTGCTTCAGTAATTCTAAAATCTATTTATGGGGTCAAGGAAAATTGTCTCCGGGCCACGATCTTCAACATTACCAATGTACATATGTTGAGGAATAACATAGAAATAAATGTATTTATAAAATATATATCCTAATTTAGTCAATAAATAAAACAAAAAATATACTGATCTGCAAAATTTAGGTTAGATCTGCAAAACTTTGTTGAAAACTTATACTAAAAATATAATTTTTTAGGCGCTGAATGCAAAATTGTACTCAGTTTTTCTCTAACACGTATCGGTGTCCCCCAACCTGTATTGTAATTTATAGATAAGTGAATTCATAGTAATAGGGAAAAGTGACCAAATAAAACATGTTTTGGGGAAAATGCTGGATGTACGTAGAAAATATAAAAACCATTGGATTCTGACGTGTGGTAAATATTTGTGAGGGCTCTTGAGTGTGATTTTCTCCTTGTTGTTTTGTATTTGTATTTCTGTATATTTTTATTTTTATTTTTATTCTTATGATTGTGTGCGGTATATTATGAGATGAACATTTTTGATCTTTCTGGAGTGATGATGTGTGAGGAGTTTGATTTCGCATGATGTTTCCAGTTGTAATTGAGTGTCACTGTTTGTCAGGTTGATGAGAGAACGTGAAACGGGTTTTTTGTTTTTGTGTAATCAAAAATCGGAAAGAAGCATCAATTTATTTTATCATGCTAAATATCCTCGGTGAGATACAGACAAAAGCCTAGTTTACTGGGGATACGACAAATGAAAGGCAACAAACCCAGATTCATTAAAATTGTATGCCCAAATTAAATTACCTGTGGTTTTTTCGCAAATTATGTATATTTCTTGTTATGTGTAATAATAAATAAATAAAATAAATAAATCGTCATTGCCGATAAAAAGCTATACTAAGAGCGCTGATTTACGAATGCTGTAAACCAGGTGCCAGCAAACTACGACCTGCGGGCCAAATCCGGCCCACCGCCTCTTTTTGTACGGCCCGCAAGCCAAGGATGGATTTTACAATTTCAAATTCTTTAAAATTTCAAAATATGCGCTATAACGGAATGGCCGATTGCCGACTTGAGGAGTTGCGAGATTCGGCAGTATGTGGCACTCCTAGAGCTTCGTATTCCAGGGCTTTTTTTATTATTTTTTTATTTTATTTATTTATTTTCTCAAAACAAGAAACGTTAACATTAAAAATTAAAAAAACTATATAAAATAAAAAAAAAATTAAATTAAAAATAATGTATATGCATACACAAACATACATATATTCAAAGTCACTTAGATACGTTGATGAGTTCTTTCTAACGCGCTCAATCTTAGACGAAAATTAACTTTTGCATTTGGTAATGTGATATGAAATATGTCAATATCCGAAGCTCACAACTCCTCGAACGAGTTTGACAACGTATACCAGGAGACGCAGATCTCTTCTTACGCTCCAGGAGTTATACCCGAGCATGCCCAGCAGAAACTGAGTAGGATAAAGCCATGGATAGACACCAAACTCACTTATATAGAGATATCGTAGATATTTTTTTGTACCTTCTCCCCTATGAGTGAGTTCTGCGCCTCCACCGGACTCCAAATGCAAGCATTGCTTTCTAGTTTGCTACGGATCAATGAATTAAACAAAGTTTTGAGCACCATTTGGTTTTCAAACGACTTAGAGATTCTCATTACAAATCCTAGAGTTTTATAAGCTGAGTTACACATAATTTCTATGTGAGGACCGAAAGCAAGATTGCTGTGGAACAAGACACCCAGATCTTTAATATTATCTGTGCGGGGGTATAGGTATAGATCTGCTGTGATGCCACGCAGTTACAATTCGGCAGCGTTTCCAGTGCTGCGTGTATCACTGTTCTGCGTTCTTTTGCTTTCAATTTATTACCTAGATTATTATAAATAAATCTAGATTATTATAAAAACACACAACCGTGCATATCAATCATATCACAGTAAAAACAAGAAAAATGGAACCCACTCTTAGTTCACAGAGCCTAAAATATTTACTATTTGGCCCTTTACAAAAAATGTTTGCCAACCGCTACTGTAAATCCCCAGTACCCTATTTTATATATTATAATTTTGTATTAAGCGTCAATTTTGATTTTAACACATAAAAATACATACAGGGGGAAGTAAAGTTTACAAAAATGTTTAATATCGCGGGCCTATGCTATTTTTCAAACATACGTAAATATCATCACGCTGTATCCCTTACGGGGTAGGAAGAGAGGAAAGATCTCCAAACTATTCTATCCAAGCCCACAACTTTTGCTTTCTCCACATTCATACATCTCTTTATACGTAATCTACTATTATTCATACTTCTCACTTTACCTTCTTTCAAAATCCGGTCCGCTTGATCCAACCACGTTTTCCTCGGTCTATCTCTTCCACGCTAACCTTGAACTTCTAATTTGAATACTCGCTTAATCATTCATTATTTCCACATGTCCAAATCATCTTAAAGCTCCTTTATTCATATAATTTAAAATATTCATTTTATTCGTGCATTCATTTCTGTATTCATTCCGCCTTCTTTCACAAATTGACACACCTTAAATTTACCTTAATGCACGCATCTCCACGGCACGGCATTAATCATACTCTTATCCTTCTTCGACCAAGTCCAAGCTTCACTTCAATATGCCAATTTACTTAAATGCACGCATCTCCACGGCACGGCATTAATCATACTCTTATCCTTCTTCGACCAAGTCCAAGCTTCACTTCAATATGCCAATTTACTTAAATGCACGCATCTCCACGGCACGGCATTAATCATACTCTTATCCTTCTTCGACCAAGTCCAAGCTTCACTTCAATATGCCAATTTACTTAAATGCACGCATCTCTACGGCATTAATCATACTCTTATCCTTCTTCGACCAAGTCCAAGCTTCACTTCAATATGCCAATTTACTTAAATGCACGCATCTCCACGGCATTAATCATACTCTTATCCTTCTTCGACCAAGTCCAAGCTTCACTTCAATATGCCAATTTGGGCACGAATACACTATTATATATTTTATTCTTTAATAAACCGAATATTCCGAGGGTTATATTTATTTTATAATTATTATAATTAAATAAATTTTACTCTTTTCCGCGATTTTTTCAATACTTACATTCTATAATATTTATAACAAACTTGTTCTCGTATACAATGCAAGAGACAAGTTTTTAGTTTGAATTTTTTGCATACACGTATTTATTGCATATTTCAGCAACGACTCATTGTCAATAACTATTATTTTATATTGTCGAAAAACATGCATAATAACATAGTTTTAAATAAATTATTATGAAATCTTCCTCAATGTTACGTGTTAAAATTCATTTATATTAAAATAAAACGAAATCTATATTTTTTTTGTATAATAATATATATGCATTTTGGACCATTCAACACCGTGAAAAAATATTCGAAAAAACTTCTCAGCACCTGTTTAAATAAAATGTATGTTCCTATTAAAATAGAAAAAAATATAATATTGTGATTCTCTTCATTTAAAAGAAATCTTAAACTACTAGTATATTAATTAGTGTGCGTTTCTTAAGTAGGAAAAAAAACATGTCATTAAAATGAATGAAATGTTTAAATCGAACATCTAAATATTAATACATCAATTAATTTTGATTGGTCTATATGTGATTATGATTGTAAAAAATATAAACGAAATAAATCAAAGTAAAAAGACCATCTTTCTGGTAAGATTTTTCAGCCCAGTAGCTACGGGTTTGATTTCCGTTTAACCTAATTATTTTATAAAGGGCTCCAATCTGGATTAATTATTTCTTACATCTTTCTAAAATAGATTTTCATATAACTACCAATCCCGCCAGGTTGTACTGCTACAACAAAAGTATAATACAATTTAAACACCCCTTTTTTTAGGTTTTTATGAAAATCTGTAATTGTAATTAACATATACTATATATGATTATTTTATTCATATACTCGTATTACACTCCACCTACAACCGAATTACTATCACATATCGGAATATCTACAGAAGTTTCTTTGTGGTTTGTCTTCTCGTGGTAAGTTTTCTGCAGATTTTTTATCAAATATATTTTTTTTAACAAATGAAGATGCTGAGAAGTTCCAAATCTAATGTCCGCAGCCACCTATTCTTCCAGTTATACATGCATATCATCTCGTCGTATACTTTGCGGGTAGAGAGAGAGAACATACCTCTAAACTTTTCTATCCATGGACGTAACTCTCGCATCCTCCACATTCATGTATCTTGTCATGTAAGATCTTCTATTTTTTAAACTTCTCACTTTAACTTCTTTCAAAATCTGATCAAATTAGTCCAGCCCCATTTTCTTCAGTCTACCTCTTTTACACATTCTTTGCACTTCTAGCTAGTGCAGCCACCTATTCTTCCACTTATACATGCATATCATCTCGTCGTATACTTTGCGGGTAGAGAGAGAGAACAGATCTCTAAACTTTTCTATCCATGCACATAACTCTCGCATATTCTTCAACAATCTTCTATTTTTAAACTTCTCACTTTAACTTCTTTCAAAAACTGATCCAATTGGCCCAGCCACGTTTTCTTCAGTAAACCTCTTCCACACACTCTTTGCACTTCTAACTTGTGTAGTTCCTCAGTTATTCTTTCATAATTTATTCTCTCCACATGTCTGAACCATTTTAAAGCTCCTTTTCCCCCCTAACGTTCTACTTATTTTATTTATTTTTTTAATCTAGCAATAATTGTATAGCAATACTTGAGTCGATTCGAAAGTGGGTTCGATTCCCAATTAGGAAATTCTAAACCCTTGAGAAGAGTTTGATCTCTAAACAGTGCTATATAAATTATATACATATTACAATACAATACTATGGATATGTTTGAAGTAACCTCAATTTATGATAGTATTATGAGAAAAATATTCAGAATAATGTAAAAGTTAATAAAACGTAGGATCATATTTTCGAAAAATCAAGATTACAAAATAACCTACCTATTTTAGATTGCAATAGTGAATTTGTTTTACCCACAGGTATTCCAGAAAAAATATCATTTTTTTCACCGTATCTAATTTAATTTTAGTTAATCTTCAAATAGTTTTCTATGTCAGGCTTTGGCCATTCACTAAAACAATTAATAGCCAAAAATAGCCATCAAGATGAAACAATAAAAAATTAAAAGTGTATCACAACAAGACACCAGACACGCTTGACATGACAAATAATCGCTGGTTGAGAGACTACAAAATAAGAAAAATATACTTTTTTAAATTGTTTTACATAACTCAATTTGAAATCGCGAATAGCAGGTTGTTCGTAATAGAACCTGCCTCATATTATGTGGCATCCTTGACATTTATAATATAAAAATTCTTGTTATGCCATCTATTATTTTGGTTGACTCTCTGGGCCACAAAGCATGCCGAGGAGATTGCAAGGATACGAGGATAAAGATACATTTAATACCATTCATTACCTGAATGAAACAAAAAAACTACAAAATTACTCGAACTAATTTGACCATATTTGGGTGATGGAAGATATCGATGTCAAATAGAAGGACGACTGGCGTGTACTATAAAACTAGGACATTAAAACTATTGTGGTATTCATGTACAGATATTTCTCAATAAAATGCGCGCTTTGCGCCTAATATCGGGTATTACAAAATTTGATACACTTAGAAACGATCGGGTTAAAGATAACTGTATGTAAGATATGGATGTTATTAGTAAAATACATATATATCATACCGTTTCACTGTTGGAATAGGTAGAGAGGAGCGAACGCCTGACTTTCCTTGCGCGACCAATTAGTAGTTTCTATTATACAAAAATGTTCTCATTATATTGTTTTATACTGTTTATATTCCTTGTTTTGTATGTAATTGGGGTTAACTTATTTATGTAAGCTATATAAAATAAATATAATATAAAAATATCGATGGATTTAAATATTTTAAGGCTAATCTTCTAATCTCGTGAATATTAAAGTATCAACATTAACTGTCACATCGTTAAAGTACGAAAAATACATTATTTCTCATTTCAACTAGTTAATATTTACATTAGATGGAAGAACATATGGTAGTACATATCCGAAAATCCGTTAAAAATTGTTTTTCATATGTACATACATACCATCAAACCGTTTCTCTGTTTGGGTAGGCAGAAATTAAAAACACGCTTACTAAAAACTCAATACATTATAATTTCTACTTAAAGTATTCATTAATCTCTAATGTTTTCTTATCTTCTCCTTTCATATACTCCACAAATTTGCTCCACAGCATTTATCTTACTTTCATTCATCTTCTGCCTAGTCATAGTTTCACTCCCATACATAAGAAAGACACCAACACACAATTTTGTATTGTAATTTTTAAGCTTTTAATAATATTTCTTTGTAATTTTAACAATATAGTAGTATAAAGAAAAATTGCACCTGAGATCTAATTGACAGCCGAGTGGCTTTTATTGTATTGTATTACTCTTTTGTTGTATTCAATACAACCTGCCTAGCGTATTGCCATGTGGCACCTACCAACTAACCAGAAAAATCTTACAAACAACCAGAAAAAAATAGATCTGTAGTGAAAACCAGACTTAAAAAAATGGATACCAACGAGAATCAAACTCGCAACCTCCAGTGTGGAAGATAGGTACCTTACCAACTAGACAACGGAGATCGCAGAAGATCGAAGACCGTTAGACGAAGAACCAAGATCAAAATCTGTTATTTAATTACGAGAATTATATGTTAAATATTGAAATATTTACTAAACGAAATATTATTAGGACGTTAGTCAAGTCTTCAGACAGTGTGGTAGTTTCTCTTGACCACGTTAGATCTAGAGCTAGTTCTTATGTAAGTCGTGCAGGTCGACAAAAACTACTTTTTTTGATTCACTTGCATATTTAAGTTTGTTTGCTGGACAGAAAAAATGAGCATTTGCGTCACTGAAATTAATCCGTACCAACCGTCAATCTGGGCTACATGTTTGGAAATATTATGTGCATTTAATGTATCAAGTAGACACGTACGTGTTCGAATGGCGAACCAATACGCCATGTTAGACGAGTACGTCACAAACTAGGCGTGGGTCTTAAAAATGTATATATTGACGTTAATGTGCAAATTTTCGTTAATCTACAAATTTCCTAGGTAATATGAACATTACCTGCACCTTTTAATTGAAGTTAAAAAATAAAAACATATCCTACACTTTTACTAGTTTACATGTAAAGTAACTAGTTAATGTGTATAGTAACTTAACATTAATTATAAGAGGGCATGCCTTATTCACATGTAATGTATTTTACGTATGTAATATACTAGGTAAGTCCAGAAAGTAAGTGTACTGAATTTTTGTAGGTTACAATTTTTTTTATTTAAACAAAAAAATTACGTGGTTACCGTAGTACATATGTAAGCTATTTTTCGACATAGTCGCCACTTCTCCACCTCCTCCTTTACCTCCTAGTCGGTTGAAAACCTTTTTCCACCCATGTGCAGCTTCAGGGAGGTAAAGAGATAGTAATCTGAAGGTGCTAGGTCAGGGGAATGCGCGGGATGGTTCAGGACATCCCATTTAAACGAGGCGAGCAGTTCCTTCGTGGCGTTGGCCGTGTGTGGTCTGGCATTGTCGTGCAGCAGGCAGACTCCTTTTGTCAGCATGCCTCTCCTCTTGTTCTGAATCGCCCTCCGCAATTTTTTTAGGGTCTCACAGTATCTTGCAGAATTGATGGTCTCCCCTTGAGGCATATATTCAATCTGCGATCGTCACGGAGCGCATTTTCGATTTTTTCCACAATTTCGTCAGTCACAATTGAAGGTCTTCCGCTCCTCTGATCATCATGCACAGACGTACGACCGTTTTTAAACTCGCGACACCACTTGTACACACTCGTACGATTCATAGCTTTATCACCATATGCAGTTTTCACCTCATTATAAACCTCAACCAGAGGTTTTCCCTTCCAAACGAGATAACGGATGACGCCACGTATTTCGCACTTGGCGGGAGATTGGATTTACATTTTTCACGAAACGTGTTGTCGCGTCGACACTTCTCAACGTACTGATCTCGAACCGGTCTCGTTGCGGAGGGGAAGGGTCAGGCTACACGGAAGTGTAGCCAACATGTCGAAAATAAAATCCATCCGGTCGTGAGAGCCTCAGTACACCTACTTTCTGGATACGCCTCGTATTTACTATAAACAAGTTAGTTTCCATTTGCGCAACGTTTGGTAGCAATTTGTACAAGACATATGTGACAATTTGAGTTTAATCATTAACTTTATTAAAATACTTATGATGTTCAGAAAAATCACTTTTGGCGAGAAATGAAGGAAATACAACGTAAAAGAAAATTTAATTTTAAATCCAAGAACAAATAAGTTGAAGAGGGTGCGTGGATCGGATTTTCACTTTGTGTGTGCTTGTGGAAAAATATAAAATAAAAAGGTGTAATGCGCGTTTGTGGAAAAGAGCGTGGAAAATATTGAATGAGTATGACATTGAATGTAAATTATATTCTGAAAAAAAAATATTCCGCTCGTCTCACGGATCCAGTACATTGGCCGGTAAGTTTGCTGATGTACAACGGCTCATTCACTTTTAAAAAAACTTCCGCGGCACGGCTTCGCTTTCCAACTGAATCGACGTTGGAATAGCAAGGGAATCTTCGATTGCAAAGCCCAGCAACGACGACGAATATTCCGAAAATAGCGCATATATTAAAGTAAACAACTAAGTGGTTTGACATTTTAAAATGGGTAAAGCAAGGACGTGTTTTATCACCCTGGTTATTTAATATTTGCATGGATTCATTTATGATGGAACTACATATGTTAATGGGTGGCGTACAAATGTCGAATATAGAATGCGAATTGCTGTATGCTGATAACATGATAGTGTTAGCAGAGCATGACGACAAATTACAGTCTACAAAGTCAACGATGTCCATTACCTAGTTAGTAAGACACCTGTCTCCCAGCCCGGGGATTACGGGTTCGATTCCCATTTCAGCCCAGATATTTTCAAAAAAGGATTCCAGTCTGGTTTTCACTTGAGGCCTATTTAACATTTTTCCGGTTCGTTGAAAGAGATCGCCACGTGGTAATAACCCCGCCAGGTGGTTTTGTATATAACGAAAGTGTAATACAATAAAATTATTTGAGAAATGTATAGGTAAGGATCATAAAATTGATGTTGCGAAATTCAATCAGTGGGAATGGAAATCGTTTTCTTTCAGCATCAATTATTTTTACATTATTATGCTAGCAGCTAATAATTTATTAAAATATATTTTTACCATATTTCACTCATCTTCAGCGCTTGATGAAAGAAAGCATATTCAAATATTGTGGAAACTCAATTTTTAGTTAATATAGTAATAAATATAGGTTATTGATTGTACATATGGTAGTTACATATGTTAGTATGTACGAGTACGAGAACATATGTTCTGAAAATGCATATGCGTGTATATTTCAAGATAATGACGAAGAACATAAATTTAAGAGAGAAGCAATTAAAAGGTCTGGACTCATCTCATAATATCCCCTCAATCGAGATATACCCCCCCCCCCCCAATAGAGGACGATCCCGGCCGCGAGAAAATCAAATATTTTCAGCCCACACTCTAGTACATGTAAATTTAAAAAAAAGGCAATAAATAAGCAATCAAATAAATGACAATAATTAAGCAATCAAAATGACAGTAAAAAAACAGTCAATTAAAGTAAATCTTTGGAATAACAAATCATAATACATTTATCTTAGTTTATTTTTGGTATCTGAAGAGAAAGGAGGAATGTGTGTTGAGACATATTAGGTTGGGCATTGAAATGTATTATTGAAACATATTATTTTTTTCTTGCACGGCATACGAACCTGGGCTCTCTCGGTCCTGCGCTGTTATTATGTGCAGTAGTATGTATGTACTTCTGTCTGACAACTGATTATATGAATTATGTTGGTGTTTTGATATTTATATATTTTTAATAACATCTTGTACTTTTGCATTCATTGGCACTCTGAATTTTTATGTCTTGTAAAAAATTATACTAGAAATCGACCGAAAATGAGTAACAAATCAATACTAAAAATATTAAAAATCTCGAATATTTTTTACATTTATCTTTCAAAACATTGAAACATTTTTTATTGTCTTCAATTTTAAAATATACTAGTAATTCAAAGTCAATATTATTTTAACTGAGATAACGCTGCAAAAAATGCCAGTACACGTCCAATTTGGTACATTCACTAACATTTTAATTACTACATCCGACCCTGTTTTTAATTTCGCCACACGCCTTTTTTGTGGCTGTTCTGCAAAAAAAAAATTAAACGTGTAATCCAAATGCACGAATAATTTGGTTAAATTAGATCTGAGAGGCAGTTCGTAATATCTTCATTTTATCACTACAGGCGTCCAAATATTTTTTTATATTCATAAAGAAAATCTTGTATGATAAATAAGGTGAAAGCCTATCATCAAAACATGTAAATATCAATGTATTTTATTTTGTGTAGTAATTTTAAGACATCATGTTGGAGATATATAGAAGCTTTCAAAAATATAATATTTTATATGTATATAGACCAGTGGTGCGTAACCTTTTTTCACCTTCGACCCCTTATTTGCAGTGTAATTCTTATGCGACCTCCACTTGAATGAAAAATATAACTTTCTATATTTATTTACAGAAAAAACATTTTGTAAGGAAGACCTTCGACAATTTTGTATATTTAAATAAAATTACAATTTGGTTATTAGCTGGGACGACTAAGGTCTGAGTGAATGTGATGGAATATGTTACAAGTAGCCTGAACGAATGGACTTGTTTTTGCTAAATAATTAGTTGTAAGAATTGTTTTCTAGTTAAAAGTAGTATTTAGGTGTTAATTATTTCTAAGAAATCATGTATTAGGATTGTAAAAAATAAAAATTAAATGACATGTAGGAAAATAAGATTAAGTAAGGTCGTAAATTATAACATATAAATAAGATTAGTTAAGTAATAAATTTGTATATTGGTAACACATAGCCTTGACAAATATTTGTACGATATATTACTTTGTTAAATTTAAAAAAAACTTCTTCACGAGATGTTGTCTCCTATTGAACGTTGGCCACGATCAAACATTTCAAATGAACTGCACTCAAACTTTTCGCGAAAATTCTTAAGCTTTCCTTTGCCTCGTTTGCAATTAACTTTTTCATTGATAATCAGTTGTATTAAAACGTTTCTTGTCCCTCTCATTATATGACCGAAATATGGAAACTTGCGAATCTTTACTTATCTTATTTAGCATTTGTATAGTCAAATATATTTTTTGAGAAATTAAATATATACAAAAAATATCCAAACAGCAGTCAAAATTAAAGAGAAAGGAATACTTTTACTGAAATTTAAAAACTTAACAAATTTTATGCTTACCTTACCTGAAAAACTTGAATTGTATGAACGTTAAACTTAAAACTATAAGATGTATACATTTTATCTAAAATCGATAATTTACCGTAATTAGAAAACCTTGTCGAACTAAACTGCATATTCGTGTATTAATCATTCAAGGTCCGCAAGAGAAATTGACCTTATTTTCACAAGACCGCATATTTCCAAGTACCACTAACACTTATGTGAAACCGTTGCATTTGCATTTTATACCATTTCAATATATAAAATAATATCAAAATCCAATAACTAGAAACATAAATTATCATAATTTCAATATACTTTATTAAATTCCTGTTATTGCATAATCATTTTGTTGACAGCACTTGCAAATTTATATCAAATAATTGCAAATTAATTATTCTTGGCGCCACTTCATGAATCATAAATCGCGACGAAATTTTATAGTACCTCTGATTAATTAGTGACCTGATTCAAACATTAAGTGTTGCATACAATTAGTTCAGTCTCTATCATATATATTATTTAAGATGTTTGGGTTAGTAATTTGTATCACCAAACTATTATATTTATACACATCTACGTCTTCAAAATATTTTACGACTAGGCAGAGTTCATATTGAACTGATTTCTGCCTTTTCTTTACTTAAGAGAGTATAGATATTATCTATCCTATTGTCTTCGTACTGGGGGTGTTTAACTATACCTCATTAGAGAATCGAAGATCTCTTGGATTGGATGCCCATGGATAATCTAGTTAACCCATGCGTCCTGAACACTCATGATTTGTATTTGCCAGATAATTGTATTTTCCAGATCTGAGTTATCAGAAGGAACACACCTATACTATTATATCAAATTACTAGTATTTATACAACCAACCTGCTTTGTAAATGCTAGTGGATAGAGCAATTATACGTTTTATTAGTGTGTGTTCTCAAAGACGTTTTTTATGTTCAACTCTTTTGGTATAATCCTTTAAATTGTTTTATTTTTAATGCTAGTTTTATAAATGTTATTCGTACACATTTTCATTATATTTTAACTTCTTGAAATTATGAATTGTGTTATATTTGTTTTTTTTGTTTATTTTTTATATTATATGAATTAGGGTGTCTTAAGTACTGACGCACTAAATATGATGAATTTAAAACATATATTCTCAGAGACATCTCCACGAGTTATTGAATCTGATATGTATCGGATTTTTTTGCCAATCACGTTGTATCCACAAAATGAGTGTTCCATCAAATAAAGTGTTTTTATCAAGATGTAAAGCATTTTATCAAGATGTAAAACCTTAAGTAGATTCTTCAAAAATCGATTTGTTTATGAAAATAAAATTCGATGCAATCTTACAACACCTCCATAATAATATAATATAAATAATTAACTCAGCAATTTATATAATGAGGAACAGGTTATATTTAAGACTATAATATATTTCAGGTGTCCAGGGAACTAATAACACACAGTGCGTTGCTAAATGTAATAGTTCAGGGTTACAATGTAAAGTGTTCGAAGAGTGGAGATTAATTGAACATCTTTCGTTGGACTGGTTCCGAAGAATCCAGCTTCGATTAATATAATTGATATCCATAGAAAATGCTGTTTTTTTTGCTGATGATGTATTGAAAATAATTTTCATATTATATTTTGGCAGTTCCGTGTAGTGAATATGATTATTTTGATTCATAAAGTAAATGGTTTCAGGTATTTTTTAAGTTTGGCGTATTTGAATTTCACATTAATATTTTTTTTCATATAAATTGATGGGTTTATGTTACAACACGTGGAGAGAATGAGTAATAAAATAATGACTAAGCGAGTATACAAGTCAGAAGTGCAAGGTGTTTGTGGAATAAGTAAACTGAAGAATACGTGGTTCGATCAAGTGAATCAGTTTTTTGAAGAAAGTGAAATGAGAAGAATGAATAAAATAATATTGTACATAACTAGATAAGTATGAATATGATGGAGGCAAAAGTTGACGAAGATAAAAAAATTACAAGCTCCATAGCCGGGATTCAGGTTCGATTCCCGTTGGAATCTATGATAATTTTTTAATAAGGTTTGCAATCTGGTTTTCACTTAAAGTCATTTTAACATCATTCTGGTTGATTCGAAGAGATTATCATATGAAAAGTCCACCAGTTTGTACTGCATACAACGAAGGTGTAATAAATAAAAAGTTTTATATTTGGATAGAAACCCATTGAGATCTGTCATCTCTGCCTATCCCGCAAGATACACGACATGATTATACATATATGTGTCTTTTGTTTGAAAATTGGCAAATATGTTAATGTCCGGATATACGTAACCTTTTATTATTATTTAATTAAAGTTTTTATTTTAAAAGTTTCATAAATACACATTACATCTTCAATTGTATTTGAAACTATATTTTATATAAATAATTGGCCAAATAACGTTGAGGTAACGAGAACACTATATGTTTATTTTGCTCGAATGCAACTAATCTAATCCAATAAAGACCTAAGGCTGAGAACATCCAAAATAAGTGGGTGGTAGTCATTTAAATAAAAAAATAACGGGCACCATAAAAAAGTCTTATAAATCAGATATAAATTATACAAAACAAAATAATATTGAAATCAAGTAATAATACAATAAAACTATGTTGGCTACACTGCTTTGAGTATGGGTGTGTCGTAAAATTCTTGTAATATTTTGCAAACGTCTGTATAAACCAAATGCCAGATTAACATTTCAAAAACGACCTCCGTGGTCTAGTTAATAAGACGCTTGACTTCCGATTGGGGGTTTTGGATTCAATTCTCGATGGTACCCAAAAAAAATTGTAAAGGTACCAATCTGGTAAAAGAGTTCGTTGTCTTTTCACGCGTGGTGTCTTACAAACACGTACAATAACGAACCCGATCGTTCTAAACTCGAGGGCAGTATGAGAGTAATACTCATACTGCCCTCAAGGCAGTATTACTCTCTCACAGCCACAATATTCAATATACTGGTAATGTGACATGGAATGGTCTGCCTCTTTGTGTTAGAGATAATGATGGCGTGTACTGCTTTAGGAAACACTTGAAAAAAAAACATTTTTGGGAGGTCTTATCAAAAATTTTCATGGTATATGAACACCTCACACATATACTATACTACACCTAAATCAGAATGGGTTTCCATCATCTGAAGATTTACGAGAACAAAGGTTTCTTTGTTGCTCGTCTTACGTTTGTAAGTTTTCTGAGGTTTTCTTATAAAATATGTTTTTCTGAACATATGCAGATGTCATGAAATACCTCATTTTTGGACGCAGTCACTTCCTTCCTATCCTTACACTCAACTTATAAATATATATTTGTTTTGTAATATTTTTAATCTATCAATAATAGTGAGTTCGAATCTCGAGTTAAAGCGCCCTTGAGGAGTCTACTATCTTAACGGCACTATATAAATTGTCACTTTATTATTATTATTGTTGTTCAAATCACCAATTTTAATATATTGACGGATACCATACGAAAAAAAGTGAATTTCCTAAATCTCTCTCTGATTTATCACAAATTAAAAAAAAAACATAATTCGTAACCATACCGTGTTTATTTGTCTCAAGTTCTTTTAACGTCTTCTCCTAGGTCGTTGCCCCATGATTGCCTCGAATTCATAGCTCTCTTACAGTTATGCCTAAAATATCCTGCTGCAGTCTTAACCTGATCAATCCAACGTCATGGTGACCCCCCGATTCTTCTTCTTCCACCGTCACTACCAATTACAAATCGCCTCAAGCTGTCATTTCCTCTCCGAGTCACATGATCAAAGAATTAAAAACCCCTTAGACGAATGCTGAAACATCTATATTTTTTTGAGATAGCGTTCAAGATAGAAACGTTTGTATGTCTAGCAGACCAAAGGATCCTCAGAATTCGTCGTCAACACTACATCTGAAAAGCATAATTTCTCCTTCGACCTACTGATTTAATTGTCCAGGTTTCTGATGCGAAATGGCGTCTTCTAACGTAAAGATATTTTTTATACCGTTAAAGATTGGCTAACGCTACATCTTCTAAATCCTGTCTGTAAACCCGTTTCATGTTTTTATATACAGTAAAATATGTCCAATTTATTGTAATGTGGTAATCACTTACAACTAACAGAAAGTTGTTAAAAGGTATTGAAAATCGGACTCGTACATCCTTCAAAAATTGGGTACGAATAGATCAATCCTGCTATCCCTGGGGAGGAAATCTTATCACCTAGGCCACGGAGGTCATTTCACTCCATGAGCATATACGTTTTAATGTAACAACCTTTAAACTGTAAGAACTTAATACTCCTGTTGAATTTCCCCAAGTCAACAGTCCGCATACACTCAAATGCGATCAACTAATGAAATTTACGCTGTCAAAATATAAATTTTATGAAATATTGTACAATATCTACTGTGAACTTTAAACTCTTCCTGTCACTAATATTTTTTTATTATTTTATATACACAAAAAAATAACCAGAAAACATGTGTTTTTTTTATTCTTTATTCTCATAGCGTCTATAAAGCTATAAAAGATAAATAGCTAGTAATATTATTAAATTTTAAGTTTTAACGTTCAAATTTGCATATTTCGTATCAAATCCGTCTTGATTTCTATGTAACTGTTCATTTGTTGAAAACTAACTGGTTGGTTCTGTCTATCTGCAGGCATTGTGTAAAGTGCATTTTATGTACACATATGTACATACTTTTACTTCACTCAATATATTCAATATAATATTTGCTAAGATGATAGTCCACAACAGTATTTAAGTACCAACGATATATGAAAGGAGCCTAACGGAAGGTTGTAGCAGATTAAATCTACCGATCGTCATGGAAGTTTAATATCCTTACCATTGGAACTTAGGTTTGATATGTCGAGAATTTGTGCTAACTGAAGTGCACTAGCTTACACAGCATTAACCAATACACGCACAGGCGTCTTTTATCGACAGTATGGCTGACAATAATTCCCGATGACGAGGAATGGCCAACAACTAGCAATCTTTCAACTAACAATTTTCACTTGAATGATAAGTGAACGGAGTAAAAAACAAATAAATAATAATTGATTAATTAAAGAGTAACAAAACATATAAATAATAATTAATAAATGACTCGTAATTAACAAACTTATATTCTTAAGTGCTGCATTTTTTAACCTTATCTCTCTGTTCATCCTTCCCCTTATTATATCAAATTCACGTTTTAAATCATTATTTTTTTCCTTTACACTTTTAACCACATTTTTATAAATTCATATCTAGTTAGAACTAGTTAAATTCTCCATATATAGTATACTCGTATATGGTCAAGTTTCAAGATCTGTTTAAGCTTTGTACCAGTATTCTCAGATAACTTCATATTTTACTATCCATATGGAACTATGGAACCAGCTACCTAGCTGTTATACTATGGAACCAGCTACCAGCTTAATGTAAAAACTGGTATTTAAAAAAAAACATTTCATTTCACTTCAATGACAAAGCATGTATATCCTGGTTTCTATCATCCTTCTTTCTCCTGGCCATCGATGTTCAAGTTAAATTTGGTTTTGTTATTGATATTTATTATTTTGATATAATATTTGCGTCGTTTTTTCTCCACATCGAAAATGTAAATCCTCCACCTTTAACTCAATTCTTATAAAAATAAATATAAAGACAAACATTAATGAAAATGCAAAATAAATTCAATAAATTGTATCTCTCTGTTTGAAAGATAAAGAAGATCAATCAAAAATATTCCGTGAATACAAACATCCCTCGTTTTACATGATTAATTGGTTCTAGAAAAAACAGCGTTCCTAAAAGAAAGGCATGAAGTGAATTGATATTCTAGGTGATACAAGGATTGTTTCCTAAAATTAAAGGGGGCAATACTATTAATAAAAGGTAAATGTATATACCACCGTTTAGAGAACAAACTCTCCTTAATAGCGCTCTAAAAATTAACACTAAATAAATATTAATAAGTTGAGTGTAAAGATAGGAAGTTAATGAGTGTTATCATTATATTAGGTACTTTCCAGCATCTGCATATGTTAAGAAAATCATATTTGTCTAGTAAAAACCTAAACAAAATCGCAGAGAACTTACCGTGGGAAGACGAACTACAAATAAACCTTTTTAGATCTTCCGATATATCATAGTAATACATTTGGCTTTAGGTGGAGTGTGGTGTATTTGTGGAGTGTTCACACGTGTATATAATCACGCATTTTGATAACACTTCTCAAAAAGGGTTATCTTAAAGTGCTTCTTAAACCTGCATACGCCACTTACGTCTCTAACACTTTGAGGCAGATAAAGATCGACACATTTGAAATATTAAAACCACAATTAAAAATTATCAATTCATGAAATATTATGCAATAATAATATTATATTGTAATAAGAAAAAAAAATAAGTTAAAATTATGAACACTACATACATACACTACACTACACCGAAAACTGATTTTGTTACTATCCCATATCCGAAGATTTACAAAGGTTTGTTTGTAGTTCGTCTTTCCTTGATAAATTTTCTGCGATTTGCTTTCCAAATATACTTTTCTAAACATATGCAGATCGAGGAAGTACCTAATCTAATGACCGCAGCCACTACCTTCTAATCCTTATACTCAACATATTACATTATTTTAATTTTGTAATATTTTTAATCTACGAATAATATGGATTTGAATTCCGAGTACGATCGCCCTTGATGAAAGTTATATCTCTAAACAGCGCTATATAAATTGGCATTCAAAATTTTTTTTTAATAGCGAAATTGTGTCAAGTGGAATCACGTAACACGAGGATCACTTGTACAACCTTGTCGCGGAGAAGCCTCGTACGAGTACATAAATGCAGATGAGATTGGGTAACCAGAACCGAAGCCACTTTCCATCGCCGAGGATTGCGATGTTTTCCTTAAACGCCCCATGTCGAAATTCACGGAGATATGTTACTCGTATAATATTATTTCGCGGTGCGACACGGACAATCTACAACTTTTTAATTTCATTGAAACGAGTTTTAACACTTGAAAAATATTCGAAAGTGACATTTTACTTATATCTTAACTCCTGTAGTAAATATTACCTTCAATATATAGTAACATTAAAGTAAATAGTTTATTGACTTGTATATAGGGTGTCTCAAAACAATGTATACACACTTTCATGGTATGCCGTTTACCTGAACTTGATGCAGAAATTTGTCATACTGCGCATTCGTGAAGAGTTTAGCGATGAGGAAGACTCTTATTTTCAGTAAGATGATATACCTCCCTACTACCGTCGTAATGTGTGAGCCTATCTTGATGACAATTTAAACATATGGATTGGTTGTAGTGTTGGCATTGAATACCCACCGCGCTCCCCAAACCTCACGTCAACGAACTTTTTTTAATGAAGACTCATCAAGAATAAAGTAAATGGCACCAAATTTAATGAATTGAGAGCAACCATTGAAAGAGAATGCAGCCAAATAACAAAAATAATGGTTCATGAAGTTTGTGATGCCGAACTATCGGCAGTGCATGCCAGAAAAGCTGTAATTAGAGCATTTGCGACAAATGAAAAAATAAATACGTTTATATTCTTTAATTTGAAGTTTTAATATTAGATATAGCTTAATAAGTACTGATTTTTTAATCATTTGAAATGTGTGTATTTTTTAGACATTATTTATATCTATTGGTGCACGCATAGAATTTTGTCCTTGTTATTTACATATTGACTAATAATAACCCGTCAATCCCCCTCCGTCCACTTCTCCGGCTCCTCCTTTACCTCCTCGTCGGTTGAAAACCTTTTTTCACCCATGTGCAGCTTCAGGGAGGTAAAGAGAAAGTAATCTGAAGGTGCTAGGTCAGAGGAATGCGCGGGATGGTTCAGGACATCCCATTTAAACGAGGCGAGCAGTTCCTTCGTGGCGTTGGCCGTGTGTGGTCTGGCATTGTCATGCAGCAGGCAAACTCCCTTTGTCAGCATGCCTCTCCTCTTGTTCTGAATCGCCCTCCGCAATTTTTTTAGGGTCTCACAGTATCTTGCAGAGTCGATGGTCTCCCCTTGAGGCATATATTCAATTAAAATTATGCCTTGACAGTCCCAAAACATGGATGCCATGATTTTCTTGACTGAAATTGTGGTTTTGAACTTTTTGGCGGAGGGTGAAGAGGTGTGACGCCACTGTTGAGACTGCCTTTTGGTTTCAGACGTGTAGTGTGCAACCCAAGTTTCATCTCCAGTAACGATGGAGCGGAGAAATTCATCTCCATGGAGTTTGCAGCGCCTCAAAAACTCTTGCCTTTTTACAAAATTTCGCACTTGGCGGGAGATTGGGTTGACATTTTTCACAAAACGTGTTGTCACGTCGACACTTCTCAACGTACTGACCTCAAACCGGTCTCGTTGTGGAGGGGAAGGGTCAGGCTACACGGAAATGTAGCCAACATGTCGAATATTAAATCCATCCGGTCGTAAGAGCCTCAGTACACTTAGTTTGTGGATACGCCTCGTATATCAGACGAAGTACATACATATTTACATAGTTATGTTGTTTTGATGTTCAGACTTTTTATAACATCTTATATTTTAAATTTAAATTTGTTTATTTTAATGGTCGAAATCGGCCATACACATTAAATTCTTTAACGACTATTTGAAGGTTTCATTTCATTTTATCAAGTCAAACAAATCAAGTTGTTTAGTACTGTTTTTGTAATTTAACGTTTTTTTTCTTTAAAAAAATTTCGTCATTTTCTTAATCCATTCAAGGAAAGGTTCTTTAAGTCATTCGCATGGTAACGTATGGGGATTCAACTATAATCGGGAAGTATAAAATTATAAGTGTACTATCACCATAAATAATTCATATTTTTCTATGATTACCGCTAACGGAGGCAATGACAAATAAAAAACTGCGCATTGGGTTGTTTTAAAAATTTTACTGAATTATGTAAAACACACTTTTCATTTAACTTATTTCCAGTTTATGTCTTACAAAAACAGTATACAACCGTTTATTGACATATTATTTTTATTTATTCCTATGATACCTTTCAACGCACCTGAATCGGTAATTCGAACCTATTAAAGGGTGTGGCAGGGAGACAACATTGTCTTCGTGATTAAAACCATTGTATCTTGCACGGAACTCGGTGTTCGTCATCACTCTCACACGAAATTCAGCATCTTATTAACTAATCCACGAAGAATTTTGTTCACATCAATTCAAAAACAAAATACTCGGATGGTTTCTATCCACTGACAGCAAATGTCAATACAATAAAACTAACAGATAAGAATTTCTTGCCATTCAAAATAAAAAAAGCATACTGGCTCCATAGTTGACACCTTTGCAGTAGTTTTTTAAGACTTGTTACTGAATTCCTCACAATCGGACGTTGTGAGATTCATTATAAGAAACGTACAAGAGATTTATTCAGAAAGATACCTGAGTGACTGCTTGCAAGGAAAAACTACGATAGTGAAGAAGATTAAAATACGTCAGTGCATAGATGGGTTTCGATTTGCGAGACGGTTCATTCTTCCGTGACGGCGTACTGAAACTGGTACAGAAGTGGCGTAAACGTGTGACGCAATGGCATTTCCTTTGAATTCAAATGTAACAAAAAATGTACAGCTTTCATATAAATCTGTACATTATTTCTTTGTGTTCACTCAAATTTTCGATCTGAAACCGTTTGGGATACCCCTTGTATTTTAAAAAAAGAAGAAAATTAAAAAAAAAATCCATGTCGTCCATTTCATATACGTTTGGTTAGAATGTTGTATAACGCTTTCGTTGTATAAAATACAATCTGGCAGGTTTATTACCATGTGGCAATCTCTTCCAACCAACCAGAAAGATGCGAAAGAGACATTAATTAAAAATCAAATTGGAATACTTTAAAAAAATCGGTTCCAACAGGAATCGAACCCCCAGATTGGACGATAAGCATCATACCAACTACGCAAGGAAGGTCTATCAAAAAAAAAATTATGACGCCATTTAGTGACCAAAGATCCCTCCATGGGCGTTTACGTTTCATTGAAATAATATCATTTAAATAGTATGAACTGAATAATCCTATTGAATGTTTCCACGTTTTCTGTCAGTCTACACTTAAATAAAATACAATCAACTATTAAATTACATACATACATCACGCCATTTCCTTGTTGGGGTAGGCAAATAAGCAGAATGCCAGACTTCTCTATATTGACACATATCCTTCACCTCTTCTATATCATACACTTTTTCATACAACTTCTACGATATATCTGACTTTATACATTTCCTTCTTTCAAAATATCGTTCACTTGATTCAACAATACTTTTTTTGATTGATGCTGTCAAAACACCACCTAACTATGTTAGGGTGGTCGTCAATATAATAGACATTAGTGTTTTTAAAAACCCAGTAATAAATAAAGTATTAATGTTTTTGAAAACCCAGTAACCATAACTTAATTTTCCTTAAAGAATTAACATTTTCGATTAAAACACTGATGTTTTAATTATCAACATCTGAAATAACTTGAGTCGAAAAGTTTAATGCTTTAAATATTTCATGTTTCTCGAGCATTAATTATTATTTCTTTCTATCACGTGTGATTTTATACACTTGTATAAACGAGTATTCTTTTATTTCATTCCATTATATATTCATATGAAATTTATCAAACGATCCAAGAAACGATTTTTTTATCTTTATTACAAAACTTATCAATTAGTGGAAGTAGTTCGATTCATTTAATATTATCTAGAAACGTATCGCATACGATTAAATTTTAAAATAAATATCTGTATGTCCTTTTAATATGCAATACAATCAATAAAAAACATTACAGTAACTATAAAAAACATTACAGAAACAGTCACGCATAGATGCAGAAATCCTTGAAAGGCGACAAAAACTCGATAAATATATTCATACATGTATTTTAATACACTATTGAATGCTTCTGAATGAAGGCTTTTTTGCACAAGGCATGTACACTCGTTAAATAAATAGTTTAATGTCTACTCAACGGTTCTTTAAAAAGTAATATCTTAAACAAACAAGACTCTTTGTATAGAAATAATCTTCATTTTTTAATCAAAGACCAAGTAGTTAGCACAACATTCATTCATGACAGCTAGTCATCTTTTATCGGGATTTAAGTAATGTATGAATCAGTATTTTTTTACAAATCGTTGTATTATATACATTTTCGTTAGGATGAATGAGATTTTTATTTCCATTAAAATATTTCTAAACAACATTAAATAGACCAACTTTATAATTGTAACCAAAAAATGGTGTAAACTGTATATTTGATTTCATGTATTCACAATTTCTCTATAATTATAATACACGCATGCATAGATCCGCATATTAGTCTGCATCAAAAAAGTTTACATTGGTTCCAGTGTCGCAAACGGATTGATTGCTAACTTTGTCTCCATTGTATCTTTCGGATCTGTGTCTTAGAGATATTCCTTAGAAGAGGAAGTAAACTTTGTGGTTGATGTCTTCTTCATATAATAAATGTATTGTTCCGAATCGATCCATTAGAATCGGGTATTATGATGGAGTTTTATATTGCTTGTCCTGTGGCGTGCAATGATCTGGTTCTAAGTGTTAGAGATATGGGTGGCGTGTGAAGCTTTAGGATGCACTTGAAGACATCCTTTTTTGGGCAGTCTATACACTACACTTGAATTACTAAAACTGGATATGTTTCTATCACATATCGGAAGATTTCCCAATGTTTCTTTGTAGTTCGTCTTCTCTTCATCATCATCATCATCATCAATGGCGCTACAGCCCATTGTGGGCCCCGGCCTCCTCCAGCAGTCGCTGCCATTCCCCCCTATCCTGGGATGCACTCCTCCAGCCCCTGATGCCAATCACGTTTGCATCATTCTGCACCCCATCCATCCACCTAAGCCTCGGTCTACCCACGCTACTTCTTCCTTGGGGCTTGGAGAAGAGTACTTTGTTAGGCATTTCCTCTTCTCCCATTCTTGCTAATGCCCCGCCCAACGTAGCCTCCCAATTTTGATGTATTTTATGATGTTGGGCTCTTTGTATATGCTGTATAACTCTTGTATCGTCTTCTCTTGGTAAGTTTTATTACAAAATATGTTTTTTTAAATATATGCTAATGCGGGGAAGTTCCTTATCTGATCTCTTAATGATCGCACCCGCCCCCCTCCTCCTATCCTTACACTCAAATTATACATATTTATTTTGTTAACATTTGTAATCTGTCATTAATAGTGAGTTCCAATCCCCAGTTAGAATACCCTTAAAAAGTCTGCTTTGTAAACGGCGCTATATGAATTGTCCTTTAATTATTATTATTAATTTTGGAGTCCATTTCATTTATACAAGCTGTTTTAAAATTCTACACTTATACGAGTATTTGTCGACTCAGTAAATGATCCAAATTAATGAAATAATTGTTTTATTTTACCTTCTCACTGAGTAGCGAAAAGAGTCGAACCATTAAAAGATGTTGCGTTTACATGAAACTTGCATATTTTACTTTCAAGTAGGCCTGTAGTGTAATCTGGAACACGTCAACAGTAGATGCTTTATGTTCTCGTATCTTAAGTGCGAGCAAAAAGTTTTCGGTGGACCAGAAACGAATATTAATTACAGCATCTGACATTTCCCCCGTCGCATTCTTGTCGCACCTGTTCCGCGAGTAAAAGTGATGATTTGTTTCCCCACCTCTCGGCTCTCGGATCTCGAGACGTCACAGTTTCAGCGCGAGATTTTTAAGTATTTTCCGTACAGTGTGTAATAATAATACGCCAGTATGAGCCGTATTTGGTGAATTCTCGGCCCTCGGGGCCCGGAACCGGTCCGCTAGAAAAGAAAGCGCGCAGACGCACCGGTATCTCTGCGCTACCTTCAATACCATCTCATTCTGTTATCGTAGGGTTGGTAGATTTCAAACATCGTGCAAGACTGTTATTTTGTTATACTGCAAATTTTAAGTCTCAAGAGACTCTCTAAAACCATCCATTCTTGACTTTCAAAGCAGTATGATTGCTTTATTAGCATTGTATTCTACTGTTATATTTTCCCCCCTCTTAGCTCCACCTATTTTATGGGGTCAATTTTTTTAGTCCTTTCTCCAAAGTTACATCTTAGAGATACGATCTCTTGCCATTTTCAGTGATCGAATAAACTCCTCCACAAAATCCATCTATCTTTTCTTAAACGACATCTACTTCTTCTCCCGTCAACTTCCAACTCGTGCAACGATTGACTAACATATTATGCTATATATGCTACATGCCTTTCTTTTTTTTCTATCATCGTGCAATTTATCAAGTCCCTACATTTTCATAACGGAATAAATTTGAAGATGATGACGACATCTGTAGCCTAATTGACCAGATGTTAGCATTGTCCAGAAGTTACGAGCACAATTCCGATTTTTTTATACCGATTTTTTTAGAAAGCCTCTTTAACATCATTCTATTTGGTTGAAAGAGGTCAAGTAGACTGATTATTCCTCAGATATATTTTTACATCCTCTTGTCTACCTCCAGATGGAGCTATAATAACAACCAGACCAAAAAACTAGAGAATTTTACCTTATCTATGGGAGATAGTTTTACCTTCCACCCTCCGTATATGGTAAGCATTCCCTTATCAGCGCCTGGGCGAGCTTTATGAAAGTTAAGAAATTAAGTCTGGACTTCAATTAAATAAAACTCCAAGTTTCTTCATATGTAATCCACAAGTAGAAGCTCGAGAAAATGCTTTACATGCTCGGCAACACAACATACATGCTCGGCAACACAACATATAAGAAAACTCTTCAAATCCAATAAAACCAGCTCACTGATGATAGCTTGTTGAGGAATAGTAATAAAAAAACCTGTTGGTGTTGAAACTGAATAATTTTAAAGTATATTAAAACTTAAGAATTAATTTGATTTCAATTATTTAATTTGTCTAAGAAGGGATTTTCCAACAAAAGTTCTGCTTTAGAGTTGCTTGTTCTTACGATCAATGCAAAACTCTAAGTCTCCAATTTAAAACCCATGTTGACTTACTCCACTTGGATAACACAGGCATTTTTGCGAGAAATAGTACAGCTTATTTAAAAAATGCAAAATAATAGGAATACAAATAAAAGTCAATTACATTATTTTATTCCAATAGTTTTAACAGCACTAAATATTGTGGGAAAGGGAAGGGAAATATTTAATGAAATGGATAAGTAACAAGTATGTCCAGGCGTTGTTATCTTTGAACATTTTGATTTATTAAACTATATGGTAAATATATATATATATATATATATATATATATATATATATATATATATATATATATATATATATATATATATATATATATATATATATATATATATATATATATATATATATATATATATATATATATATATATATATATATATATATATATATATATATATATATATATATATATATATATATATATATATATATATATATATATATATATATATATATATATATATATATATATATATATATATATATATATATATATATATATATATATATATATATATATATATATATATATATATATATATATATATATATATATATATATATATATATAATATAAATATATATATATATATATATATATATATATATATATATATATATATATATATATATATATATATATATATATATATATATATATATATATATATATATATATATATATATATATATATATCTATATATATATATATATATATATATATATATATATATATATATATATATATATATATATATATATATATATATATATATATATATATATATATATATATATATATATAATATCATAAAAATATTGTTTTCATTAATTTGTGTACATAATTAAACACAGTACTTCTAGAGAGCTTATCTTGGACGCATTAAACTCATCTTGGATACGTTCAAATGTTTTGATCCATTACAGATTTTACAATAAAGTAATCTTTAAATTAAAGTTTAAAAAAAAACAGATAAATGACTCTTTTTATCGATAAAGGTAGTAGTGTCAATCAATGTAGAGGAATTTGTTCTAGCACAAGGAAGGGAATCAAAGGGAAAATATAATGAAAAGGTATTCTTAGTGATGTAATAATTGTTTAAATTATCTCTTAAACGTAAATAATAATGGTGCATATCTGATAAATCAATCGTTCCACAGTCTAAATATTAAAAGTACATTGATTTCAGTTTTTATATGACTGAGACTAAGCTTGATACAAATACACAATGCAGGCACGATTTATGAACTTTGATTGCATATCGTTGATTCTGGAATAGAAAAAAATTTCATACAGGGTCTTGATGGTCTCGGAAGAATGTAAAATGTACCATAATCTCAGTCAGCAGGAATAGAATATCAAAGAAGTTGTTAAGATTTTTGTGTAGAGTATATCTATAACTTCTATTATATACAACTTAAGTTTCATTTATGTCGCGCAACCTTTGGAATCGGATTTTAATGGGAAAAGGATAAATTATTTTACTAATGAAAAACGCTATAAATAGTGAGTTTTTTTTAATATCCCACGAAATCATCAAAACATGTGATAACCCTACTGGTATGTGACCCGATTATCAATTTGATTTCGCACGATGTCCGTGGCCCAGAGATTAAACGGTAGTGCGTTTTCACTTTCCACGGGCACAAAATATGAACTTCGACCAGATAGCAAAAAATATACGAAAGCCAACATCTCTTTTAAACGACGATGAAGATTATGTTTTTAATTTTTATTCTTCTTATTTCGTGTGTTATCCATCAAAATATCCGAATTGGTGATTCGGACGTAGTGAATAGCGTTGCTGGGAAACAATATTATCCTCGGTGCTATTAATCGAGCCTCCTGGTTTAAAGGTCATCAATCAACCATAACACGTGTTAACATAACACCTATCGCATGTGAAAAGACAACAACACTCGCATAGTATTGTTATCAGACGAAGTAATTTACAAGATTAGGCCTTTTCATATTTTAAAGGTAGAATTGGGAATCAACCTCAAAACCCTCGAATAGATGTCAAGAATCTTATCAACTGAGTCTCGTAACTTACGACTATATAAAAGTTGTGGGATACATTATTCAGATGAACGATTCTTAATATATACATACATACATATCATCACGCCACTTTCCTGTCGGGCTAGGCAGAGAGGAAAAAGTGCCAGGCTTTGCTATCCTTCGCATCTTCTAGATCCATGCACATTATCATACAACTCCTACGATTTCTCTGACTTTGTGCGTGTCATTTTTGCAAAATATCATATCATCAGTATTTCTTCATTTAACATGTTCTAACCATCTCATATTGCTTTTATTCATCTCACCCAACACATCAGCCCATGACCAAGCACGAATGAATGACGAAAATCTGATAAAATATAAATATATAGAGCAAACCTTTATGAATGGCGTCGTAGAGCAGGACCAAAGAAAGTAAAGTTGGCCAACTGAGTAATATTTTGATAGAAGAAATGTAAACATTTTAAAAATAGTAAAATCCGTATGATAAAGAACACGAATATAAAAAAGGTAAAGGATATATGACGCGATCAAAAAAATTGGCGTTTTTTATTTTCTGTTTAGATCGACAAGGAAGCGGCGGGATAGTCTGTATATCAACACTGTTATATAATATCCAGACTTGACTACCATAGTACCATATCCCACGGTGTTTTATAATTGTATTATCAATTGGTTACGAGCAAAATAATAATAATCGCAATAAAGATAAAGAAGTTATCGTCCTTGAAAGTCGCTTCAATTCGTGCATTCTTCTCACAAAATCAATTTGAAATTATTTCCCAGTTGTTTACATTAATTCCTACTGGTTTTGGTAATAAGCAAGTTACATCGCTACCTGATTACCTGACATTTATTGAAGCTAATAGCTCGGGTTATGAACAGAAACTATGAACTAGCATTAATTAAATTGATAATTATGATCAGAGACGCTGTTAAGATTTTTTTGCCCATTCAATTGGTTGTTTTATTCATGTAAAATGTAACCCTAATGTCTTAAGGTACATTGGTATTCACTCAATATATCCATTCAAAATAGCGAAATTTAGACGTGACAAAAAAATATAAACGTTAAATAAATCCGGTAGAAATGAAAGCGTTGTGTGATTATTTATATAAACGATGTGTGATATAAAAATAAAGGAGGTCATACGAAAAAAAGGTGGATTAAAAAAATATGCAGTACATAAGATAATGAAAAGAGCATTGAGATGGTTCGATCACGTAGATATAATGGATAAATAAAAAATACAAAAATAATCTATACGATTAGTAAAGAAGGTACAAAAAGTTTAGAAAAACCTAGAAAACAGGAATCTACCAAATAAATCAACTCGTGAAACAGAAAAAAGTGAAAAACCTTTATAATAGGAGAATTAACACGACAATGGGTATAGACCTGGTAGAATCAAAATATGTATACCATGATAGAATGACGTGCAAATATGTTCTCTGTGCCTTCTCCAATAGGGAAAGGGTGTGAGAATGATGATAATCAACGTAGATATTCAAACCTTTAAAATTATCACGAGGACTTGTCGATTAACATGGTTTGGTCATATCATGTATGCCAAGCAATCAGAATTATTCAATTGGAAAACCCAAATAGAGCACCGCTTTTAGGTAGACCCAACCTGTGATACATGGACAATATGCAGGCTAATGTAAAGACGTTAATCAAAAGGAAAGAATTGAAATAGAAAACCCATAATCGTTTCGTATGTTAAGGCATTATTTTGGATGTTAAATATCTACAGAAGTTGTACTACCACCAGAAATAAGTGAGTAATGAAATATTAGTAGTTAGGTGAGGCTAAGAGACATGAATATCTAAATGTAACCGCACCCTAGTCCTCCAAGTCTATCGTTTCTATTCAACCACATCCGAGAGCTTATTTATTTTAAGGGGTTCAGCTTTCCCATTTACTCTATCACCCTATAGTTTATACTGCGAAATCGAAAGTCGAAGGATAATCGAAGAAATCTTCGTCCCACAACATTCATAAATGTTAAGGAGTTGTTCCTTGCCACTACTGGCAGATATTTATTTTTCAGCATGATTACTAGCTGGAGCCCAGACTTGTTGGGCTGTGTGTCTATGTACTTTGTGGGCGTTAAAGTCAGCCGACTCAGAACAAACAACGAATCTAGGATGATTGTCTGTTTGTCTTGTATAAAATATGTAAATATTTAAAATAATAATTTTATTGAAATTTATTTTTATCAGAAATATACAACAGTACGCATTTAAATATTGTTTTTTTAAGTAATGTAGTCTATGTGGATTCCATGATTTTCATATTAATATTTTTTTTCAGATATCGGTTAACAATAAAGTATTTAACCAACAGTTTTACCATATAAAGAACGCTAACATGTTGAACATCTGCAGAATGTAACCATTGTTCAGATTCTTATAAAGTGACATGAATCAGTGGTGACAGTTAAACCATATTAACAATTTCATATAATCTGAAACTTGATTTCAAAACCCTTTTACTATTGAATATTTCAAAAAAAGAAAAAAAATCGGTGCTCCTTCTAAATGATATCCTAGTCAAGTGCTTTTATCACCGTCCAGTCGCGTAGGCCCTGCCCATCCCATCAAGCATATTAATGCTACTGAGAGTGGGAATTAATGCTTGAAAAAGAGATAGCAATGACCTTCTGACTTCCCAAAGCCGAATCTTCACCTACCAAATAGGAAAATACTGCTCTTGTGTATCATTAATCATAGTTTTTTCCACCACATTATTAAACTTTGATATGGACATACGAAAGCAAAGGTCAGTCGGATACAACAAATATTTTAACAATTTCTTTGTAAGCAAGCAACAATTGGAGCCGATCTCAAGATAAATGAATACAGAATACATACGAGTATGATTAACGATTAAACAAACACATTTTTTCAATGTGAAGTAATCGATATTTTAATTAAACAATCGAATTTGACTTCTGGTGAGAAATGAATACTGCGATTCAAATATCAAATTAGGGAACGACATAATATTGGTTTAAAAAAAACGTGCATTACTTTTTTATCGTTGTATGCTGAGGAAGAGATTGTCAAACTATACTACCATATAATGTCATACACTTTTGGCCTCCTCTATTCATCTTCACCTACTCATATAGCTCATTTCCTGTATTTTACGAATAAAATGATTTATAATCTTTTGAATTAGCATTACCTAATTAATTTGTATTTTAAAATGTTGTTCAATTGGCAGATAAAGCTTACAATTATTATCACAGTTATACTTGAAAATGTGTGACATACAATAAAAAAGTCTGCAATTAGCCCTCAAAAGTCATGATGACTTTCGGTTTCCATAAACCAAAATGACAAAAAGTCAAAATAATTTATGTCACACGGATTTTTTTTACCGAAGTGCCAAAAAGTAATAAAGGAAATCGAGAGCATCTAAACTTTTCGTTTTCTATTTGTTTTATATGTCAAGGATAGATTTAAATATTAATGAAGTGATGAAGGATGTAAATTAAATTCTTCGGTGTAAAATAATAAATATTAGTTTAAAATAAGTTTATAATTGTTTTCTTAAACGAAATGAACAAACAAACAAATATCTCACAGTATTTCAAATAGTTTTTTTTAGATATACATGGATTATGAGAAAGAGCTTCTTTAAATTACTACATTTCTATAATATTCAATTAAATCATACTTCATATTTTTCCTAAAAATCACATTAATAACATATAAAGACTGCAACAACTTTAAAATGTCAGGCGTTCTCTAAAAAACAAAACACTGCAAGGGCATGACTGACTATTAACACTTCTTTGGTAAGGTGACGAAGGGCATAAAAAAGCACGGTGGGTAGCGCAAGAGATACTCGTATAAGTACGTACTGCATTAGACGCTTAAAAACATGAATACTCAACACAGCAGATAGAGTTAAATTATGTAAAACTGTTGTTAGTTATCAGGGACCCAAGGAAGGAAGAAGGCGCAGGCAAGCTTCAAATACTGAAGTTCCATGCCCTATATACAACAAAATATCCCTATCACAAATTGGCTTACATTGCCATCTCCGGTGGCACCAAGATGGAGTACCCTGATCTTCCCACTTTGTAACATATTTTACTTATTACGGGCAATATACTCGTACATTAATTTATCATTTCGTCAGCTTGTCTGGGATTTTACCAGCTTGCTTAAAAAATATATAAACATTAATATTTGCCAAGAGGCTTTTGATTACAAAACGATCGATAAAACACATAATTTAATATTTTGTCACCGCTATGGTAAAAAAGTACGTAATGTATTGCTTTAGTTAAGCATAGGGTACACTATTTTCAGGATTTCAATCACTAAATTCAGTCCAATCTGTCCCCTGAAGGGTACATTCTGTTACTAAGTCTTAAAATACTTCGAACTTTTCCATATTATTCGTAGTTATAGTCTAAGAATATCCCGAAGCGACGATAACCTAAGGCTACTACCATTATTAAATGTAGTAAAGCATAATTTGATTAGTATTTATGAAAATATGGATTATTTCTTCGCGTTGAAAGGCAGCTGCAGAGTTCTGTCCCCCCAGGACACAGTTAATATTTAAATGTATAATTAAAACTATAATTAAACTATTATTTTTCGCAAATAACTTGAGTGATTTTCGAATCACTTATAATTGAAATATCCAATGTGATCACAAAAAATCCTTTTCAATTTATCAATGGTTTTTAAGGATTTTATATAGCGTTTATTAATGACATCAAGAACGCTCAAAAATATTTGCTAGTATGTCTGAGATATTTGTAAAATTAAATATCACATTGACTGCTTTCCCAGACTAGAGATCCACTAAAAATAAATGAATTAATATGTTTCACATTGATAAAATGAAATGTTACTTAATTAAAAATTCGGATCATAGAAATTTTTCAATTTCCAACCTTAAAAAACCATACACTGTATGTCAACACGTTTTTACAATGAAATATTTATTTTAAAGTATAAAAGATCAGTCATTAATATGCAGTAAAATTTTTTTAAACTCCCTAGTTTTTTTCTCTTGAATCTTAGAAAATACGTTTTTATCACTTGGTGGTGTCATGTTTATATTTTTTTAATAAAATAAATAAAACACTTATTTTTTATTTTATATTGACCGCTGTTTTATTTGAGTTCACCACCGGTTTCAAAGACTTCCGTTTTCCTCGTCAGGTGAAGAACAAAATTATGTCTAGAACATATTTTTTCTAATTGTAATAGAGTAGTGGCTAATACAGGCAGGGGAGTAGGTAGGCGTCAAAAGGATGGCTTTTGAACTCGAAACATATTTAGCAGAGGGCTATTATTAAAATCAACTTAGTGGTTTATAATATTGAGACTTAAATAAAGTCTCAACATTATAAACACTCAAATTAATTTCAATAATACCCCTCTGCTAAATGTTTCCCGTTTAAAATCCATCATTTTGACGCCTAATTTTTTAGACATAATTTTTTTTAGACATAATTTAGTTCATCTTCACCTGACTAGTTTTTATTTGTTATTGAAATTTTGTTTTTTACATTTGCAATATCTAATCTTTAACACTTAATTGGATGATTGGTTATTGTATTATAGTAAGATATATTATTGTACTTTATTTCATTTGTTTAACTTCACAACTTTCCCAACATTCACTTCAGTGACCCCATCATAGCATTATATAGACATTTTAGAAGTCGACATTTCTAGTTTCTGTCAATTACTGAGACAGTGTCATGTAACATAGTCTATCTCGTATGGAACCAATTGGCACATGCCACTGTGGTGTCAAATCGTTTATCCTATAAGAATTAACCACCAAACAAAGAAAGTGACTTAAATATGGAACTAAACAAATCGTATGTATAATAACACATCAACCATGACGTCGGAAAGTTAAAATAATACAATAGTACAGTTATCGCTCCATTTACGCGGTCTGTGTTTACGCTAATTCACTTGAACACGAATTATTCTGTTTGAAATTTTAAGTAATAATGTATTATATATTCAGTATCAATTTGGTTTCCAAATCAATATTTGTATTTTTTGTTACTGGTACAAATCAATATTTGTATTATATTACGAGTGAGTTGTTTCTCGACTATGGTTTGGTTGTCAAAATCACTTGACTAAAGGGATTCCCACATTTTATTTAACATTTTTTTATTTACTAAGAGTATCACCGATTTATTATAAAATAAAACTAAACATTTTTAACTAAGTAAGAATAGATATTCAAAGCAAAAAAATATAATAATACAAGTATCAGCCAGCACAGAAAAAGAATATATTTTATGTATTTGTATCATCAGAACAGGACCCTTAAAAGGCAAAATGAGGCCCGTTGTTTTTATTACTTGTGTTTTGCAAACTTTCATTATCTAATGAACTCTAAAACGTTATACGCTTTCATGCTTAGCATTGAGATGGATTACTTGGGATCCAATTGTTATAAAACTTATAGTTTTGCAGTTTTTTGTACTATTTTCCACTTAATTATTAATAAGACTTCATTATTTGTACTCAAGACATACGTTACAGGCATTCGTTACGACCCCAGATGAAAGAAAGATCTATAACAGGGGTGGTCAACTTTTTGGCTGTCGTGATCGACTTTTTACGTTAAAAATTGTCGCGATTTAACACATTAACACATAACACATGTTGAAAAAGGATAACTTATAACTAAAAGTGCATTTATAAGTATGAGCGTGATTTAATTCGTTAAAAAATATTAAGTAAAGGAAAACTTATACAAACATGTTAAATAACATACATATATTTATTTGGAGTAGACATATCTACATATTAAAAAAAGATAACTAATTGACTGCGTTGACAAGTGCATGCGCGTAATGAGATTTGGCAACATCGCACGCCATATTGTAAGTTACGAAGACAACCGCAATCGACCGATTGATCACGATCGACCTGTTGGCCATCCCTGATCTATAAATTTTTAATTTTTAGAATGACAACATAAACCAAATTTACCAATTAGCCTCACTTTGTATTATTTTATTTCAATTAAAAAACGAAATTAGACATAAAACAGAATAGTTTATATGATCCCAGTAATCCACCTGTTAATATGCATTGCACGTGTACTAAGTAAGTTGTGTGAAAAAGGTTAAATCATGATTTTAACCTTTTGAATAAAACAATCAAGTAACACTTAAGTATATAATATTTTAAACTGAGTACATGATGTTTAATAAATGCGTTTTTTAAATTTTTTATTACACTTTTCTTGTATACACTACAGTCTGGTGGACTAATTGCCACATGACAACCTCTTTCGACTTACCAGAAAGGTGTTAAAGATACATTAACAGAAAACTAGACTGGAATACTTTTAAAAAAAATCTTAGTTGCAACGGAAATTTAATAAGCAACCCGTGGTTTGGATGACATGCCTACTTCTAACAAGATCACGGATTTCGTCATTGTTACATAAGATATACAATTTGCATTATCTATAATTTCGCTTTAGTCAAGTTTTATAAAAATATAAATATGGAGTCCCTCAAGGCTAGATACTCGAACCAATGCATCACTCGGCCTTCACTAGCTCACTGGACCCACTGCTGTAGCGCATAACACGAATGGGGTCTGCACGACTCCAAGAGTCAGAACTCTTGGACACAGCGCTAGGGAGATCGTGATCCGCTGCGGAACTTGACAGTGGTCAGTAAATTGCTTGCACCAGATGTAATCTGTATTGTAATTAATTATATTATACCACCAAGTCGGCTGCTCTTTCTCTCGCTCGATACAGAAACTGAATATTGCCTGTAAGTTGCGGAATGTCCGAGCACATATAGGAATTTATTGGCTCGAGTAGTTTTATTTATAGGTGTCGACTGAACCTTTCATGACAATATTACATGTCCGACTTGTTCTATTGTTAAATGTTATTTGCATCGCATTATTAAGGAAAAAATCCTGTTTAGACGCGTCCAAATAACAGTGGTTTATTATTTGTATTGTATTAACCTACGCTTATTCTGTATGGGTTGTCTGAAATGATTAAGTTCGCATATTTATGAAGATTAAATTATCTACATCCGTAAAACTACCTTAGATATATTTTATCCGGGTACGCTTAAATAATTTCATTATGTTATAACATATTGTATCATATTAAACCTTTATTGTATACAATTCAACTTGGTGGGCTTATTATATTGTAATAAGTCAAGCTCTTCTTCAGTAGAAAGGTATTTAATCAATCCTTGCGGGAAAATTAGAATGACTAAAATTTTATTGAATCTGGGTTCCAAACAGAATCGAGCCCACAAACACTCAGGCCGCGTTGGTTCGTTCTGTCATATTTGTAAACTTCGTCAAGTAATCTATTCTTGACTATTTGTAATCAATGGGTATTTAACAATTATTACTTTGAATTAGGTAAACGAAAAAAGATCCAAGATTGACACCGGCAAAAGCCTTAACATACAACACATATTTATTTCCATTAAGATATCTCAGTTGAAGCTGTTGGACAAAATATGTGTCAAATACATACTAAAGCACAACCAGAAATAATGTTTGTACTACTTAACAAAACTAGTTTTTTATGCAAAAACTTCCTCGAAACTTCTATATGAGAGTACATAATAAATATATTTCAGAATAACGTATACTAGTATAAAAAGTCGGGACATCTTTTTTCATTAAAACCATAAGCAAACGATCTCTTTGGTCTAGTCGGCATGAACCTGTATTCTGACCCGGATGCTGTGGGTTCGATTCCGTTGGTACCTATTTTTACTTATGAAAGGTTCAGTCTGGTTTGACTTAACACTTCTTATAACACATTTTTAACATGGCGATCAACCCTCCAGGTTAAACTCGATGCAATGAAAGTATATTTAAATGTAATACAAGTTTTAAACTAAAAAAAACAAATGTGAATAAAGATGATTCTAAACAATAGTCATTATTTTAAAAAATGAATAACATTTACTTTTATATACATACATACCATCACGCCACTCCTTGTCGGGGTAGGCAGAGATGAGTGACCAAACCACCTCAGAGTTTTCTCCTTCATCTTACTCAACACATAAGTCTTAAGTTCATATTCATCCCTAATCGCTTAATTTCATACTCTGTCATCATAGATTGTCACACCAGATTTCTTATTAGTGCATGTATTTCTTCAGCATTTATTAGACCCGGTTCAATCTTATTCCACGTCTACGTTTCACTCCCATACATTCAAGTTGGTACTAAAATACGTTTGTGGACTAATCTTGGCAGGTTTTGACACATTTTTTAGTGCTTTTATTTAAATAATACTACCTTACCTTCAACATTATGTATATGTGGAGCTATATTCTATAATACTGGTACTATACATGAACTTTTTGATCAATGTGTATTAAAATATCTTACAGCTTATAATAATAATCAGTATGCTATAGCATGCGAATACGATACGGAGGCATTCGTTTAAAAATACGCCATAACATAATTTCCAAACCATAATTACAATATTAACTTGTACTAATAAAATTTGTGCTCTAACAGAACAGAATTGCTTACACGTAAATAACTGGCAAACAATACATGTATTTGTAAATGTACAAGCATTATTATTTAAGATATTAATCTAAGGCAGTTTCAGCGTCCATACACATACGAGTATATTCGCTGAAATGCGTAACTTCATCATTTTGTAAAGCCAAATATTTTTAGTTAATACAATAACAGTATTTTATCATCAATATCACGTTTTATCCCTATTAGGGTAGACAAAGATAACAGATCTCCACTGTATTTTATCCAGTTACACATATTTCGCTTATGTCACGTTTATACATCTCGTTATGCATACTTAACTATCATAAAGGCTTTTCACGCTTCTCTTTTTCAGAATAACATTCATTTGTTCATGCCACGTTTCCTAGATATTGCCAAACTTTGTATACCTTTATGAATTACTACTCTTATAAATTATTTTTTGTTTATCTTTAAAACCATCTCAAAGCTTCCTTTTAATCCGGATTCTTTCCTAATGTCCTAATTATTAATTCTGTAATATATTGTCTTTCCACACATTGTATTGTATTATATTACGCTATTGTTGTATCTGGACGGCTTACTGACATATGAGAATCTTTTGCAATGAACCAGAAATATGTTCAAGATGCCTGAAGTGAAAACCACATTGATAACATTTAAAAAAAAAAATGACTGCCAACGGGAATTGAACCTGCACTCAACTCACACCACAGAACCCACATTCTAAGGTACACCTTATTTTTTTACATTTATCTTACTTTTATAGCTTTTTACCACGTCCAAGTTTCACTTGCATGCCCAAGTGTTGGGACAAAGATGAAATTTTCTAAAGTTTGAAATTTTCCGTCATAATATTTTTTTGTTGCTATAAATCTTAATTCAGCATTGTAGTAATATTATAATTGACATCATTGTCACCATAACGTAATGTTCCTACTTGGGTAGGCAGAGAAAACAGATCTCCACTTCATTCTATTCTGGCACACATATTTCGTGTACGTTTAAACAGATTGTCACCCATGCCAAAAATAATTAATCGTCTACTTTAAATATTGTGCTAAACAAAATATATCAAGTTTAATCAAATTTTACAACAAGAACATTTTTGGAATTTATGTGATTAAATAATGTTTTGAAGGCCTAAGGATGGACTTCGTGAACTGCATATTACTGCAGTTGCCTAGAAAATTGAGAAACAAAATTGCATCTCGTAAGTTGCGTAAAGAGCGAACCGTAAAGGATGAAATGTCATTATTTTTATCGGACCGTTAACACAACCGTTTGCAAAATACTTGCATCATTAAGTGTACCACGCACTGCAAGATACTTGATATGAAACTTCAGATACAGCGATTAACATTCAATTCTTGACTAATTCACTTGTAGAATTGTTTTAATTTTAGACCTTATCTGGACTATAGATTATCTGTTTTTTTTTTTAATATCCTTTACGTGACAGATTTGATTTACTAAATGCCTCATCTTTGCCGATTTCAATGAATGTTACGTTTCTTCTTTCTTTGAAGAACTTTTCCACTTATAGATTAATTGTTATTTTTTTTAAATATTTCAGTTAAAGCATTATTTTACAAGTGTGGTTTTTTTTTAATTTCATTTATTATATTGACTCTTGTGATTGCATTTTTGGATTTGATTAAGTGGCATAAATCATCCCAGTGTTTGGATGGTTTACCTTTTAACAAAATCGAAATTCGGATTTACGTTTAAATAAATAAATATTGGTTTATTTACAGCAACATAGTATGTACATGTTATATTTAGGTACACTTCAAAAAGACGTAATTTGCAGAAAATACATTTAAGAGAGAAGCTATCAAAAGGCCTGGGCTCATCTCATAGCATCCCCCGGCCAAAATACACCCCACCAATATAGGGTGAGTCCAGTCGTGAGGACATCAGGTGTTTTCAGGCCACACCCTTGCACATGTACAATAAGAAGAAAAAAAAAGCAGAAAATTAATAAATGGCAGAAAAAAAGCATATCCATAAATACCACCTCAGATTAATTCAAACAAATAAAAAAGGTTTCTTGACAGTAACACAGTGTGTACAAATATATAATAAATTCATTCCTAAATCGCACATATATCTCAAAATAAACTGCAGAAAATACATTTAAGAGAGAAGACATTAAAATGTTCAGGCTCATCCCACAACATTCCCCCGGCCGAGATTCACACTACTAATGTAGGGCGAGCCCGAACGCTAGGACACCGGGGGGGCTTTCAGCCTACACCCTTGTATATATAGATTAAAAAAAATTATGTATGGCAGAAAACAAAATAAAAAGTAAGCCCACATGTACCACCTCAGGTTAACCGCCAACAAGAAAGAAATTCTAAGAAAATTTCATTCTACCAGACATTTTACACAAGTTCTAGAAAACTATTTAGCAACTAAGATGAAGAACAGTTTGGGATTGTATAGTTATGTAGAAGGAATAAATTGAGTGAGATGTGTTAAGTGAGATAAATTGAGTGAGATGTGTTAAGTGAGATAAATAAGAGCGATTTGAAATGGTTTGAGTATGTACGAGTATAACAAATGAATGGAGACATACTAATAAAACAAATATAGTAGCAAATTTAAGTGGAAGGTTTGATAGAGGACAAAGGAAATTATGGTTATATTGTATTGGGCTGTAATTGTTGTTGTTTTTGTAGTATTGAAGTGCAAATACGAGTGGAAGGCATGATAGAAGAAGACAAGTATGGTAGGATCAAGTGAGTGATATATAAAAAGAAGAAAATGTAGAAAGTTAGAGAAATAATAGTAGTTGTATGAAAATATGTATAAATATTAAAGAGGCAAAGGATGTGTGTCAAAATGTAGAACGAATGAATAAAGAAATACTTCTAAAACAAATAAATAGTGCAAATATGAGTGAAAAGCGTGGTAGAGACAGATTGGTTCAATGAAGTGAATATTTCGAAAAAAGGAAACGTAAAAAGTTAGGAAAATCGTGGGAGTTGTATGAGAAGATGTATGGATGTAGAAGCGACGAAGGATGTGTGTGTCAAGATTGGAAAGTCTAGCGCTCTGGCCTGTTTGCATATCCCGGCAGAGAAATGGTGCAATGATAATAAATTAGCATTTATTTATACATCACTTGATATCAATTCACCGAATTGTATTACACTTTCGTTATATATAATGCAACCTGCGTTTATTACCATCAATACCTTCCAATCAGTAAAAAAGTGTTAAACGAGCTTTAAGGTTAAACCAGACTAGAGCCTTTTATAAAAAAAATCTACCCCTGGGATGAAAGACAATGGCCTTATCAACTAGGCCACCTGATTCCGTTCCGGAACATGAAAAAGACATGAACCTATGCAAATTGTAAAATATATGGTGTTCTTGGTTACCGTGCTCAAAAGTAATAGTCCATTATTGCATTTTGTAATACTCTGGTGTAGTTAATATGGGTACTTACAGATACCAGAGCACTTGCAGCACGTAAATCGTGAGCTTAAACGGCAGACACTCTCCATATTCGAAGTGTATCAGTACATCACATCGTACTGTGTACTATTTCCAGCGTGGAAGCGTGAGACCTGTGCGTAAAATCTGGTGCTTATTCATGCAATTGCCTTTTTACTGCATTGGTCTCAATTTTATACAATACTTCTGAAAATAGTAAATTCAAAATTATTTTTTTACAATTCTACTGAAAATAGAAAATTCTAAATTCATTTACACAAAATACCTCCCGGGATATGAATTACTATATAAATTACAAGTAATCATACTCAATTCTACGAGAAACACTTTAGATGTACATGATCTTGACTAGGATTTCTCAAGCTTTTTTTGAAGCAACTCCCCCTTGGAGTATCTTACGATAAGTAAAAGCTCCTAAGCATAACTTTAGATATTTTTAGTTCTTGCAATATATTGTATTACACTTTTGTTGTATACAGTATAACCTGACGGGCTTATCGCCACGTGGCAATTTCTTCCAACCAACTATTGTAGAAAGATGTTAAAGAGGTCTTAAATAAAAACGAGACTGGAATCCTTAATTCTGGGTTCAACCGAGAAAAGAATTTGCAGACAAGCGTCATACCAACTAAGCTACGGAGGTCATCAACATAGTGAAGATAAGAAAATGCATTAAATATTACTAAAATGTTGGTTCATTTTTTATAAACAAACCATAGATTTTATATCTAATTTTTCATAGACAAATTTTCGTTCCTTACATATACAATACAATGCCATAAATGTAACTGAAGATCATGTATTCCATATTTTTTTATTATAATATGGAAAGACATTTTTTTGCAGATGGATGACTTTTACATACGGATTGTTAGTATGCATGCTAATCTAATTTTTAGGCAAAAATGAGTTATGACTATATTTAAACCAGCGTAATCAAGTTTATATTACCACAAAAGTATATATCTACTCACGTATACATTTCTACTCCGAAAATTTCAAAGCTATTGTACCTCATTGAAAGGGTTGAAATAATAATCATAAAATGAAAATTTGTTATATAAAGCGCAGTTAAGAGAGCAAACTATATTCAAGAGCGCCCTAACTATGGATTCAAAGTTACTTTTATTGATAAATTTAAAATATTGCAAAATAAATATATTGTATATAAGTTGAGTGTAAGGATAGGAAGGTACTAACTGCGGCCATTAGATTAAGTACTTTTCCACATTTGCATATGTTTTGAAAAACATATTTGGTAAGAAAACCGCAGAAAACATACCAAGGAAGATCCTCATAGATTTTCTGATATGTGATCGTAACACATTCGGCTTCAGGTAATAAGAAGTGTTCATAAAACATCATAAATTTTGATGAGACCTCCCAAAAATAATCGTCTTGAAGTGCTTCATAAAGCTGGACACGCCACACATAATATCTCTAACTACTATAGTTCAACGTATTTCAGGAAATAACTTGTTTATAAGATTGTTAACTTTTTTTTAACATTCTGATCACTAGATAATAGACCACCAAATAGAGACCATCTTTTCCACGGGATAAAACACTTCGTTAATATTGAATCCCTAGTAAGTAATACAAACTTAACTAGGACATGCTACTTATACCTACAAACTCAGTTCAAGTCACGACTGCTCATGTTGCACCAACATTCTTATGTACAAGACATTGATTAGACCCGTGGTCACCTATGGGTCAGAGCTTTGGACAATTACAAGGGCTGACGACAGATCCTTGGAAAAATTAAAAAATATATATTATGTGAAGGATCTATGGACCAGTGCAAGATGATGAATTCTAGCGCATCAGTAAATGCATGACCTCTTCCAGGACCAACCCATCTCTTTTATTGTCGTTAATAAAACTTTTGTTTAATATAGCACAACCTTTGTGGCCTCTGTGGCCTAGTAAGACACTTATCTTCCAGGCCGGAGGCTGCGGGTTCGAATCCCGTGGGGACACATATTTTTTTTAAAAGATTCCAGTCTGGTTTTCACTTAATACCTCTTTAACTTATTTCTTGTTAGATGAAAGATATTGCCCGATGGCAATAAGCCCGGCAAATTTTACTGTCTACAACGAAAGTGTAATGCAAAACAATACAACTTTGTGAGAATATTGCAATCTCTTCCAGCCAACCAGAAATAAGTTGCAGAGCTACAAGACAGACGTTTTACCAACTAGACCACCGGGGTTGTCATTTTTTTTGGTTTGTTAATCTCGGAAGACTTAGGTGGGCCACGTAGGAAGAATGAATAATGGCAGACCGTCGAGGAGTATTTTAGTCAGCAAATATGAAGGATATTAATATGTTGCGAGGACACCAAAACCTGGATGAATGAGTGGTGTAACTGAAGATGCAAGCATAACCTAGCTTAGAAGCTTGACTGCATCTTTATATGAATACGTTTGACTGCATCCTTATATAAGAATTGCCCAAATAAAAAAAATCATACATTGGAAAATTTATTTCAATATTTTTTATATGTTTGTAAATCAAATAAAACTCCATAAATAATTGAATAGCTCCTCTCCTATGCCATTAATCGATCAAATGCCTTCATATTAAGTGATGCAACATGAAATCTTGAATAATAATCACACTTTTTTATAACTTCTATTTTTATGACAAATTTCTTAATGAATAAAAATTTATCTAATAGAACGATGATTTTATGCACGTATTTCTCGGTTTAGACATTCACGAATTTAAAATTATTTTTTCTCAACTTTACGAACCAACTAAAGGTTGAAGTTTTTATTAATAACGCTATATACACGTACTCTGCTCTAAGCAGGTAATGAACATGCTTGAAATTAAAAAGCTTGTTACAGGGGTTCAAAGAGGCATTTAAAAAAAATCAAAAAAAAATTAGATGGTAAACATCAAATATTAAACGAGGCAGTACACTTACTAGAGATCTACAGAATGATACAGTCTCCATGAATTTATATTTATAAAACAAGCCTTGCCAGCATATGACCAGTAAAGCTTTTGTCAAAAAAAATTGCAACTCCTTGCGCATACAGTAAACCTACAAAAAGTGGCAAACCTTCGAATGACCCATCCCTTCCTTTTTATTTTGATTGATTATATCTTAATTTTATTTTTAATATGTGTAGGTACTGTTCATGAATTTTGTAAAGGTCAATAATGATTTGAATATTTTGTGACATTTCATCTTCTTTTATTTATAGTTAAGGCATCAACTGTGTGGAAGTTCAAAAACATTGTAATTTATTTAATCAAACACTGTTTATTCCACATTATACAACGGTATAACCCTACCGATTTCAAGGTTTCCCCCTCATCATCAGGGGAGTACAAACAAAACCCTAATGGTGAGGTGAAAACCTTGAAACCGGTAGGTTTATACAATTCCATTATTTACCTTTGTCTAGTTGGTTGGAAAAACTATGACACCTGGCAATAAGCCTGCCAATTTGTTTTACAATGAAGCGTTAAATAAATAAATTCATAACACTGTGACACGCATTTTGTTAATTTGCCTTCTTATTTATTTAAATAAACAGTATTTTGATGGACATTTTTTAATGCTGCCCTATGTGTGACAAATGATGTGTACGTAGATAGAAAACCGTGGGGATCTGTCTTGTCTACCAACCCCAAAAAGAACATAGTCTGACAAATGCTGTAAACGTGAACGTAAAAGCGGGGGGATCTGTCCTCTCTACCAATCCCAATAAGAACATAATGTGATGATACGAGTATGTATGGTGTTTATTAATAAGATCTATAAACTTCTGAAGTTTTTTTTCTAATCCAAAAAATAGCATTGGTGGACAGTAGTCTTTCACAATGGGGATTACCTATGGTTCTCAATAAAAATTAGTAACAGTCTGGTTTTTATTTTACCTCTCTACGCGCAGTGACATTGCCAACACATCCGACAACGAACATATAATTGCGTACTGTTTCAGTGGTTCGTAAACCTGATGGATCGAGGAAAATGTAATCTCCTAGCATCAACAATGTTGATTTGCTGAAGAATTTCATACTAATTAAAAAATGAATTGCTAAGGTCGAACGTCTTAGATTAATTTAGGTCCGTATGACTTAAACTCCCACACTGCATGTACGCTATGTGGACATGGCTGTAACATGCAAAGCGACTAGCTCGAGTGGTGATAGTGATCTCAAATTGTTGGAACATGAAACAAATTTCCATATTACTCCAATCTCCCATACGTGTCTCAAATATCGTTATATAGATCTTGTTTTCCTAAACGCTATTTGCCATTCTTGTTGAAAACATTTTCCTCGCAATTAATCTAAATTAACAATTGTATTGATAAGTAAATGCATACATACCATCACACAATTTCCCTGGCGAGGTAGGCAGGGAAGAGAGTGCTAGACTTTCAAATATCGAAAAACATCCTTCGCCTCTTCAATATCCATTCCCCTTTTCATACAACTCCCACGATTTCTTTGACTTTTTATATTTCTTTACGAAATATTTACTTTATCGATCCAAACATTCCATGATCTTCTTCTACCACGTTTTCCACTCACATTTACACTGTATATTTGTTTTATTAGTCTTTCTTCATTCATTCGTTCTATATGCCCAAAGAGTATCTTCTTCATCTTACTCAATACATCAACCTTAAGTTCACATTCGTCCTTAATCACTCCCTTCCGTATTCTGTCATATATTCTTCTAAGTTCACGCATTTCTACAAAATGTATTCGTCTCCCTTTGGTATTCTTACACGTCCACGTTTTACTCCCATACAGAAAAGTAGATTCTTGATCTGTTTTTTTCTGCATTAACCAAATGGATTCTCAGCTATCTCTTTATATTTTGAAGAGGAGGGATGCTCTACGCGATAGTCGGCTTTCTACGGGGAACATAGATCTCATCATTGTCAATTACGTCTTATTTACCCTCCCCTTCATACAATGTCTTCGGTTTTTTCATTTCTTCTTATTTCTATATTTTTTATTGCATCCTTGAGTGTTTTATAAGTTTTACGTTGTAAAACCTTAATTTTCGATGTTCTAAAGAGTGCCTTCATTCGTGTGGAATCAGCTCTAGTGTTTTTATCTGCTTCACACATTATTTATGTATTCTCACACTATTTTTATTGCTAAGTACTTATTTTTTCCATATATTTTCCTATATTGAAGAGAAGGGTTTTTGTCAATAATTAAAGCTTACACAAATAGTCGTATACACGAGAAAAGTATTTAAATTTAATTTCACAGATAGTTTTTTTTATATTATTTACAGTTAAGGCATTGTGGAAGTTTAAAGACATTGTAAATTATTTTATTAAACATAGTTTATTCCACTTTATGCGGAATTCCATAAAGTGGAATAAACAGTGTTTAATAAAACCAATTACAATAGTGTTTTTTTTAGTTTTAAACATATTCAACATTAATATCTACATCTTGTATATTTAATATAAAACCTAACAAACGTTTTCACTATTATAAAATTATATACCACAAGTAAAATTAATGCTATAGTGCTACCTGTGTCCAAATTAGGCAAACATATTGAAAAAAATATGCATAATAAGGCAGTTGAGCTATAAGAAACCAACCGTCTATAAATTGATAAATAAAATAACGCTAACACATTAATAACAGTTTTAGTACATGATTTTGTTGCATAACACATTCGTTCAATGTTGGTCTCATTCAGCACATTAACAAAACATAATATAGTGGTTTGCGTGTAATAATCTCAGCATGCTCTGTCTCTCTCTTGATTATGCGAAGTAAATGAGGCTAGGAAATGCGAGAGAAATGCTCTAAGTACAATCACACTCATATTTACGAAATTGTATAACAGTTGTAAATAAAAATGATTTATTTGTGATCAAAGCAAAGATAGTACAGTTCGATTCTATGACCACCCCCGCTGTTATGGGGGACAAAATAAGTCCCCACCCATCGCAATCTACACTAGAAGATCAAAATCTTCTTTGTTTTTTTATGAGTACGACGTCACGTAGTGATGAAGAAGTGACTGTCCAAAGAGACTCCTTCTCCGGTGGGGACACACAGTGAATAGTACCAACGACGGACTTAAGGTCCGACATTACGGGATGGGGAACATGATCAAAGCAAATAAAATAATAAAAGTTCTTATAGGACTGAGGATTGCAAAAATAGAGCTGGCAAGTCAAGCACATTTGGTTATCAAAAGGTCTATGCTGGGCATCGCAATAAACGCTCGACAAGGAAAAAAGGTAAGACATGGAAGGTTCCAGATGCTTTTCAGTCTGGATCCTACTAGTATATACATTTCTGGTCTAAGATGTACTCGTATTCATGATCACCGATTCTTTTTGTTTGAATAACGTATTAAGAACTTACGAGTAAGAATTCGTATATGTGCTACACGAGGTATCAGAATTTTTAAGAAAAAGTTACTTTTATGCCATTTTTCGTTCAACTGTTTTTCTTATTCAATAACTATCTGTATATGGTTGCTTTTGTACTGGAATAAACTCAAATATAATTCAAATATATTTATTTAACATTTATTTTATTTTATTTCAACGATCAAATGAAAAAAACAATATAGAGAATTTCACATTGACTCGTAAGCTGTGTTATATTGTATAAAATTAAATAAAACAATATAAGTCGAACAACAGAACAAATCAAATCTATACAATTCAATCAATTCATAGCGGCAAGAGCAACTTCAATTTCCTTATGTAAATAGTCGAAAGTCATTCATACAATGTCCATATTAATTACCCAATATGTGCATTTCTATGCAACAGCTTTACAAAAAATTAGTAGCATAACAATACTGCATTGTATTTACAATAAGATACGGACAGAAACCTAATTTTAGACGCATGATGGGTGACTAATCTTCATCCAAGCAAATTAATATGTTTACTTCAAAATTTAATTGCGTTAGTTTGTCCGAATTATTTCTGAAATATTTTATTATATTTTTCCACAAATACTTGCAATGCAATATAATAACGTAAATAAGAATTAACTAAATAAGTGTTTTGTTTAATATATAAATTACATATTTTTATGAACTATGGGTAGTTAGTTTTAAATCCATAATATTGTCTTTATCTTCACTACACATCTTATTCTGATGAGGTGGAAATTTGGAAAAACCTGTTCACAAAGCATATACGAGTATATTATAAATCATATACGAGTATATTAACGTCGTATAATTACTATAAGCAAAAATAAAGATACATCTTGTTTATTTTTAATAAATTGTAATTGCTGAATATTTTTTGGAAATTATAACTTGAAATACCCTCTCCAAATTGAATAAACACTCCAAAGTTATACCAATTATTATTTAATGAGACTTAAAATATATTAATTTTATTGACATTTAAGTGTTTAAGGAAAAAATCTTATTCTCAAAATTGTGTTAATTGAAGTTTTTGGAAATTATAACTTGAAATACCCTCTTTAAATTGAATAAGCACTCCAAATTTATGCCAATTAATATTTAATGTAACTTAAAATATGTAAATGTTATTGATATTTAAGTGTTTAACGAAAAAAACCCCATGACCCATTTTACGTATATCAGAAACTAACCAAAAACAATTCCCGCTGATATGTTTTTTGGGGTTAAGGAACAGCTAGAAATTTAACGCTGCCATGGCCGGTGAATAAGGCGGATAGCTCATCAATTAAAAACCGGTGGCATGCAGCGCGGTTATTTCAATCGCTGCTGTGTGAACCACTACATTGTCCTGGAGAAATATGTCGCCATTTGTCAGAAGTTCGGATCTCTTCTTCGTGATTTCTTCTCTCAATTGGCTCATAACTTATGATTCCCTTATTATTTTGTCCTTATTAATTAAACAATTATTCAAATTTCTTAAAAACCCCAGAAAACTGATGCTATCGCTTTGCCAATTGACAAAACTGGCATGGCCTATTTAAGAACCACAATGTGTCACTCGACCGATTTTTGTTTGATTGGTAGTGGTGGATTCGGGGATCATCCATGGTCTCAAATCTCAACATATTAAAGAAAACTAATCAAAGTTTTACTGTGGCCTCACTGTCTAGTCACCTGACATTCACCTGTTAGAGACCACTCGGTCAAAAAATGTTGCCAAATACCTTCTGAATCTAGTTTTAAACTGCCGAGCCTCATAAAAATGTAAGCCAAGCAAAGGAATGTATCTCATGGGTGCTACAAGAATATGTGATTTTTTTCTTTGGCATTATTTACACATTTTTGTTTATTTTAATTTTATTTTACAACTGATGGATTGGATTGCAAAATTATAATTGAGAGCATATGAATTGTATTATGATTAAAGATATACCCTAATTTAACGTTAAATTGACCACGCCCGATTTTGTCACCTCTTAGACCATATAGTAAAGAGATTTTTTTAAAGAATATTGATTGAATTTATCCGCCAGTACTGCAACGCTTGAAGAAAACTTTTAAGAGGCTGTTAATCCTTTTTTTCTTCTTCTGTCTATTAGATCCACCCCACTACGTGGGGTCGGCTTTTGGAGCCCTCTCTTTCCGGAATTACCTGTTGGGGATAAAATCCGATGCCCTCCATTGTATTTTAACCCTGAGAGCTCTACGAGAAAAAAATATAATTGTCTATCTAGTGCTGAGATATATTTACGATTCGGACGTTCGTGATAAATATTTATTTTAAACAACAAAAAAACAAAAAAAAACTATTTTTACAACATAAATATATTTTAGAATATGTACCCTTGTATTCTAAATGAATGATATTCATTTAGAATACAAGGGTAGAACAAATTTCTTCCACTGCTATAGCAGTGCGCCGATCTCTCAGGGTTAAGGGGTATATGTTGTAATTCTACTTGGATTAATTTAATCTCGCTAGGGTGCCAGTTAATTTCAGTTAGATCCCACTACCATCCACTGTGTTATAAAGGATAAAATACGAGGAAATCTCCATCCAGCGTGATTTGCACTAGAAAATTAAAATATTCTCAATTTTTTATGATTGTAGCGTCACGTAGTTAAGATGAAGGAACTGCCCAAAAAGACTCTTCCGACGACACATCTAAGTGCAAAAAGAATACTCAAGGTCTGACGTCACGAAAGAAAGAAAATGACAAACAGCGTAATAAACATATTTAAACAGTGACTTAAAGCCTGAAGTTCTAACAACCCAGCCAGTACTTTCACAGAAAACTTCGAATGCAGCAACACTATCCTTTGACTCCACAAGATCACTAAAGGTGCCAAAGAAAATAATCAACTTCATCACAATTCTTACAAATTAATTTCAAATCGACTTGCCTTGTTATTATGGCTAATAACATAATCAGCCCTAATATAGCTAATAACATAATCAGTCATAATCAGCCCTAATATACACCCCAGAATGGGTTTTGACTGCCTGCAAGATCCTTTGCCACTTATCTCTCTCAGCAACATCCCTCCTCCAATGGTTAAACCCAGTGTGCTGCTGTTCTATATCGCACAAACCAGCCATCTAAGTTTTGTTCTTCCCATTTACCTACCTCTCATCGGATCACTGAACAACGCCTTCTTTACAGAATAAGATAACAATTTTAACATATTTTTCTACTTAATATTTATTAAATATCTTGGCGACGATTGGGAATCATCACTTTTCTCATCGCAAACAACAATAATTCATAAAGTATTCATAATGTGAGCATTCAGAATATAGGTGTTTTTAAAATGTAAATACATTGGTTGTGTTAGCAAACATTCCTGAATCATATTATACGAGTACATTCAATTGTCTTTGACAAGTGTTTACAATATATAGAAATCTTCAACACCTAAACCAATAAATAACAAAGCAATATCTACCTGCAGAACGACGATCGTATAATATATTTTAGTAAAATACAGAGAGCAGTTCACTTGCTTGCAAGTTTAATCCTTTTTGTAAATAAATTTTTACGTAACCGGATAAAACCCGTTAACTGATTTCATGGATGTAAAAAAATCGAAAACCGATTAGTCGAATTCGGTGGTCAGTTGGAAGCCCTAAGCATAACTGCTCCCTCAAACTCTTCAGCCTGGGATGTCTTCATCCATCACTGAATCTGCCTTGTGTCTTCACCTGCAATATGGTTTACAATATTTCATAGTTTATTTTCAATGCATTCAACTTTTATAACATTTTGTCAAATCCCAATGAGTATTATAAAATTCCATTGTTTGCCGTGATTTTTATCAATATTGGTTCCCCAAACAATTATACATAGTTCACATGAAACGGTGGTGTAAAAAAATATTGTAAAAATTTGTATCGGTCTTCGGTAATCTTGTATAACAAGATTCATTCACCACTGTCACAAATCTCTTCAAGGTATGCGTTGCGTAAAACTGGTTGTAAAATTTATAGTTATGTTGCATTGAAATATTTCGAGTGAAATAGTAGAGAAATGAAGATTTTCATTTATAGAAACTAATTAATTATGAATTAAACAAAATAAATTTTGATTCCTTTAGTTTTTAAAATGTTCTCACGACTACATAGCATGTATAGCCTTCGCTGTGGCTTCTATCTATGCCTATAGATATCTGTCCCAATAAATATACACACCTTTTTACACCATGGCGTTTACTTAACTAACATCAGGAATTTGTCATACTGGGCATTCGTGAGGAGTTAAGGTATGATGAACACTTTTATTTCAAGGTGTTATCATCGTGATGTGAGGGCCTATCTTGATGAAAAATTTGCCGAACAGATGGATTAGACGTAGAGATAGCATTGGATATCTCCGGCTCCCCAGACCTCACGTCAACTGACTTTTTCTGGGGACTCATCAAAGATAAAGTTTATGGCACAAAACCAGCAACAGTCAATGAATTTGAAAACAGTCATTGAAAGAAAATATGCCCAAATACTAGCATAAATGCTTCATGATGTTTGCAAATCCACGTTAACAGCAACATATGAACCAAAACAAACATCATTTTGAGCACTTGGCAATAATAAAAAAACAGTCTTCGTTAATTTGGAATTGTATTCTTAGGTAGACCTTAATAAATACTGTATTTATATTTTAACATTCAAAGTGTGTAAATTTTTTTTGAAACATCCTGTATTACAATGGGTAGTTCATCAATTCAACCCTTATAATCATATTTGTTCTCCTCAGTTTGTTCGTTGCTGGGCCTCGTAGTCGAGGATCCCCTCGCCATTCCAACGTCAATCTAGTTGGAAAGTGAAGCTGTGCCATGGTGTATTTGTTTCTTTATTTTTTATCATCTTTAATTGAGTGAGCCGTTACACACTAGCAAACTCACTGGCCACATCACTGTACTAAATCCTTTGGCACACAAAACTGAGACGATCAGAGCACACCGGCATGTTTTTTTCCTTTTTTTTTTAAAAGAATAGGTGTAACCGAAGTCATGGGTATCATTATACCCCCGAATACTAGGCGGAAAAAATGCACCTCAAGTACATAATATATGATATGTGATCAAGTTATAAAATGCTTTCATCCTAAGATTTCACGTTTTATTTCCACTTGTGATTATTCAGTAGTTAATGTCTATTTATTCATATTCTACCCAAATATTTTTTTGACACGTTACTTACATATAAGAGGCACAAACTTAATTTAGTTAATTTCTCACATATTTGTCATAAATACTGAAACATTCAGTTGAATAATTTTCACTCTGGATTCACATCTTTACACACACTTTTTCCCAAGCTATCACACATAATTCCAATCGCATCATAATCTGAAAAAGATTACATATGTAATACCTTTTTCTTGATTATGTAGATGGTGAGTGCCTTTTTGCGTTTACATATTATTTGATGATTGTTTGTACATTGAATTTTTCTGATTTTAATGCTCTTTCTTGGTATAATGTGATTATAATATTAAATTTGTATTCTGTTTAAGTGTGATTTTTACTTTTGTATTGATTGATTGTAAAAAATATCAACCACCTATTTACTTGTATCACATTTTTGCATAGTTAAACTGAACTATGGATGTCTTACATTTAAGAATTTTTCATCAACAAAGTATTGTCTATTCTGCCAGTGTCATAAATTTAAATTACTGATTTGGTTCTTGTATTCCAGTTTCTAACAAGCACTTAAATAGTATGATTTTTGAGCGACTTTTTAATATTTATATTTTAAACTATGTGGTTTATTTATTTTGATCAACCGACCATGTTATGCAATTAAATAATCTAGTGCACGCTTTAGATATAAGATCACGGATAATTTTAATGTATGTATCGTCTGATCATAAAAGAATACCTTGAAGTAAAATAGATTGATTTACATTTATTCATATATTATATATTGGCAGTCGTTTGTACAGAGGCGACCCAAGAGGTACAAAAATAAATTTCAAAATTAAAGTTAGTTATTAGGTGTTAACAAAGTCTTGTCCGTTTTTTTCCAAATTTAAAAAAGAGTACTAAAAGTAAAATAAAATGGTAAATTTTATACGTCATTCGAAAGAAAATTTTCTGCTCCATAAGATATTGTGTTTGCTTTTAAGTTACATATATTATTTTATTCGATTACAAGCCTTCAAAATGAAATGTCATGTAGACGAAAGTGAGCATTTTCGACACCTCCTTCTGTTTGCGTTCAATCAAGGGAATAAAGCTGCTCGCGATATATGCGAAGTGTACGGTGAAGATGTTATGAATAAAAGGACAGCTCGTTGATGGTTTTTGCATTTCAAAGACGGTAATTTCGACCTGAAAGACATTGAGCGTTCCGGACAACCAGTGGACTTCGATGAGGACCGCTTAAACCATATTATTCATTCTTCCTCTAGTGCGTCGTCCTTCCACGCCTCTAATAACCACAAACCTCTCCAATTTGTCTCCTTAACCACGAGCAATGTTTCCTAAAAAATCAGAGGACTTGTCAAAAACACATTGTCGGCAATCTTTCGGTGATTCTCAGTTCTTCAAGAATGGAAGCGTTAGTTTGTCTTGCTGTCCATGGAATTCGTTACATCCGTATCTCTCTCTGCGTCTCTCGCTTGCTCTCATAGTCTAAGTCTCCGCGTCATGCATAAATATTGCGAGACGAGAGACTTATCTAGACGGATTTTCGTCGTGGTGGTGATAGTTCTGCTCTTCCGTATCTTTTCCATCTTTGACATCGTCTTTTTTGCCATTCCAGTTCTTCTTTTCACCTCATTATCGCATCTTCCATTGTTGGTAATACTGGAGCCTAAGTAAATAAAGTCAGTAACCACTAGATCACGATTCACATTATTTGGTGGCAGTCTGTTACTGCGGTCTATTATCATAAACTTAGTTTTGGACCTATTGATTTCCAGGCCCAACAGCTTTCTCTGGTGTTCCACATTTTCAAGGAGCGAGACGATTTCTTCTTTTAATATGGAAATTAACGTCATTTTATCTGCATATCTCAGATTCGAGAGCTGCCTTCCACCAATAGCAATCCCGCCGTCCCAGTCTTCTTGTTTTAACGCCTTCATTAATTGAATATCTTTTCAGTCCATTTCATTAATTTTATACACTTGGGGCCGGATCTGCATACACACATATTTACAAAACATGTATGCAAATACGTATCTAATTACTATGTGTATGTTATGTTAAGGCGGATCAAACAAATTTATATTTTTTCTTGAAATATATCACCTTGCTTTGATGAATTTGACATCACTACATCTTCAAAAAGGTTTTAATTGCGTCATTAACAATATGACATACACAATTAATTATAATGTCAAAAGTTTTCCACCTACACTGATATATTAGGGGCACATTGATCCCCGTCCAGTGGGACATAAAATCGATGTTTAATGCACTACAAATTAATTATTCGAGGGGCTCCGCTGCTGCCACACATCTAAGTGAGAATAGAATGTTCACTTTTCAGATAGATAGTACGAGTATTTTATCAAAGACATACGAAAATTGTCCGAGACACACTTCTAATGGTGGGAGTGTGTCTCGGCTGAGAGAGTTGTGAGGTGATCCCAACCCTTTTGGTGGATTCTTTCTTGAATGTGGTTTCTTTTCTTTGACCTTAGCATGTGTGTGTAATTGCGGGATAGATTTGCTTGCTACTTTTTTTATCGGTATTGTATTTATTATTTTGACTGATTATAATTTATTTTTAGTAAATATGTAAAAGGGTGTGGGTTGAAAAACATCTGATGTTATCGAGGCCGGGCTCACCCTATATCAGTGGGAGTGTATCTCGATTGGGGGGATGTTATGAGATGCACACAGGCCTTTTGATAGCTTTTCTCTTAAATGTATTTTCTTTTACTTTACATGTATATAATACAATTTCAGGGTATGCGTATATATGTGTACGCATACTATGTTGCTATCAATAAATCTTTATTTATGTATTTGAGAATTGATTGTGAAACGAAGAGACAATTTAGCTGTTTATTTATACTTAGCTTAAAGCCTTGCCTGATAGACGTTACAAAATCAGAAAAGTCTATCGAACCGAAGATATATCAGACAATCAAGGTACCGCAGAGCTTATTTCTTCTAAGTCGTATTGATCATGGCTGAGCGTCGTAGATCTCTGATGATCTGGTACCGAGTGGATGATTCGCCTTCACTTCTCTTGGCCATGAGCTATGATAGGTGCAGCACTCAACTAGTCATCTTCTTGATTTGGTCTATACACCTTGCTGGAGACCGCCCTCTTGCTCGCCTCCCCTCATCACTTCCAGTCACAACCAGCGCTTCCAAACTGTCTTCATCTCTTATAGTGAAATCTTTAAAGTATTTTATTTTCCATTTACTGTTAGATTCTAGTGAATTGAGGCATCTTGCACTTCATGAATTATTTCTCGAGGTTGAAATTTTTTATTTTCGTAATACTGTAGTAGTATATAACTCTATATTTTGACAAAATTAATCACCAGATTTCTTAAAATCTAGAAAAACCATTATATCGTCGTTATTCAGCGAAAAGCATTTAAGTTCAAATATTGCGTTTTGAGATAAATGCAATTTAAGTTTCGGAAGGCGATGTAAAATCAAGTTTTTAGTAAAATAAAATACAAACAGATGTTATTTAAATACAGTTTATTTATATATATATATATATATATATATATATATATATATATATATATATATATATATATATATATATATATATATATATATATATATATATATATATATATATATATATATATATATATATATATATATATATATATATATATATATATATATATATATATATATATATATATATATATATATATATATATATATATATATATATATATATATATATATATATATATATATATATATATATATATATATATATATATATATATATATATATATATATATATATATATATATATATATATATATATATATATATATATATATATATATATATATATATATATATATATATATATATATATATATATATATATATATATATATATATATATATATATATATATATATATATATATATATATATATATATTAGGTCCTTACATATGAAATTGGCGTTTTGTTTGGGAGGACATAAAGTTGATTTTTTTTAATATAATATATTTATTTAATCAACGTATGTACCATTGCTATCTATGCACTTTTGCCATCTCATAGGTAGTTCATCGATCCCTTTACTAAAAAAACCATTCGGACGGGAATCAATAAAATCTTTGAAGTCGGTTTGGACTGCCCCATCGGAGTTGAATTTTTTCCCTTGCAAGAAGTTATCCAAATTTCGAAAAAAATAGTAATCTGTTGGGGCAAGGTCCGGAGAGTACGGTGTATGTCTTAGACATTCCAATTGAAGCTCTTCTAATTTGGTAGCCGTCTGTTGTGCAGTGTGTGGTCTAGCGTTATCATGAAGCAGCAGTGGCCTAGAGCGATTAACCAGCCTCGGTTGTTTAGCAGCTAGCTTTTCCATCATGGTTTGCAGTTGCTGACAATAGACATCTGCCGTAATCGTCTGGCCAGATTTAAGAAAGCTGTAGTGAACGACACCAGCACTAGTCCACCAAACGCTCACAAGTAACTTTTTTGGAGTCAATTTTCGCTTGGGGCATGGTTTGGCTGGTTCGGCAGGGTTCAGCCATTGCGATGAGCGCTTCCGATTATCATACAGGATCCATTTTTCATCACAGGTAATGATTCGATTAAAAATCCCTTCATTATTGTGCCGGTTGAGTAATGCAACGCAGCAGTCAACGCGCGTTTGTTGATTTGCTTCACTCAATTCGTGAGGTACCCACCTTTCAAGCTTTTTCACC